>OY757547.1:100000-165000 GCA_963584105.1 Alviniconcha strummeri | reverse complement strand
GATACGACATAGATGAGGACATCAGTGGAGAAGACATAGTTAAGGACATTAATGGAGACGACATGGTTAGGACATGCCTGGAAAAGACATAGTTAAGGACATAACTGGAGAAGACATAGTTAAGGACATAAATGGAGAAAACATAGTTAAGGACATCAATGGAGGCGACATAGGACATGCACGGAAAAGACATAGTTAACGACATCAATGGAAAGATATATTTAAGGACAAAAATGGAGAAGACATAGTTAAGGACATAAATGAAAAAGACATAATTAAGGACATGCATGGAAAAGACATATTTAAAGGCATAAATGGAAAGGACATAGTTAATGACATAAATGGAGAAGGCATGGTCAAAGACATAAATGGAAAATACATAGTTAAAGACATAAATGGAGAAGATATGGTCAAAGGCATAAATGGAAAAGACACAATTAAGGACTCAAAGGAAAAGACATAGTTAAGGATATCAATGGAAATGACATAGTTAAGGACATCAATGGAGAAGAAGACAAAAAGGAGGAGAAGGGGAATTAAGACTAATAACGAGGAAAAAATGAAGGCAGTGGGACGGTTAACATCAGCTGAAAATACAGCCAAGCAATTCACCAGCGAAACTCAAAGTGCACGAGTGCCAGAAGAGTCGATCACCATTAACACCATTCCTGTCCTGCTTGACACCAGGCACGGTAGCTGCCAAAGCACTGGCTGATCGACTTCGCCTAAACCTCTGCAGCTAACAGAGGAAACGTCCTGTCAGCGACCACCAACACTTCGCAATAGACCAGTTAGCTACCTGAGGAAACATTGTCCACAGAGGACTCGCTGTTGATAGGCCCGTGAGCTAACAGAGGGTACGCTGCTGATAGATCCTTTAGCTAACAGAGGACACATTGTTTATAGATCCGTTAACTAAAAGAGGACAAGCTGTTGATACGGAAATGCTGTTTGTAGACCCGTTAGCGAGAAAAGGACACGCTATTGATAGACCTCTGAGCTAAAAGAGGACACGCTGTTTGTATACCCCTTAGCTAAAAGAAAATAGGCTGTTTCAGAATAGACTCGTTAGCTAAAGCAGCTGTTTCTAGACCCGTTAGCTAAAAGAGGTCACGCTGTCTGTAGACCCGTTAGCTAAAAAAAATAAACACTGTCGGTATACCCGTTAGCTCACAGATAACACGCTGTATGTAGACTTCTTAGCTAAAAGCGGGCACACTGTTTGTAGGCTCTTTAGCCAAAAGAGAACACGCTAGCTGTAGTTAGTCAAAAGAGGACTCTGTACAGCCTTTGGCTAAAAGAGTCGTATTAGTAAGCTAAAAAAGAACACGCTGTTTGTAGACTCATTAGATTTTAAAAAATAAAAAATAAAGGACACTTTTTAGTAGACTCAATAGATAAAAAAAAAACAAAAAACTAAAGGGGGGGGGGGGGGGGGGACACGCTGTTTGTGGACCCGTTTGCTAACAGACAACACGCTGTTTGTAGACCCGTTAGTAAAAAAGCACACGCTGTTTGTGGACCCTTTAGCTAAAAGAGGACACGCTGTCTATAGACCCCTTAGCTAAAAGAGGACACGCTGTCTATAGACCCCCTAGCTAAAAGAGGACACGCTGTCTATAGACCCCTTAGCTAAAAGAGGACACGCTGTCTATAGACCCGCTAGCGAAAAAAGGACATACAGTTTCTTCGACCCGTTTCTAAAAATAAATAAATTTTAAAAACGCTGTTGTAGACTGTCACAAGTTAGAATTAATGTAGTTAATTCTAAGTATGCAATTTGTATAGTGGTTAAAATGATGTAGGTGTTGTTGCTTTTCTTTTGTGGAAGCTTGTAAATGATGTTTTAAAATATATGACTACGTGAGCGGTCACGGGCTTAGTGTCCACCCAGGGTGGACAGTGTTAGTCGGACGTCGCACCGCTGACATGCAGAACGGGCGGATTTACCTAAGTTCAAAAGGTGACGTCACGAATCGGCAGACAGTGCCAGGTGTCAGTCCATTGCTTACTTTCATAGCGACAGGTCGTATCTGGCCCGACCTATCCAGGCACAGAGTTGAGGTGTGGGGCCGTCTCTCTCTGTGATTTGAGTCAATTCCTTCAGAGGTTTAAGGAAAGAGTATATATATATATATAGAGAGAGAGAGAGAGAGAGAGAGAGAGAGAGAGAGAGAGAGAGAGAGAGAGAGAGAGAGAGGAAGTATGACGCTTTCATAAGCGTGCTTAGTGTACGCAGGCTTCCCATGCGGCGGCGTTGTGGCCGGTATTATCTTTGTGTGCATCTTGTCACACTGCGGCGTTGTGGCCGGTAACAACAACCTGTTGAGGTGAGTGATTTAATGTTGTTGTTTGTGCGGAATAAGTAGTCCGTATCAGTTAACGTTTGTTTATGCAAAACAATTGTATTCGTTGAGTAACGGAATTATGTTTGGGACAGTTCAGGCACTTTTATTTGGACGCTCCGCGTAAGCGTAGTGCGGTGCTGCGTGCAGGCCGCGTTAACTGTTGTCCGCAGGCACCGTTGGCCATAGTATTTCCCGGTATACCTTGTTAGTAAAAGTATCGGTCTTTAAGTCGTTTCGTGCGTGTCATTTCTCTTAGTATATTTTAACCCATTCTTGCTCCACGGCCCTGTCCATGATGCGTAAACAGTGCTGCTCGACAGTGACTGCGTTTTACTCTGATGGCTCCCACATACTGGGGCCTGGGTTTCCAGGTGTGTGTGGAATTTTGGACACTGCTTCTCTGCAGGTTTTTCCCCATCCCCTGGCTCCAAGAGACGACTCGCTGAGGGCACGCTTTCGACCCCAGGTCCTCGACAGGATCCTTCGCTGACGGCTCGTCTTTGGCGTCACCACTCGCAAGACCCTTACACGGACGGCATCTGCCTCTTCACGTCTACAGATGAGTCGGCCATGTCTCTCGGTGTGAAAGATTAGTGGCAGAGTGTCATTCGGCAGATGATGAAAGTTAACTTTAATTCTGAGCCAAGGTGAGCTCCCGACAGAAGTGTCCGATTCTGTATACTAGTAAACGCAATTGTTCGTTCCCGCGTTCCTCGTGAATAAAACTGTACATATCGCAATTTTGATAGTTGTTGAGTGAATGTGTATTCTCTTCCATCCTAGACTGTTCTAGGAACGGGACGATTGTTCCAGCTTTTCAGTTTAAAGAGAAGGTGGGGCAAAAAATCGTGACATAGACTCGCTAGCTAAAAAAGGACACGCTGTTTGTACACCCGTTAGCGAGAGGGAAATACGATGTTTATAGACCCTTTAGCTAAACCAGAGTACGCCCTGCATAGACCCGTTAAGCCCTTTTGCTTCGAGAACCTAGTTCGGGTTATTTTTTTCGAACCTGAAAAACCTTCGGCGAACATAGTTGGTTCTTAATTGGGCGAACGTTTGCTTCGTGAACCTAGTTCGGAGTATTCGTCGAACTGCGACGAAGCTATAATTCTTATTCGGGATCCAAAAAGCTCCGGGACCATTTTGCTTTATGTCCACATAAGTGAGGTGGCTTATTAGGGACGGGGACAGGGGAGGGGGGGGGGACGAAAGAGTGAAGGCTCGACCTCGGATACTGCCGGAAAGAGACCGGAGAGACCGTGGACCGCCGCCAGAACAATGGAAGTGTTAAGGCGGTGTCCCCTTGCCATTGCCCAGCGACTTGTGCACTGCGCAATTGCTGTTTCAACTGCTGTGCTTGGGCAGAGTCACAAAGACAAAGTCCGCTACACTGCTGTTGACGAACAGTTTGGACAGCTCGAAGCAAAAGAAGTCCAACTTTCGCAGCCCAGCTCCATCTCCCTACTCACGATCTCTTCTGGGCTAACTTGAAGGTCCAGCTCCACCTCCCTCCTCTAAGATCTCTTGATCTTTTGATCTCGCCTGGAACCTTGGTAGCTCCGTTCAACATGTTCTGGAAATATTCGCCCAGTTGGACGAAACTTGCCTCTGATTGGTTGAGAGCAAAGAGAGCTCTCCTGTGAATGAGGAAGAAAGAAAAAGAAAAACGGATGACGGTGTCGATACTTCACTCGCTTCGGAGGGAACTGACCTGTTTGTCGACTTGTGGGAGGTGCAGCCAGTCCGTGAGATCACACCACCCCATAAATCTGTGAGACCACACCACCCCATAAGTCAGTGAGACCACACCACCCCATAGTATGTGAGACCGCACCACCGCATAAATCTGTGAGACCATACCACCCCATAAGTATATGAGACCACACCACCCCATAAGACCACACTACCCCATAGGTTTGTGAGACCGGCCCCCCCCCCCCCCCCACCCCCATTTTTTTCCTGAGATCACACCACCCCCTAAATCTGTGAGACCACACAACCCCATGAGACCACACCACCCCATACGTCTATGAGACCACATCACCCCATTAGTCTGTGAGACTACAGCCCCCCATTAGTCTGTGAGACTACATCACCCCACTAGTCTGTGAGACCACAGCACCCCATTAGTCTGTGAGACCACAGCACCCCATTAGTCTGTGAGACCACATCACCCCATTAGTCTGTGAGACCACATCACCCCATTAGTCTGTGAGACTACAGCACCCCATTAGTCTGTGAGACCACATCACCCCATTAGTCTGTGAGACCACAGCAACCCATTAGTCTGTGAGACCACATCACCTCTTTAGTCTGTGAGACCACATCACCCCATTAGTCTGTGAGACCACAGCAACCCATTAGTCTGTGAGACCACATCACCCCATTAGTCTGTGAGACTACAGCACCCCATTAGTCTGTGAGACCACATCACCTCGTCAGAAAGAGAAACCCTCCAGCTAAACAGGCAGTCTGTGACCATACCACCCCATTAAAAAGAGAAACCCTCCAGCTAAACAGGCAGTCTGTGACCATACCACCCCATTAAAAAGAGAAAACTTCCAGCTAAACAGGCAGTCTGTGACCATACCACACCATTAAAAAGAGAAAACTTCCAGCTAAACACAAATCTAAAACACGAATGATTGCTAGCGTTCGAAACACGTTCCAAACACATTAGAGTTTCAAAATAACGCTATTTATTAGGACAAAACACAGTAAATAGCGCTATATTGAACCTTTTATGTGTTTTTATGTGTTTGGATATGTTTAGCTGAAAATCCAAACCATAAAAGGTTCGATATAACGCTATTTACGCTATGCATCACATAATCTCATAAGACAGTGAAGACTACCAGCTAAACAGGCAGTCTGTGACCACATCACCTCAGTAGAAAGAGAAAAACTCCAGCTAAACAGGATCCAAACACAAAAAGGTTCAAACGAACGCCTATTTATTTTAACACGGACACAGTATGTAAATTTTTGGGTAAATCCCCTTTATCAAGCCACAAAATGACACTTAAACAACACTTAAACAAGATGCCAATAATCGAACAAGCTGCAAAAACTCAATCAAAACAAGACGGGTCTTTTTCTTTCATTTTTCGTCGTTTTTAACCGTTTATCTGTTGTTTAAGTGTCGTTTTGTGGCTTCATAAAAGGGATTTCCCAGTAAATTTGCATACTGTGTGTCCGTGTTAAAACAAATAAGCGTTCGTTTGAACCTTTTTTGTGTTTGGATCTTGTTTTGGAACGCTACCCAGATAAACAGGCAGTCTGTGTGATTACATCACCTCATAAACAGTGAAGACCTCCAGCTAAACAGGCAGTCTGTATGACTACATCACCTCATAAACAGTGAAGACCTCCAGCTAAACAGGCAGTCTGTATGACTACATCACCTCATAAACAGTGAAGACCTCCAGCTAAACAGGCAGTCTGTGTGACTACATCACTTCGTAAGACAGTGAAGACCTCCAGCTAAACAGGCAGTCTGTATGACTACATCACCTCATAAACAGTGAAGACCTCCAGCTAAACAGGCAGTCTGTATGACTACATCACCTCATAAACAGTGAAGACCTCCAGCTAAACAGGCAGTCTGTATGACTACATCACCTCATAAACAGTGAAGACCTCCAGCTAAACAGGCAGTCTGTGTGACTACATCACTTCGTAAGACAGTGAATACCTCCAGCTAACCAGCAGTCTGTGTGACCACACCACCCAACAGCTAAAGAGGCAGTCTGTGACCACACCACCGCACAGCCAAACAGGCAGTCTGTGAGACAGTCTGTGTGGCCACACCACATAAGACAATGAGAAAGTCTGTGTGACCACACCGCATAAAGCCCATTCTTAATTGGGCGAATGTTTGTTCGCGAACCTAGTTGGAAGTATTCGGCGAACCTAGTTGGTTCTTAACTGAGCGGGGAAAAAAATCGCGAACCTAGTTGGAAGTATTCGTCGAAGCTATATTCGGGGTCCAAAAAGCTTCGCTCAACATGTTCTGGGAACATTCGCCCTATTGGACGATCATTGCCTCTGATTGGCTGAGAGCAGAGCTCTCCTGTGGATGAAGAAAAATAAAAATGGATGACGGTGTCGCTAGGTTCTTCACTCGCTTCGGAGGTAATTTGTTTATTTGGTGACTTGTGGGAGGCGCAGCCTTGTCTCCGAGACCCAGAATGAGATAGTAGTTAGTTGAATTACCCTGTGAGGGGTGATGAAAGTATATTGACTTAACTTGACTTGACTTAACTTTAGCCTACATTTTCGATCATGCTGTCTGCTGCGCGTCTGCCGCAAGTTCGGGCCGAAGCTTGCATTTCATTAAAAGCCAGTTGAGAACAAAGTAAAGTTTGGACTGTCCGAACCACATTCGGCGAACTAAAAATTCAATTAAGAAACGAATCATCGTTCATCGAACTGTCCGAAGTATGTTCGGCGATCAAACATTCGCCCAGTTAAGAACGGGCTTAAGACACTGAGACAGTCTGTGTGACCACACCACATAAGACAGTAAAGACCTCCTCTCGCTAATCAGCCAGCCTGTTGGACAGCAGGTTGAGGCACAAATAAAATAAAAAAATAAAAAAACCAGTTTGAAGCACGTACCGGAAATGAACGGTTTGAAGCACGTCAGTGTCGGTAACTAGATGTTGAGGCAGTGTCGGTCACTAGGTGTTGAGGCAATGTCGGTAACTAGGTGTTGAGGCAGTGTCGGTAACTAGATGCTGAGGCAGTGTCGGTCACTAGGTGTTGAGGCAGTGTCGGTAACTAGATGTTGAGGCAGTATCGGTAACTAGGTGTTGAGGCAGTGTCGGTAACTAGATGTTGAGGCAGTGTCGGTAACTAGGTGTTGAGGCAGTGTCGGTAACTAGATGTTGAGGCAGTGTCGGTAACTAGGTGTTGAGGCAGTGTCGGTAACTAGATGTTGTGGCAGTGTCGGTAACTAGGTGTTGAGGCAGTGTCGGTAACTAGATGCTGAGGCAGTGTTGGAAACCATGGTTTAAGGCGCCTGTCGGGAACGGGAGGTTGAGGCACTTGTTGATATCTAGATGCTAATCGAGGCAGTTTCGGAAACCATCGTTGGAGACATGTCGGGAAGGGTGGGTTCAGGCACATGCCGGGTACGGGAGATGACGGGAGGTTGAGGGTTTGACTTTATTCAGTGGGGCAGTACCGGTCTCCGGCTCTCAGTGGTGTCTTTATAGTCCTTCCAATCGAGCGCTACAGGCATGATAACGTTTTGTGTTTTGAATCCAGTTTATTAGTTTACAACGTCTGCGGTCACTTCTACTTCAAGTTCTTCAAGTTAAATGTTACTGTGGCTTTGTGTGTGTGTGTGTGTGTGTGTGTGTGTGTGTGTGTGTGTGTGTGTGTGTGTGTGTGTGTGTGTGTGTGTGTGTGTGTGTGTGTGTGTGTTTCGCGGACGAACGCTTCCCCTAACATTTGGAATCAAGTTGAGAATTTAAAACATCGCACAGCGTGGAGCATTCACTCATCAACACCTTGCATTTCATTCCTTCACTTGTGGCCGCGTTCTTGGCTTGTTGATTCAGGCCGGCTAGGAGATTGTGGGCATCATTTCTACCCTATCTCGCTCGTCTGTCTTCGATGAGGAGTATTGTTTCAGCACACATATAAAATTCAGCACTAGGATGTCTGGCATATTATTCCGGCTTATCCACCCTTCTGTCAGCACCAGATGATGTTGTTTCTAGGAAGGGAGATGGGTTGAAGATGATGAAAGCTGCGCTAGCTTCTCTCGTTCTCTTCCACTTCATCGGCCGCCTTGGGGTCTGCACCTTCAGGCACAGCCATTCCTCGGCGTGTGCGTTGCATCAGAGCGGAGTGTGTGCCAGTTTCATATTGAGTTCCCAGCATTGCTAGCACAGGTCTTCGTCGCTGGCACAACAGCATACGCCTTCCGGTGTAGAATGGCGTTATATAGCCAGCAGAACTGAGGAACGCGCGGCCTTTCGGCTGTAGCAAACAGAACCTATGACTCGACTACTACACGTCTGTAGCCAACAAAACCTATGACCCGACTACTACACGTCTGTAGCCAACAGAACCTATGACCCGACTACTACACGTCTGTAGCCAACAGAACCTATGACCCGACTACTACACGTCTGTAGCCAACAGAACCTATGGCCCGACTACTACATGTCTATAGCCAACAGAACCTGTAGCCCGACTATTACATGTCTGTAGCCAGCAGAACCTGTAGCCCGACTACTACACGTCTGTAGCAAGCAGAACCTGTAGCCCGACTACTACATGGCCGTAGCTAGCAGAACCTGTAGCCCGACTACTACACGGCCGTAGCCAACAGAACCTGTAGCCCGACTACTACATGTCTGTAGCCAACAGAACCTATGGCCCGACTACTACATGTCTGTAGCCAACAGAACCTGTAGCCCGACTACTACATGTCTGTAGCCAACAGAACCTGTAGCCCGACTACTACATGTCTGTAGCCAACAGAACCTATGGCCCGACTACTACACGTCTGTAGCCAACAGAACCTATGACCCGACTACTACATGTCTGTAGGCAACAGAACCTATAATCCGACTACTACACGTCTGTAGCCAGCAGAACCTATGACCCGACTACTACACGGCCGTAGCCAGCAGAACCTATGACCCGACTACTACACGTCTGTAGGCAACAGAACCTATAATCCGACTACTACACGGCCGTAGCCAGCAGAACCTATGACCCGACTACTACACGGCCGTAGCCAGCAGAACCTGTCCGAGCAAGTCTGACTGCACCCATCGCTGCATTTGCTTACTGTTGTCGGGCGACCCAATGGCATCATCTGATCAACGTGTCAAGTCTGTTACTGATATGATTGGTCTTTTCAGACTAGTCGTACTTTTTAACTTCCGTTTTATATGTTGTTTTTCTGCATGGCACAACGAATCTGTTCTGTCAGTTACACGGCGCTAGACTCGATAAATCGCCGTATGTATTACTACTTGTGTTGCTGCTGCTGCTGCTACTACTCGGTACTGCTACTACCTACTACTGACTACAACTGCTGCTCCTGCTGCTGCTATCATTACTCCGCTGTACCAAAATTCGAGTGAAAGCTCCGTGCGGTGAATGGGCTTCTACCATAGTTCCTGGATTGTAGCAACACATTTTCGCAGGATTTAGCTTGCACTCAAAATATAATCAGTGAAAGCAAACCAAAGAAAAAAGAATAGTCCAAAAAGATCATTTGCAATTTTCTCTTCTCCCAAGAGACAGTTTTCATTCTGCCACACACAATTTGCTAACTATGACGAATAAAAAGGGAGGGGAGACGGAAAAATCATTTAGATAAAGAGATAAACTAGTTGGAAGACGTTACAGCGGGGGAGGGAGGGGGCCACAAGAGCCGGCACTTGGAGGCGTCAAGGGACCCACGCCACAACCTCCTTTCCAACGATGGTTTCGCAAGCTGCCGAGCATATCTTCTGATCATCGCCTCTCAGGGGGGCAGGTCTGATGTGCAGCCGCGACCTGGCTAGGACAGCAGGAGGGTGAGTGGTAGATCTCACCAGGGGACAGTGCCATCAGTTTAAGCCGTGTCCTTGCTAACTTTGTGCTAGGACAATACACGAGGGTACAAATACTGCGCCATCAGTTTTAAACATCTCTCCCCCCCCCCCTCTCTCTCTCTCTCTCTCTCTCTCTCTTGCTAACGTTGTGCTAGGACAATACACGAGGGTACAAATACTGCGCCATCAGTTTTAAACATCTCTCTCTCTCTCCCCCACCCACCTCTCTCTCTCTCTTGCTAACGTTGTGCTAGGACAATAAACGCTTTGCATGTATACATACGATGGTACAGAACTGTGTGCTATCAGTTTTAGTCTTGTCCTAGCTAACTTTGTGTTAATATGTAGACACAAAAGTAAATATTCTTTTGCGCTCAGTTTAACCCTATCCTCTCTAACTTGAAGCTAGGACATTTAATAGAAGCGCCATTACAGGTTCTTCGGCAGGGTTCTCAGCTCCATCTGCCATCTTCTGACGAGAAAAGCCACTGCTCAGCTGATGCATTCTTTCCTTCTTTTTTCTTTGTTGTTGTTGTTGTTGACAGCTGCAACTCAGGCTTTGATCACTGACATCAACTGTGATCAAATGTATCAGCTTCAGAAATGTCCAAATCATAAAACCATTTTTTTTTCTCCCTCTCTCTCTGTCTCTGTCTCTCCAAGCACCCATGAACACTCGAGACCACTTCTCAAAGCATGCCATTGGCTATCATGATAATAACAATAATGGAATGGAAAAAAAACAAGAAATTTTAAAACAAGAATTATATATGTGTATGTATATAAATGGGAGCGCACAGCTTAATCGACTCATGTCGCAGATCTTTCATACTGTGTCAGATTGTGTGTGTGTACATGCGTGTTTATGAGAGTGTGTTGCTGTGTGTGTGCAGAAAAGTGGCCAGTCGCAGCTGTGCGTGCGTGTATGTATGTATGTATGTATGTATGTATGTATGTATGTATGTATGTATGTATGTATGTATGTATGTATGTATGTATGTATGTATGTATGTATGTATGTATGTTGTATATGTACGCGGGAAAGCCCCCCCTCTCTCTCCCTCTCTCTCTCTCTCTCTCTCTCTCTCTCTCTCTCTCTCTCTCTCTCTCTCTCTCTCTCTCTCTCTCTCTCTCTCTCTCTCTCTCTCTAAATACCAGTGCCAGATGGCAGCAAGCCGCACATACCACCTACCAACTAGTATCTCCTTGCTGCTTAACAAAACTCTTAACGATTTTTTTTTTTTTTTTTTCTGGAAATATAGTCAAGAGAATGGACAGTTATCGAAAAAAATGACAAGACAGAAAGAGCAAGAGGACTAGGCAGAAAAACTAGAGAGGAGATAGGAAAGGGGAATCAAATAACAACCCCGAGATTCCAGACAGGGGGAGGGAACTCCGCCAGACATCAGCGGCCTCCCTTTGGGAAAACAAAATGGCCGCCAATATCGTCTGCTGCTATAATTTAACTAGCAAGGAAGGAAACCACGACAGTGCTACAAATAGCCATTAATAAAATTGAAAAAGAAATAATACAAAAATTAGCTCGGTGTGTGTGTGTGTGTGTGTGTGTGTGTGTGTGTGTGTGTGTGTGTGTGTGTGTGTGTGTGTGTGTGTGTGTGTGTGTGTGTGTGTGTGTGTGTAGAATCAAATACATATTCAAAATAATAAGAGATGGATATACCAAGCAGAAAAAGGTTTGAGGTAGTTAATAACTGAATTTTACCTGTCAGCCTCGCAAGGCCAACTCTGTCCTCAGTAAAAGCACACTCAAAGCTCTCCCCATGCCCCATCAGGGAACCCCGACTCTAGTCCAAGCGGCATCAGAATCGTCCACGTTACCCGACTGCACAACCAGAGCCATACAAAACGTTGACATCTTGACGGACAATACTAAATAAGTTTTAAAATATCTGGAGAACGGACCAGTGGCGCAAACAACTGACAAAACCACAAGACAGAAGTAGCAAGACTAGGCAGAAAAACAAGAAGTTAACCTACATAGGACGGACGGAGGTTCAGTTACTAATGCCTTGTTTAACCTGTAATATAGAATACAAATAGAATAGCATTAACCAGTGGTAAGAAGCGAGAGCTGTCCAACTTTAGGGATAAGAAAAGCTTATAACACAACCGAGTGAGGAAGCTTGAGAGACAAAATTATAGATAACGATTTGTGAGCCTCTGCTACGCAAAGGCATATACCTGGCAACATTTGTAATGTGAACTTTATTTTGAGCAACGCTTCAGCATATGCTCTACATACATGGTACGAACTGAAGTAAGGGGGAACAGGTAGCGACGACGTCACTGAAAATAAAGACAGATAATAAATGAACTCTATCTTCAACAACACCAGGACAAAAGGAATATATTTGCTGAGACGGTGATGAAGTGTATCAAAATCGATGACTATTAAAACAGAAACACCAAGTCTGAACCACGAACAAGATGTCTTTAACAGAGAGGAAGAAAGAATGTCACGGTAGGTGAGCCGGTTTGGCCTAGCGGTAAGGCGTTAGGCTGGTAAGTGGAAGGACCTCGGTTCGATACCGCTTTGGCTCTCCTTTCTCTTCAAAAAGGTTGTAGTTTGTGGACACTGTCTTGTGACTTTGTCCATCACTTGCTACTGAAACATTAAAATGGCTCTCATCGCTGCTCATCTTAATGCAGGAGTCATTCTGGTGGTGACAGTGTAGCGATAGGTATATAATCTCCCTCTTCCCCCACCACCATACCCCTCCCTCCCTTCTCCCCGTCCCTAATAAGCCTTATGGTTTCTGTGGACGTTATGCACCATATTTACTTACTTATGTCGCGGTATTCTTCTTTTATTTTGACACTAGAATATAAGTCAAAGCGGTCACTCACACGCAAAGGACCCACCCGTCTTGGATACACCGTCAAGGAGACGTCGCTTGAATGGTTTAAGAAATAATTACGGCATCATGGCCACAGCCAAATAGCCCTACGTGACCAAAACCACTGCTGCAGAGTAACCAGTTAACGTGAGTGACCCTACCTTTCTCGTGCAAACTAAACAACATTAAGTAGGCTCGTTTGGAAAGCATTGCATCAGGCTACTTTTGCAACCTACGCCAATATTTAATACATTGTAAGGCAGAAATAATGAAAAGCAGAAAACGCCGTAAACCATGTCACTGGGAGTCTTCGTCGGGACATGTAGGATCTATCACCCGTTGTAACCAGTAAGGCCCAGTTTTGTCCTCATAGTTGTTTTTTGTTTTCGATTCAGTTACGTTTTTCGGGGGATATTGTATTGAGCCGTATACCAGCAACTGTGTAGGATTGACAATCATCTGTTTGGACCTTGCTTGCTTATTCGTTGTGCCGGATTTCGACGATGCCAGCGTTTTTCAAGCTTTTTGCCGTCATTATCACTTCAGTTTCCTGTCTTCTTGTTTGCCATCTTACTGGACAGGCAACACTGGAAGGGTAGGTAGGGTTTGACGAAGAGGACTGTTAAAAATAATTTAGGTGTCTTTTTGTTCTTGTTCTCTCTTCTTCTTTTCTCTATTTCATTCTTTTTTTCTATCCCCAGCTCCACACCGTCCCTTCTGTTGTTGTTGTTGTTGCTGCTGCTGATGATGATGCTAGTCATTTGATCAGTTTACCTGTTGTATACAGTTACATACTTTGTTGATTTTACCTGTTGTCTACAGTTAGATACTTTGTTGATTTTACCTGTTGTATACAGTTACATACCTTGTTGATTTTACCTGTTGTATACAGTTGCATACCTTGTTGATTTTACCTGTTGTATATAGTTACATACTTTGTTGATTTTACCTGTTGTATACAGTTGCATACCTTGTTGATTTTACCGGTTGTATATAGTTACATACTTTGTTGATTTTACCTGTTGTATACAGTTGCATACCTTGATTTTACCTGTTGTATATAGTTACATACTTTGTTGATTTTACCTGTTGTATACAGTTACATACCTTGTTGATTTTACCGGTTGTATACAGTTACATACTTTGTTGATTTTACCTGTTGTATACAGTTGCATACCTTGTTGATTTTACCTGTTGTATACAGTTACATACTTTGTTGATTTTACCTGTTGTATAAAGTTACATACTTTGTTGATTTTACCTGTTGTATACAGTTACATACTTTGTTGATTTTACCTGTTGTATACAGTTACATACTTTGTTGATTTTACCTGTTGTATACAGTTGCATACCTTGTTGATTTTACCTGTTGTATATAGTTACATACTTTGTTGATTTTACCTGTTGTATACAGTTACATACTTTGTTGCATCTTTTTGTACGGTGCACTATTGTGCCTTAGATTTTCCCTGAGGTCATACGCCATATAATTATTATTACTACTATTATCATCATCATTAATAACAGTGTATTTTCTATAGCGCTTTTCTGCGGTGGGCCGCGAGCTCAACGCGCTTTTGATAAAATGAAACCGGCGGCAGGGGGTTGTGACTGATGAAGACAGGATACAAAAAGGGAAACTAAACACACGCGCTCACAAAAAGTGAAACTAAACACACGCGCTCGCTCGCGCGCGCGCGCGCACGCACACACACACACACACACACACACACACACACACACACACACTGACACGCACACACACACACTGACACGCACACACACAATGACACGCGCACACACGCACACACACGCACGCACGCACGCACACACACACACACACACACACACACACACACACACACACACACACACACACACACACACACACACACACACACACGGCATAGTGACATGCGCGCACACACGAACACCCACACGCGCGCGCGCGCGCGTGCGCGCCCGTTCTAACTAATGTCAGTATAATGAAGAGATCAGACTGGGTGCCTAGTGTAATAACTGTCAGGATTCCAACTCGTCACCAACCCGCCCGGCGCCACCGGCAAACAATGGCGGCAACGACACGGTGGCGTCAGTGAAAGAGCTGCCGCCCTTTTCAATCACGCCCCCTGCCTCCTCACGTCATCAGCTACCCAGCATGCATCACGCCGTTCGCTGTGCGCATGTCTGGTGCCAGATTTACTGCTGCATAGCACGTGTATCAGTCACAGCCAATCTTTCATCTGCGCATTTAGTGTCTCAGTAAGGTCGCTGGGCGCGCATTTAGTATCTCAGCGGTAAGGTCGCGAGACTCACCGGGTGCATGCAATGTGCTCTTAAGCACACACACACACACACACACACACACACACACACACACACACACACACACACACACACACACACACACACACACACACACACACACACACACACACACACACACACACACACACACACACCAAGAGCCGGAACAAAGAGAGATTGGCGGATCGGGCGGCCGTTTATTATGTATTAGCAGTGTTGGTCCTTACGGTATCGAAAAGGAGAAGAAAGACAGCGTACCTTCACAAATGAACCGAAACAAGCCATCGATAAAACGCAAGCCGAAATACGGCAGATGCAAACATGCCGCGGACTCTGTGACATCTTTTCAATGTTCGTTTTTCCCCCCGGCGTCTCAATCTTTTTTCAATTGTGTGTGTGTGTGTGTGTGTGTGTGTGTGTGTGTGTGTGTGTGTGTGTGTGTGTGTGTGTGTGTGTGTTGTTTTTTGGTTTTGGTCAAGTGTAGGGGGAGTAATTAATTAATTAATTATTCATGAGGCGTTATATTTAGATGTGGAGGACTTTAAACAAAGTAAATCCGACAGGAAAAAGAACATCAGTTCTTATCGGCGACAGTTCTGAACAGTGGTCATAGCATGGTACTCATCATGTTCAACCGAAGCCAAGACAATTAATCCATGTTGTCCCTTTCCAAAGCAGCACTTCCAAACAATGTTCCAGATGATCACGGTTGACTGGCGCCCCCCCCCCCCCCCCCCAATCCCACTGTTCTTCGTCCATGCTTCATCCACCATCGATCAAGAGTCTTGGCTTTTAGTTGTTGCTTAGGAAAATGAAATCTTCGCTTTCAGCCGTTAAACATGTAGCCGTTATTGCGTGTCTGCTGCTCAGTGTCTCTCAGCCCTCGTTGGTCATTCCTGCCCACGACACAATCTGTTTTCTACTTTTTCAAAAAGACAGTGTTCACGTGTTTTTCTCTCTGTCGGAGCCCTGCCGGCTTTGGGTGTGCTTTGTGCACCGCTTGTCTCCCTCCGCCACTCCACACCTGAGATTAGTAGTGGAGGCTTAATAGTAACTACCCGTTAGCTAGCACACCTCGCTGTCCAGAGTTCAGGAGTTGTGTAAGAGCCGAGGTGGCCGTCCTGGGCTGTCCCTCCTAACGAGCCTTATGGTTTCCGTGGACGTAAAGCTATATTGGTCTCAACTTGTCCCTAATATATCAACCGACATCCGAGGACATTAAGCAACACTACCTACCTACCTACCTCCACCTCGCTGTCCGAGAGGTAACTTGATCTACCGTGCGCCCCTCCACCCTACTCCCCCCCCCCCCCCCCCCCCCCAGTACTCAGCTGAACTAGTCTTAGAGTGTCCCTAAGAGTGTGCAAAACACAGTACAACTTATTCCCAAGAAATCTTTTGGGATGCACCAAAGGTACAGCCCTTGACGTAAGGGTACCGTCTTTCACACCGACTCGGTGAAGACGCCAAAGCGCGGCTGAAAAGCATCTGACTTAAATCACTGAGAAACTGTTTCTTATTGATCATAATGATTAAAATTAATCATGAGTGTGTGTCCAGATGACTTCTGCACTGTCTAGAACAAACAGAATCGAAACATGGTGAGGCACTGGCTCACAGCGATGGTTGTACTCAGTGTAGTGTATTTCTAATGTGGAAATTCACAGAAATGAAGAAAATAAGAGTTCTGCATTTTACCTTACTTTTTTTCTTCGTCTTTTCTTTTTTCTTCAGATTGCCACAGTGGGGTCTTGGGTTTATTCTCAACCCAGTTTTACGATGCTGTGACGTGTGTGGTTATCACAGTACTGGATTAACTCCCCTACCCCCAAAATCCCAGATTGTCAGAATTCGTGTCTTCATCCATAGTAACAGGATTTCATTGCTAGAAAACCTCACAAATCTAACGTTTTCTTGGTTCTAAATAGAATAATGTACATTGTGAAGTAATTTCAGCAAGATTTAGTGTTCAGCTTGTCTATAGATAATTGGCTTATGTAGCGGAACTGACTGAGCAGACGAAAAACATGACGTCGCGAAAGAAAACATACAGATTGAGACTACCACTTCAAAAGAACAGGGGGAAGAAAAGAAGAAGAAAAAGGGGGGGGGGGGGGGGGGGGGGAGAAAATAAAACAGTCCAGATGTGTGTTGTTCACTTCCATGGTTTAGCTGGTGAATCATTTCTATAGTTATTTTTCTTATTGCAAACGACCTGAGAATAGAATGAAGAAGCTTCCAAATATCTGCAGATGGAGACGTGAGGAACCTGCCGACTCGACATACCGAATGGAAGATGCATACAAACACTGCCTGAGGAACTGAAACTAGAACATGGTTGTCATCGGGACTGTTACAGGGCTTCACAAAATATATTGATCGCCTGATATCTCCCACAGATGATTCTGAAACAATTCGAACATCAAGGCTGGAAAACAGTGCTTGAGTCTGCAGGGGTGGGGGGGGGGGGGGGGGGGAGCTCCTGTGTGTCGTTATCCGAGGTTTTAATTTATTTGTATGTGGAGCATGTTTTCTAAGCAGCTGTGGCAGGCAGCGTCAGACAAACCAACTCGCTGACAGAGTGCAACTGAAGAAAACAGGAGACACAGGAGGACCTTGAAGAGGCACACGGGACAGTTTTTACAAGTATTTGTGATTTGTTTGAAAAGGAAATCATGCAGGACCAAAGAATCGTATAACTTGCTGACAAGCGCGACATTCGCATGTGTACTTTGAAAGACACAAAGCATCGAAATCAGGTTACACAGCAGAGAAACGGTAAGTAAGGAAGTAACTTGGTGTTTTACTGCCAGCCAGCAGAGAAACGGTAAGTAAGGAAGTAACTTAGTGTTTTAGGGCCAGCCAGCAGAGAAACGGTAAGTAAGGAAGTAATTTGGTGTTTTAGGGCCAGCCAGCAGAGAAACGGTAAGTAAGGAAGTAACTTAGTGTTTTAGGGCCAGCCAGCAGAGAAACGGTAAGTAAGGAAGTAACTTGGTGTTTTACTGCCAGCCAGCAGAGAAACGGTAAGTAAGGAAGTAATTTGGTGTTTTACTGCCAGCCAGCAGAGAAACGGTAAGTAAGGAAGTAACTTGGTGTTTTACTGCCAGCCAGCAGAGAAACGGTAAGTAAGGAAGTAACTTAGTGTTTTAGGGCCAGCCAGCAGAGAAACGGTAAGTAAGGAAGTAACTTGGTGTTTTACTGCCAGCCAGCAGAGAAACGGTAAGTAAGGAAGTAATTTGGTGTTTTACTGCCAGCCAGCAGAGAAACGGTAAGTAAGGAAGTAACTTGGTGTTTTAGGGCCAGCCAGCAGAGAAACGGTAAGTAAGGAAGTAACCTAGTGTTTTAGGGCCAGCCATCAGAGAAACGGTAAGTAAGGAAGTAACTTGGTGTTTTACTGCCAGCCAGCAGAGAAACGGTAAGTAAGGAAGTAATTTGGTGTTTTACTGCCAGCCAGCAGAGAAACGGTAAAGAAGGAGGTAACTTAGTGTTTTAGGGCCAGCCAGCAGAGAAACGGTAAGTAAGGAAGTAACTTGGTGTTTTAGGGCCAGCCAGCATAGAAACGGTAAGTAAGGAAATAACCTAGTGTTTTAGGGCCAGCCAGCAGAGAAACGGTAAGTAAGGAAGTAACTTAGTGTTTTACTGCCAGCCAGCAGAGAAACGGTAAGTAAGGAAGTAATTTGGTGTTTTACTGCCAGCCAGCAGAGAAACGGTAAGTAAGGAAGTAATTTGGTGTTTTACTGCCAGCCAGCAGAGAAACGGTAAGTAAGGAAGTAATTTGGTGTTTTACTGCCAGCCAGCAGAGAAACGGTAAGTAAGGAAGTAATTTGGTGTTTTAGGGCCAGCCAGCAGAGAAACGGTAAGTAAGGAAGTAATTTGGTGTTTTACTGCCAGCCAGCAGAGAAACGGTAAGTAAGGAAGTAATTTGGTGTTTTAGGGCCAGCCAGCAGAGAAACGGTAAATAAGGAAGTAACCTGGTGTTTTACAGCCAGCCAGCAGAGAAACAGTGAGTAGGGAAGTAACCTGGCGTTTTACTGCCAGCCAGCAGAGAAACGGTAAGTAAGGAAGTAACTTGGTGTTTTAGGGCCAGCCAGCAGAGAAACGGTAGGTAAGGAAGTAACCTGGCGTTTTACTGCCAGCCAGCAGAGAAACGGTAAATAAGGAAGTAACTTGGTGTTTTACAGCCAGCCAGCAGAGAAATAGTGAGTAGGGAAGTAACCTGGCGTTTTACTGCCTGCCAGCAGAGAAATGGTAAGTAAGGAAGTAACTTAGTGTTTTACTGCCAGCCAGCAGAGAAACGGTAAGTAAGGAAGTAACCTGGCGTTTTACTGCTAGCCAGCAGAGAAAAAGTAAGTAAGGAAGTAACTCGGTGTTTTACTGCCAGCCAGCAGAGAAACTGTGAGTAGGGAAGTAACCTGGCGTTTTACTGCCAGCCAGCAGAGAAACGGTAAGTAAGGAAGTAACTTAGTATTTTACAGCCAGCCAGCAGAGAAACGGTAAGTAAGGAAGTAACTCGATGTTTTACTGCCAGCCAGCAGAGAAACGGCAAGTAAGGAAGTAACTCGGTGCTTTACTGCCAGCCAGCAGAGAAACGGTAAGTAAGGACGTAACTTAGTGTGTTACAGCCAGCCAGCAGAGAAACGGTAAGTAAGGGAGTAACTCGGTGTTTTACTGCCTGCCAGCAGAGAAACGGTAAGTAAGGAAGTAACCTGGCGTTTTACTGCTAGCCAGCAGAGAAAAAGTAAGTAAGGAAGTAACTCGGTGTTTTACTGCCAGCCAGCAGAGAAACTGTGAGTAGGGAAGTAACCTGGCGTTTTACTGCCAGCCAGCAGAAAAACGGTAAGTAAGGAAGTAACTTAGTATTTTACAGCCAGCCAGCAGAGAAACGGTAAGTAAGGAAGTAACTCGGTGTTTTACTGCCAGCCAGCAGAGAAACGGTAAGTAAGGAAGTAACTCGGTGTGTTATTGCCAGCCAGCAGAGAAACGGTAAGTAAGGAAGTAACTCGGTGTTTTACGGCCAGCCAGCAGAGAAACGGAAGAATAAATTAGTGCAGTAATGTCCACCGGCAGAAATTGTCCTTTAGTTCACTGAACAGTGGAGAGAAGTTTAATCATACATTTTGTACAATCCTGACATGTATCAGTGTATGGAATGTGTTCAAAGTACATTTAAGCAGTGTGTGTGTGTGTGTGTGTGTGTGTGTGTGTGTGTGTGTGTGTGTGTGTGTGTGTGTGTGTGTGTGTGTGTGTGTGTGTGTGTGTGTGTGTGTGTGTGTGTGTGTAAAGTACAGTTAAGCTCTGTGTGTGTGTGTGTGTGTGTGTGTGTGTGTGTGTGTGTGTGTGTGTGTGTGTGTGTGTGTGTGTGTGTGTGTGTGTGTGTGTGTGTGTGTAGCTTGTGAGCACAGTGTATGCGATGTATGTGTAAAGTACAGTTAAGCAGTGTTAGTGTGTAGCTTGTGAGCACAGTGTATGCGATGTGTGTGTAAAGTACAGTTAAGCAGTGTGTGTAGCTTGTGAGCACAGTGTATGCGATGTGTGTGTAAAGTACAGTTAAGCAGTGTTAGTGTGTAGCTTGTGAGCACAGTGTATGCGATGTGTGTGTAAAGTACAGTTAAGCAGTGTGTGTAGCTTGTGAGCACAGTGTATGCGATGTGTGTGTAAAGTACAGTTAAGCAGTGTGTGTAGCTTGTGAGCACAGTGTATGCGATGTGTGTGTAAAGTACAGTCAAGCAGTGTGTGTAGCCTGCAGGCACAGCGTCTGCAAAGTGTGTGTAAGGTACAGTTAAGCAGTGTGTGTGTGTGTGTGTGTGTGTGTGTGTGTGTGTGTGTGTGTGTGTGTGTGTGTGTGTGTGTGTGTGTGTGTGTGTGCGTGCGTGCGTGTGCGTGTGTGCAAAGTACAGTTAAGCAGTGCGTGTGTAGCCTGTAGGTACAGAGTACAAACGTACTCACACAATGTGTATTTAGGGTACAGTTAAGCAATGTGTAGCTTCAAAGTAGGCACAGCGTATGCAATGTGTGTGTACAGTTAAGCAGTGCGTGTGTAGCTTGTAGGCATAGCGTATGCACTCTGTGTGTGTGTGTGTGTGTGTGTGTGTGTGTGTGTGTGTGTGTGTGTGTGTGTGTGTGTGTGTGTGTACAAACTGTGTGTAGCTTGTAGGCACAGCGTATGCAATGTGTGTGTGTGTACAGTGTGTAGCTTGTAGGCACAGCGTATGCAATGTGTGTGTGTGTACAGTGTGTAGCTTGTAGGCACAGCGTATGCAATGTGTGTGTGTGTACAGTGTGTAGCTTGTAGGCACAGCGTATGCAATGTGTGTGTGTGTACAAACAGTGTGTAGCTTGTAGGCACAGCGTATGCAATGTGTGTGTGTGTACAGTGTGTAGCTTGTAGGCACAGCGTATGCAATGTGTGTGTGTGTACAAACAGTGTGTAGCTTGTAGGCACAGCGTATGCAATGTGTTAAGCCCGGTATAGTTAAGCAGTGTGTGTGCGTGGGGTGGGTGGTGGGGGTGCGTGTGTTGTTGTTGTTGTTGTTGTTGTTGTTGTTGTGTGTGTGTGTGTGTGTGTGTGTGTGTGTGTGTGTGTGTGTGTGTGTGTGTGTGTGTGTGTGTGTGTGTGTGTGTGTGTGTGTGTGTGTGTGTGTACAGATAAGCAGTGCGTGTGTAGGGTACAATCAAGCAAGTAAAATAGTTAAGCAGTGTGTAAAGTAGTTAAGCAGTAAAGTAGATTAGTGCAGTATGGGCAGATGTAAGGAATGTGTGTGTATATAAAAGTACACAATGTATGGTATAATGTGTGCAGTGTACAAGGTACAGGTGCATGCAGTATGTTCGAGGTGTACTGTATGCAATGCCTGTATATATGATACATTGTATGCAGTGACGTACAGTGTGAGCAATGTGTGTGTAAGGTACAGTGCATGCGGTGTGCAAGGTTCAGTGTGAGCAATGCGTGCCTACAACCAAGCAGTAGGTCGAAAACACGGTGTCAGTGAAATCAGAAACGCCAGGCGTCAACTTGCAGCGCAGCTAAAATAAGGCTCCTCGGATAAGAGGAGTGTCTAGTCGTATGCGACTCTGAATGAGCGAGTGTTGCTTTACACAGCGCCTTTTGAATACACACCGAAATGGTGCACGTAGTGCTGTTTTGGTTGTTACATGACTGGTGCCACGTAAACCTCCTTCTCAGCGCATGGTCTGTATACAGCATGCACCATTTTACAGCTATTCGAAGCCATATTCATTGGCTGCATGTGTATTTCTTTGTAAACTACCACCTGCACTTTTGGCAGAATGACTGGGATCTTTTACGTGCTACTGCTACTGCGGTAACATGAATAATAAAAATTCACGAGTTGTTCAGAATGCAGTTTCTTTTCCCTACTTGCTTTGTTATTGCCCATTAAACATATTCATAATATCTTAGCCCTTGTTGTCACTGTTTGTCTTCCACTTGTGCCGGAAGCATTCACTCCATACCATGCGAGGCAACCACCGCTCCCTGATGGACGCACACACTTCGGAAGAGACAGGCAACTGAAGACTAATCAACGAAAGTTTTATCATAAATTCTTGTTTATTATCAGCCACACTAATTCTAGCATGAAAGTAAGGATTGGACAGAAATGTGATGGGTGGGTAGGTAACAAAAAGGATTTCTGGTTTTTTTTTACATGAACAATAATTCGTCAACGCCCTGGTGTCTGCGTTTTACATCTGACGAGTCCATCACCCAGATTTTGGTGTAGAGTCCATCACCCAGATCTTGGTGTGGAGTCCATCAGTAGTGTCCATCACCCAGACCTTGGTGTAGTGTCCATCACCCAGACCTTGGTGTAGAGTCCATCACCCAGACCTTGGTGTAGAGTCCATCACCCAGACCTTGGTGTAGAGTCCATCACCCAGATCTTGGTGTGGAGTCCATCAGTAGTGTCCATCACCCAGACCTTGGTGTAGTGTCCATCACCCAGATCTTGGTGTAGAGTCCATCACCCAGACCTTGGTGTAGAGTCCATCACCCAGACCTTGGTGTAGAGTCCATCACCCAGACCTTGGTGTAGAGTCCATCACCCAGATCTTGGTGTGGTGTCCATCTCCCAGATCTTGGTGTAGAGTCTATCTATCACCCAGACCTTGGTGTAGAGTCCATCACCCAGATCTTGGTGTAGAGTCCATCACCCAGACCTTGGTGTAGAGTCCATCACCCAGATCTTGGTGTAGAGTCCATCACCCAGATCTTGGTGTGGTGTCCATCTCCCAGATCTTGGTGTAGAGTCTATCTATCACCCAGACCTTGGTGTAGAGTCCATCACCCAGATCTTGGTGTAGAGTCCGTCACCCAGATCTTGGTGTAGAGTCCATCACCCAGATCTTGGTGTAGAGTCCATCACCCAGACCTTGGTGTAGAGTCCATCACCCAGACCTTGGTGTAGAGTCCATCACCCAGATCTTGGTGTAGAGTCCATCACCCAGACCTTGGTGTGGTGTCCATCTCCCAGATCTTGGTGTAGAGTCTATCTATCACCCAGACCTTGGTGTAGAGTCCATCACCCAGATCTTGGTGTAGAGTCCGTCACCCAGATCTTGGTGTAGAGTCCGTCACCCAGATCTTGGTGTAGCTGTAGGGCTCACAAAAATCTGGTATCAAACTAAAGCAGCTGCAGTTTGGTGTAAAACAACTCTTGACATGACAGTCCTGCTTCATGGTAACTCACCATTACACACCGTTGGGTTGTCTAAGCGGTTCTGGGGATAGTGTCAGAACAAAAACACCAGTACTAGGCTAGTCTTATTTTAGACAAAATGTCTGTATTGATGGCTTTCAAACTAATTATTTTTTCTCTCTCTCCCTTCATACTTCCTGTATTAGAATTAATTTCTTCCTGTATTAGTATTAATCTTGTTAATCATTACAGCATTGTACATATCTCACTTTGATTTAGAAAAAGGTTTGTAAAGTCTGATAAGTCATGTGACAGGAGCATACAGCACTTTACAAAAAGTATTATTGCTATCAATGCATTATATCAAGTCCCATGTTGATACGAAAGTCTGTGATCATGGCTTTTATGCTCTCAGGATGTCAAGTCCAATTTAACCCTTGGAGAAACACTAAGAAAAACACATTATTCAACAACCAAAGAGGGGGTTTAAAATAAAATTCCCTCAGAAGCATAGAAGACTTCCAAATGAATGTAAAATGAGCACACCCACGGTCCTTCACCTGTGACGATGTGCAGTAATCTCCCTTGGAAACTGCAATCTTTTAGTTTTACCCACTTTGGCAAATTTCTCACATGATCAAGAAACAGGGATAGCAGCACTTTTTAATTAAAAAAATGTTCAGTAGCAGAATTGTGTAAATAATTTTGTTCTAATCAAAGATCAGTCTATGTGGGTTGAAAGCAGCCAGTACATTTTTGGACTTGGTGTAATATGTAGGTCTGTTCATACATCACTGTATGAGTCTGTTCATTTGACCTGAAAATGAAGTCACAGGTAATATCACTGGAGTGTGTCTATGAGTCCATGTCTGTTTGAATTTTGTACCTTGATACCTTCCAATCCTCTCAACCATTTGTAACCAAATGCAGTATGATGACGCACCATTATGAACCAGGGTCTCACATAAACAAAAATGGGTTTGATTCTTTCATGGTGAAAATCAAATTAAAAATATGACGGTTTGTACTATATCTTCTAACCTGCTGATTCTTTTCGAACCAGATTTATATTGATGGTAAGCCACCATAACGCCAAATAGTCCAGAGAAAAGATTGGAATGGTGTGTTCAAGGTCACAGCAAAGGAGGATTGATGTATTAATTTTAAGGTCACAGTGAAAGTTTGACCTGGAACTCTACAAACCAATCTTTTCACAAAACTAGTAATAATGTACCATCATACCAAGTCCCTTGTTCCTTATGGTTGTGCTCACATTGCCCACAAAACAAGGGGCTCATCTTCAAACTATATTTTTGTTGTCTTGGAAAACACAGAGAAACCGACACCAGTTTTAAGATGAACTTCCTTCTGATGAAGGGAGAAAACTCTGTCACTTCCTCTCATTTCAATTGGCCAAAATATGATGGCTAGTTAACAAATATTAGTTTTTTGCAGCACTGGACAGACAATGGGTGATAACCATGAAAATAAAGTTGATGACTCAGAAGATGAATGGGTGTTTGATTCTGCATAAATATGGGAGGAAATTGAAACTGTCACAGCGACAGAAATGTTAACTGTCGAAATGTGACCATTTTTATTGTTTTTTCAGCCCTAACTAACTTTGCTCCTCTTAGCCCCAAAATGACCTGTGCTATGGGAAGCAACTCATTCAGAATTCCTTAATACAAAAACCATTCAAACAAGTCCCTGACAATTTTATCACAGTGATTTAGGACCAAAATATTTGACATAAATCAGATGTTACAAGTACAATACTTGTGCTAAAAAAAGAACTAGGGTGAGGGTGTCCTGTGGACTGTTGTATTGTGCTATATTCTTACTGCTGGTTTTCTTGATCAAATGACGAGATTCATGATAGCATCACATTAGAAATGCTTGTGCGGTAATCCCTCCAGCAGGGGGAGTGACTGTGGCCGAAGGCAACATTGTGACAGAAGACAGCAGGTGTGGTGAGGCCATGTCCCTGCCAATGTGGCAAGTCTGCATTCCTGTCAGTGTGGTGAGTCTGCATCCCCGGTGAGGCCACGTCCTTGTCAGTGTGGTGAGTCTGCATCCCTGGTGAGGCCATGTCCCTGTCAGGGTGGCGAGTCTGCATCCCCAGTGAGGCCATGTCCCTGTCAGTGTGGTGAGTCTGCATCCCTGCCAATGTGGGAAGTCTGCATTCCTGTCAGTGTGGTGAGTCTGCATCCCCAGTGAGGCCATGTCCCTGTCAGTGTGGTGAGTCTGCATCCCTGTCAGTGTGGTAAGTCTGCATCCCCATCAGTATGGTGAGTCTGCATCCCTGTCAGTGTGGTAAGTCTGCATCCCTGTCAGTATGGTGGGTCTGCATCCCTGTCAGTGTGGTGAGCCTGCATCCCTATCAGTATGGTGAGTCTGCATCCCTCTCAATGTGGTGAGTCTGCATCCCTGGTGAGGCCATGTCCCTGCCAATGTGGTGAGTGCATCCCTGCCAATGTGGTGAGTGCATCCCTGCCAATGTGGTGAGTCTGCATCCCTGCCAATGTGGTGAGTCTGCATCCCTGCTAGATGTGGTGAGTCTGCATCCCTGCCAATATGGCAAGTCTGTGTCCTGCTAGATGTGGCAAGTCTGTGTCCTGCTAGATGTGGCAAGTCTGTGTCCTGCTAGATGTGGCAAGTCTGTGTCCTGCTAGATGTGGCAAGTCTGTGTCCTGCTAGATGTGGCGAGGCTGTGTCCTGCTAGATGTGGCGAGGCTGTGTCACTCTCAGTCCTTGCCCGGGTCCTCCTTCAGCGTCACTGTGCGGTTGAACACCAACTGAAACAAAAAATCTCCACATCCTGGTTGAACTGGTCACACATATCAGAAGACAGAAAAAATTGATTCTCTCCAAATAAAAGCACACTTGGTGTTGATTAATTCATTTATCACTAGTCACAATCACATAAAAATATCATATCAGTCTAATAATAAAAACAAATCATAGTGCTACTATTAACACACGCACGCCAGTCATAAGTGAAAAATAAAAAAAGAACACCAAAGACAATAAAAGGAAGATCATTTTTAAACATTAACTAATAACACCAAAGACAATAAAAGGAAGATCATTTTTAAACATTTAACTGACGGCCACTACATACGCCTAGTGATGCATCATGTAAAATATAATCACACCTATAAAATTATATGCACACACACACATTCAACAGTGGAATGCAAAAACAAGGTCTGACAGTGGACGAGATACTGTGTTATATGGAAAGCTCAGTGCAAGAGTTTTCAACACACTGGAGAATGCAATAAACACTTCACTGACTGACACGCAGACAACAGGGAGTTTCTCTGGTGATATCATCTAGAAGTATCTTCAGTATCATAAGCAACAATCATCTTGTCTCTCACTCGATCAGGGGTGGAGTCTGGGTCAACACTGAAGAATCCATTCCTTTCAAACTGGAACTTGTCAAACACCTTGGCCTTGCTAACGGAACGGTCGACAAGGGCATTACGTAGCACTGTCAGCGAGTCCTGTATACATGAAACATGTAAAGGTCACCTTCAACAAACATCACCTCCTCTTGGTAAATACTGCCTTTAATAAAACTGTAAATGTACACACTAAATATGCAAAAGTCACCTTCCTTTGGTAAGCATTGTATTACACACAAGCATCACCTCCCCTGGTAAATACTGCCTTTAATAAAATTGTAAATGTACACACAGAATATGCAAAAGTCATCTTCCTTTGGTAAGCATTGTATTACAGTATTTACACACAAGCATCACCTCCCCTGGTAAATACTGCCTTTAATAAAATTGTAAATGTACACACAGAATATGCAAAAGTCACCTTCCTTTGGTAAGCATTGTATTACACACAAGCATCACCTCCCCTGGTAAATACTGCCTTTAATAAAATTGCAAAATTTACTTTTTGTTGCAGAAATGAAATGAACAGACAAATAGGTTTTTCAGGGGATGAAAAATGTGCATTGTTGCTAACCACTGCCTGGCATCTTGTGGATTCCACATTCCTTCCTAAATAGTGGGTTGAAGTACTGCAATAAAAATGTTTTACTTAGTTTCCAGACTGTAGCTACAAATGTGGACTGCACAGCATGCCCCATTACTCCTTGTAGATCTAGATTGTATTCTGCACACTGGCCATTTTTCAAACCCTAAATTTACCACATAGTTATGGCATCCTCCAGTTACGACAAAAGGGCAGATAAGTTATGACTAAATATATAATAATAGTGGTCGTTTCCATAGCTCTGTATCTTACCAACAATGGTAAGCACACTGCACTTTACAAGATCAACAAAATGTATACACAACACTTCATAAATAATATATGAATACTGTATTCCTTGCATACTGCACCTGTGCTCTCTCACACGCACACAGTGGTGCACAGAAAAATAAAAGAAGAAAAAGTGCTAATTAGCAGCAGCCTGGACATGTCATGAATTATATTTTGAAAATGTAACAGAGTTGCTGCCAAAAAGCCTAAAGTGGACTCTGAAATTCTTTATAAAGAGAGATGACGAAAGCACATCTACAAAGGGAAAAAATTTGTAGCTTCACCAGAGAGTAATACATTCTTTCGATCAACTACATCCTGCACCAACACAATACCAATGCACTGACCGTGTTGACGTCAGAGAGGAATCCCCCAGGCACTTCATTTGGGTCTTCAGGGTTTTTGTGAAAAAATCTGGAATCAAACCCAAACCAACATGCAGTAGGGCAACATGATCTAAAACAGACTGGATCCTACTTGTGACCAGCTTGATGATATAATAATGATACTATTACTTATGAGCGCTTAACCCGCACTGGCCCTAAGCACTTACACATTTTTTTAATGTACATGTTTTTAAGATTCAGTGCATACAACATGCTCATGTACACACACACACACACACACACACACACACACACACACACACACACACACACACACACACACACACACACACAAACAAACAAAACACGGCTCTATCAGGGCAATGGGACTAAAGAAAATGTTTTTGAAATGAGAAAGGTTTCAAGGAAGATTTTGTTTTTAATCTGATAGAGACAGAATGACAGACAAACAGGGAGTTGGTTCCAGACAACTGGAGCCTGGAAAGAGAAAAAGTGCTGACCACTGGACTTTGTTAGGAATGATGGTATTCTGAACACTCAGGTGTCTGCAAAAGAGCAGAGCTGCCGGGAAGGAGTGTAAAGGTGAAGTTCTGAAAGCTAGATGGGGGTTGGATGAGAAATGATCTTAAAGCAAAGACATCTTGTATTCGATCCTCTGCTCAACAGGTAGCCAGTGAAAAGTATGAGGCATAACAGTGACATGGGCAGATCTGGATGTTGTGAAAAATGAGTCTTGCAGCATTGTTCTCTACCTTTTGAGTTTAGAAAGAAGATACTTTGGGCAGCCAGCCAAAAGCAAGGTGCAGTAATCTAGTCTTGAAAGAACAAATGTGCACAACAGTTTTCTGATGACATCTTCAGACAGTGACCCATTGCATGAATCCAACAAAGTTCCAGTTAGTAATGGAGGAGATGTGCTGTTGGAAGGAGAGAGTGGGATGAAGAGAGACACCTAGGTTTTCAATTGTGTCAGGAAGCTTGACATCGGAGCCTTCCAGATTTATGGACTGTGGAACAGTCAGTGTTGAGAACTGTCTTTGTAGAAATCAGAATCCTTTCCATTTTATCACTGTTTAACTGCAGTTGATTATTTGCCATCCATGCTTTTACATCAGAAATACAAGACAGTCATCCATTATGCTTTCACATCAGAAATACAAGAGTGAACTGAATGTATGATTTCAGAAAGTTGAGAAACAATGCCAGATTTGTACAGTTGGTTGTCACCAGAGAACTGTGATATGAGAGTGACAGGGTACAATTTTAGGGGGAAAAGGACAAATAAAATATACAAAGCAATCATACCCCATCTTTCATAATTGACTGTGACATTCCTTTGACAATAATGGTAGTGTGTCAACCATTTTGCATTACAGCAATAAATATAATTATGCTAATGATTAAACCAATCACTAAGTCGCATAATTCATGTGTCTTTGCACACCATGTCAACTGACCACACACTGCCATAATTAGAAGTACCCAGGATCCAAACACATAGAAGGTTCAAATTAATAATCAAAACAAGGCTACTTATTAGGACAAAACACATCTTCTTTCACAACACTATCAGTCTTTTTCAGATTTTAGGTTACCCAGGGACAAAATGTATTACTGACAGCAGAACAATCCCCACACGATTTTGCCATCCTACACCTTTCCTTAAAGTAGGCTTACCCATGTGCAACACAGTAACACTGAAATGTTGAAAAGCACAAACTGTGTCTTTGTTTGTGTTGCTGCATCTCTGTTTTTGTCAGTGACCAAGTAGCATGACTCTGAAGTAACACCTGTGGTGTGTGTGGAATTGGAAAACAACAAGTGGTATACCTGTGGAACTAATAACATTCATGTTATGTCTGTGGCACTAGAAGCATTTTTGGTGTGCCTGTGGAACCAGCAATGTCTGTCATGTGCCTGTGGAACTAACAACATATGTGGCATGCCTGTAAAACTAGAAACAACATCTGTGGTATGCCTGTGGAACTAACACCATATGTGACAAGTTGTCGTCAAACCTCTGTTGAAAAAGCCATCACTTGACAAAAATCTTTTGAAAAACTACCGTCCCATTTCTAACCTTCCATTTCTGTCCAAAATCCTTTAAAAAGTCATTCTCCGCAAACTTCTCTCCGATCTCCAAGAAAACAACCTCAGCAATCCCTTTCAGTCAGCCTATCGGGCAGGACACAGCACTGAGAACGTTTTGTTACGTATTGTAAACGATATTCTGTCTGCTCTGGACAATGACAACATTTCTGTTCTTCCTTTGTTGGATCCTTCTGCGGCTTTTGACACTACTGACCACCAAATTCTCCTCTCCTGCCTGAACTCTGTTTTTGGCATTCAGTCTACTGCACTCCAGTGGTTTCAGTCATACCTCTCAGATAGATATCAGTCCACTTCAGTCAATAACTCATCTTCATCACCAGCACAGCTCATGTATGGTGTGCCTCAGGGCTCAGTATTGGGGCCCATTCTTTTCATCCTGTACACTACACCTCTCTCTGATATCATAGCTAACCACTCTGTAAACCATCAGCTTTTCGCAGATGACACACAGCTCCAGAAATCCATTCCTCTCAGTGAAGGGACCAACCTCATCAAAGAACTCAATGCATGCACAGACGACATAAAAACAAGGATGATGGAAAATCAGCTCAAACTGAATGACAAAACAGAAGCTCTTCTCTTTCCCTTTTCATCTTCCTTGAAACCTTCTACCATCTCCCTCCCTGACTCGATTACTCTTGGCTCTCACAACACCCCATTCTCTGATTCTGCCGGGAACCTTGGATTCATTCTTGACTCACAACTGTCCATGAAGAAGTACATCATAAAAATTTGCCAAACTGCTTATTTCGAGCTTAAACGCACTAGTTCTATCCACAGGTTTCTCACTGAAGTCGCAACCAAGACTCTACTTCCTATATCCTCTCATGGCTTGACTACTGCAACTGTCTCCTCATGGGTACACCTAATTCTGTCATCCAACCTCTACAGAAAATTCAGAGCTTTGCTGCAAGACTTGTTCTCTTGGCACCCCATCACCACCACTCCTCTCTTGGAAAAACTGCACTGGCTTCCCATTTCAGAATGTATTAAGTATAAAGTCACTTGTATGTGTTTCAGTGCTATAAATGGTTCTGGTCCTGCTTACCTCTCTGAACTGCTACATGTCTACACTCCATCTCGTACACTACGCTCTTCTTCTGACACCTACATGCTGGAAATCCAGCAATACAAACACAAGGCTCATGGCTTTCGCACCTTCTCTTGCTTTGGACCCCACATTTGGAATTCACTCCCGCAAGACCTTAGACACTGCTCAACCCTGTCATCTTTCAAAGCCAAACTGAAAACCTTCCTCTTCTCACAGTATTTCCATCCTAACTGATATCAGTATCCAGCTTCTGCTACAGTCAGTGTGTGTGTGTGTGTGTGTGTGTGTGTGTGTGTGTGTGTGTGTGTGTGTGTGTGTGTGTGTGTGTGTGTGTGTGTGTTTGTAGTGCATTTTTGTAGTTTTTTTAATATTTTTTATATTTTATGTAAATTATTTTGGTAGGACAATGCTCTATATGTGTATAGAATATCATATTTAGGTTAATATGTATCATGTGAGCGCTCATGGTATTGATGAGCGCACGATAAATGATAAATAAATGTACATTATTATTATTGTGCCTATGGAACTAGCAACATCTGTGGTCTGCCTCTGGGATAAACAGAATCATATGTTATCTGTGGTGTGCCTGTGGAATTAGCATCATCCATGTTGTGCCTGTGGAAGTAGTATGTGCCTATGGAACCAGCAACAATATCTGGTGTGCCAATGACACTGGCAACATCAGTGATGTGCCTGTGAAACTGACATCAGTGATGTGCCTGTGAAACTGACATCAATGTTGTGCCTGTGGAACTAACAACATCATCTGTGGTGTGCCTGTGGAACCAGCAACATCATCTGTGGTGTGCCTGTGGAACCAGCAACATCATCTGTGGTGTGCCTGTGGAACCAGCAACATCATCTGTGGTGTGCCTGTGGAACTAGCAACATCATCTGTGTGGTGCCTGTAAAAGCCACAAGGGGACTAACAACATTTGTCTTGTGTCTGTAGCCTGTGGAACTAGCAACAACATCTGTGATGTGCCTATGGAACTAAAACATCTCTGGTGTGTCTGCAGAAATAGCATCTGTGGTGTGCCTGTGGGACATGCAACAACATCTGTGTTGTGTCTGTGTTACTAAAATATCTGTACGTAGCACGTAAAAGACCCCAGTCATTCTGCCAAAAATGAAGGTGTATGCACCTGATGTATGTGGCTTTGCATGGTTGTATGGTGTACACAGAATGTGCCTAGATGGCAGCAGTTTCATGTGGCACCAGCCAAGCCAGTGCTGTTAGTACACCACTTCAGTGGATCATCAAAACGTGCTATAAAAAGCTATTCACTTACGTAGAATCACATTGAGCGCAGTGAGTCTGCTCAAGAGCAGAGAATAGCGTTATATAAAAGCGATGAACAACAAGCATGCCTATAGAACTAGCAACAGCTGTGGTGTGCCTGTGGAAGTAACATCTGTGGCGTGCCTGTAGAACTAGCAACAACATCTGTGGCATGCCAGTAGAACTAGCAACAGCTGTGGTGTGCCTGTGGAAGTAACATCTGTGGCATGCCTGTAGAACTAGCAACAACATCTGTGGCATGCCAGTAGAACTAGCAACAACATCTGTGGCATGCCAGTAGAACTAGCAACAACATCTGTGGCATGCCAGTAGAACTAGCAACATCTGTGGCATGCCTGTAGAACTAGCAACAACATCTGTGGCATGCCAGTAGAACTAGCCTGTGGCATGCCTGTAGAACTAGCAACAACATCTGTGGCATGCCAGTAGAACTAGCAACAACATCTGTGGCATGCCAGTAGAACTAGCAACATCATCTGTGGCATGCCCGTAGAACTAGCAACAACATCTGTGGCATGCCTGTAGAACTAGCAACAACATCTGTGGCATGCCTGTAGAACTAGCAACATCACCTGTGGCATGCCGGTAGAACTAGCAACAACATCTGTGGCATGCCTGTAGAACTAGCAACATCTGTGGCATGCCGGTAGAACTAGCAACAACATCTGTGGCATTCCTGTAGAACTAGAAACATCTGTGGCATGCTGGTAGAACTAGCAACATCTGTGGCATGCCGGTAGAACTAGCAACAACATCTGTGGCATTCCTGTAGAACTAGAAACATCTGTGGCATGCTGGTAGAGCTAGCAACAACATCTGTGGCATGCCAGTAGAACTAGCAACAACATCTGTGGCATGCCAGTAGAACTAGCAACATCTGTGGCATGCTGGTAGAACTAGCAACAACATCTGTGGTATGCCTGTGGAACTAACATCTGTGGTGTGCTTGTAGAACTATGAACAAATGTTAGCCTCTAGAACTAACACTTATGATGTGCCTATGGAACATCTGTGGTGTGCCTGTAGAACTATGAACAAATGTTAGCCTCTAGAACTAACACTTATGATGTGCCTATGGAACATCTGTGGTGTGCCTGTAGAACTACCTATTATTATCTGTGGTGTGCATGTGAAACTATCAACATCTGTGTCATGCCTGTGGAAATAACAACATCGATGTTGCGCCTGTGGAGCTAGCAACAACATTCAAATGCAGTCTGCTTTCCACTCCAGCTTTTGTCCAGACGCTTCCCCTGAACCACCTGTCATTGATCATGGTGGGGGTGGGGAGGGGGTCTGGGTTTAACAGGCGAGTGACATTATCCAGCAAGCTGCACTAGACCCACTCCTGTGTCAGCCGAGTCCAGGCAGGGATGCTCTGGAGTGTAGGATTATTGGAGAAGGGGTTAGTGACATGATGGGCATAAAACAGGGCGAAATGCACCACAGGAGATCTTGCAAGTATTAGTTATCAATTACTTTTTATCCCCATGTTTGGTGTAATTTATTGTCGTTTTCTAATTGGCATGAATGTGTGATGAATGTACCTGGCACCAAAAAACAGTCCAGCTGCAATTATACTGATACTTGGCAGTAAGGTTGTACCTGTGTGGTGTGCCTGTTGAACTAACAGTGTCTGTGGCAAGCCTGTGGAACTAGCAACAACATCTGTGGGTTGCCTGCCTGGGGAACAAGCAACATTTCACAGTCATGCAACATCTGTGCTGTGCTGGTGGAACTAGCAACAATGTATGTGGTGTACACATGGAACTAGCAACATATCTGTTGTACATGTGGAACTAGCAACACTGTGTTGTGCCTGTGGTACTAGCAAAATCTGTGTTGTGCCTGTGGTACTAGTAACAGCTGTGTTGTGCCTGTGGAACTAACATCTGTTTGTGCCAGTGATACTAGCAACATCTGTGTTGTGCCTGTGGTAGTAGTACTAGCAACATCTGTGTTGTGCCTGTGGATCTAGCAACATCTGTGTTGTGCCTGTGGAACTAGCAACATCTGTGTTGTGCCTGTGGAACTAACATCTGTGTTGTGCCTATGGAACTAGCAACATCTGTGTTGTGCCTGTGGAAGCAACATCTGTGTTGTGCCTGTGGAACTAGGAACATCTATGTTGTGCCTGTGGAGCCAGGAACATCTGTGTTGTGCCTGTGCAACTAACATCTGTGTTGTGCCTATGGAACTAGCAACATCTGTGTTGTGCCTCAGGAAGCAACATCTGTGTTGTATCTGTCTAACTAGCATCACCTGTGTTGTGCCTGTGGAACTAGGAACATCTGTGTCATGCCTGTGAAACTAACATCTGTGTTGTGTCTGTGGAACTAGCAACATTGGTGTTGTGCCTGTGGAACCAACATCTGTGTTGTGCTTGTGGAACTAGCAACATCTGTGTTGTGCCTTTGGTACTAGCATCCGTGTTGTGCCTGTGGAACTAACATCTGTGTTGTGCTGATAAAACTAACATCTCTGTTGTGCTGATAAAACTAACATCTGCATTGTGCTGATAAAACTAACATCTGTGTTGCATCTGTGAACTACCACCAGCTTTGGTGTTTCTGTGGAACTGTACTCACAGTGTTTCATAAAGACGCACTTCACAATGCAGTGGGTCCGACACCCAGTGGATGAAGGCTTTGGGTTTGGCCACATCAGAGGCATTGCTGCAGCGCACTACCAGCTCCCTCACCTCACCCTCTTCGTCCTGCACACACAATGCTGTACACTGTACAAACTGTAATGCTATGACAGTCCTACTAGTAGCACACCTCACCATGTAGCAGAATGGCACACCATGGCAAACCTTCTTACCTAATAGTATGGCACACCTCCCCATTGCATAATACCATGGCACATATCACTGCATAATACCATGGCACACATCACTGCATACCACAGCACACCTGTGTAGTACTAGTATCATGGCATATAGCATTACATAATACAATAGCACATCTCATTGTGTAGTATTAATACCATGGCACACCACTGCATATAACCATGGCACACCTCACAGTGTAAACCAGTACCATGGCACATCTTATTGCATAGTATCATGACACACCTGTGTAGTACTAGTACCATGGCATATAGCCTTACATAAAACCACAGCACACCTCACTGTGTAGCACTAGTACCATGGCATATAGCCTGACATAAAACCACAGCACACCTCACTGTGTAGCACTAGTACCATGGCACATCTCCTTGCATAATACAGTGGCACACATCATCATGTAGTTCTATCATGGCACACCAGGGATAAGCAGGGTGTGTGTGGACTTTTTGAACGAATGTAGCCAGAATACCACACAGCAGCTACCTCTGGTAGCACAACATCAACAGTATTCTACAGATTTACTTCTTTTTACCTCCTGTTGTGTTCATTTCTAAAAGAACATGTGGCGCATGCAGCTGTTGGCTTTACCACAGAAATGTACTTGCAGGTATGCTAAAAGCTGACCCCTGTCAACCAGACTGAAACAACATTCACTGACGAACAATGGCTACCTTCAATTCTCACTCTTCTCACTGAACCAGACCCAAAGCACAAACACTGACCAACAAGGGCTACCTTCAATTCTCACTCTTCTCATTGAACCAGACCCAAAGCACAAACACTGACCAACAAGGGCTACCTTCAATTCTCACTCTTCTCACTGAACCAGACCCAAAGCACAAACACTGACCAACATGGGCTACCTTCAATTCTCACTCTTCTCATTGAACCAGACCCAAAGCACAAACACTGACCAACATGGGCTACCTTCAATTCTCACTCTTCTCATTGAACCAGACCCAAAGCACAAACACTGACCAACAATGGCTACCTTCAATTCTCACTCTTCTCACTGAACCAGACCCAAAGCACAAACACTGACCAACAAGGGCTACCTTCAATTCTCACTCTTCTCACTGAACCAGACCCAAAGCACAAACGCTGACCAACAATGGCTACCTTCAATTCTCACTCTTCTCACTGAACCAAAACCTTGCATAGAAAAATACCCCCCCGCCACTCCCACCATCACCCTAGCCATACACTATGGCACACCCCATTGTTTATACTATGGCATATCACTGTGTGCAACAGAATGGTATACCACAGTGCATAATGATATGGCATACCACAGTGTGCAATACTGTGTCACACCATGCTGTTGGCTGTATAACAGTACTAATACCTTGGCATACCACACTGTGTATTATCATGCCATATCACATTGTGTAATGGCATGGCATACAGCATGGTGTAATGGCACATCATGCTGTGTAATTCCATGACATATCACAATGTGTAATATCATGGCATACTACACTACATAATAGTTAATACCATGGCACAATTCATTGTGTAATATGGTACAACTCATTGTGTAATACAATAGCATACTACACTATGTAATGGCACATCATGCTGTGTAATTCCATGATACATCACACTGTGTACTATCATGGCATATCACACTACATAACACCATAGTATAATCCATTGTGTAATATGGCACAACCCACTGCATAATACAATAGCATACTACACTGTGTAATATAATACTGTATACCATGTAATACAATGTTATGCCACACTTCTATGGCACACCAACATGTGTAACATTGTGTCATACCAATAACATACCACATAGTGTAATACCTGGCACGCCATACTGTGTAATACCATGGCATACCACACTGTGTAATACAATGGCACACCACACCGTAATATCACACTATAATACAATGGCATACCACACTGCATGATACCTTAGCATGCCCACTGTAATACCATGGCATACCTAACACCACAGCATACCACACTGCATGATATCATGCTGCATGCCCACTGTAATACCATGGCGTATGATACCACACTGCATGCCCACTGTAATACCATGGCGTATGATACCACACTAAAAATACCATGGCATACCACACTGCATGCCCACTGTAATACCATCGCATATGATACCACACTAAAAACACCATGGCATACCACACTAAAAATGCCATGGAATACCACACTGCATGCCCACTGTAATACCATGGCATACCACACTAAAAATGCCATGGAATACCACACTGCATGCCCACTGTAATACCATGGCATACCACACTAAAAATGCCATGGAATACCACACTGCATGCCCACTGTAATACCATGGCATACCACACTAAAAATGCCATAGAATACCACACTGCAGGATACCACAGCATGCCCACTGTAACACCATTACACAATTCACTGTGAATATAATGGAACATCACTCTGTGCAATGCAATATAATGTCACACCAACACAATGTCATGCCACACTTCCATGGCACACCAAAATGTGCAAGATTGTGAAATACCATAGCTTACCACCCACTAATAGTAATACTACGGCACACATTAGTGTTTTATGCCATAGTGTATCTCAAACACAACATACACTTTTGCAGAGAAACAAACAAAATGCATTATTTAAAAAAATCAGTTTACTTGGAATGTGCATGTTTTTCTGTTGCAACTCGTGGCAAATGAAGCCATTCTTGTTGTGGCTGTGCTGTTGCACTATACAGTACCTTGATGACTTTCTCAACGCTGATGACCAGACCAGCATGCCTCAGGCCCACTGACTGGTTCAGTGCAAGCCGCTTGTAGTTCTTGTCTGCTTCCTGGAGAAAAAACATTACATCTGTTACTCACTACACAGGTTATTCACAACACAAACTGTTCTTCATCAATGCACCATGTTCTTCCCAAAACACAACTTTGAAGACAACTGTCCAACTCACACAGTGACAAATACAGACACTCATACATAGCATCACAATCCAAATTTAGATCACAAGACAAAGTACAACATAACCATACCATGATGTGCACAGTGCTTAGTCTAGTTATAGTGAAATCAGCTCCCAAACATACACACATGCACAAATGCACACACACACACACACACACACACACACACACACACACACACACACACACACACACACACACACACACACATTATCAACCCTGAGAGCATTCAGATTTGAACACACAAGTACACTACCCAAGCAACTTCACTGGTTTCCAATACCTGCTCACATTCTTTACAAACACAGTTGTTTTGCTTTTTCTGTTACCAACTTTGACACTACATCCAAACTCTCTGATCTTTTACATCTACACTGCCCACATCTCTCCGCTCTTTGGAAGACACCCTCATACTGACTGTCCCAAAATTCAACTGCAAAACTAAACTCACTCAGTCTCCTACTTTGCTGCTAAATCATGGCACTCTCTCCCTACAGACATAAGACATGCGAAAACCCAAGACATATACAACTTCAATCTTAGGTCCTACCTTAGTAGTGTATTAACATGATCATCCACTACAAGAACAGACACAACAACTGCCAATCCACATCTCAAAGCAAGACAGACTCCCAGTAAAAGCCATCCAAAAACATCATCAACGATCCCAAAGCTGAACTCCATTTCAACAGGCACTCCAGAAACACTAAACTACAAATGAATTCATTCACTGTATGGACACCTACTTTGCTGAGTCATTTGTAATGCTCTCCTCCTGTACCAGGACAAATGTACAGCAAGTCAGCCGTCGGAAGATAACTACAAGTTCATGACTCGACTTGCTGTGCTCAATTAGAATGAAAATGTCAACACACACACAGCAACACCAACATACCAACATATCATGTTATGGACAGTAGAAATCCATGCAGACAAAGTGAGAGCCATGTGTTGAAAAACAAAAACAAAAAACCCAGTGTGGGTTCTGGAGCAGTCTGGGAGAACTTGTAAATTTTCTTCATTTTTATTCCATTCCACATTTACAAATCATGTGTTCGTTTACCGTCTTCACACATATACAGTAAGCACATATAGTGCTTTATTTTTAGTCAGGTAAACCCTGCCCAATCCTGTGCACATGCGTCCCGATCCATTGGATTGGTTGCTGTGTGTTTAAGAAGTCTCTTTCTCACTCAGTCTCCACCTCTGATGTTGGGGTGTGAAGTCAACTGCCAAAACATCAACTGACAGCTGCCAGGCCAGTGGTAGTTTCATTGTCTACATCAGTTTCAAACCATATTACTGGTTTCCCACCATTCAGGACTGACCACATTTCACAGCTCAGCAAAAGACAACACAGAACATTTTGCCCTTTTAAAAAAAAATACTTTTTTTGCAGTGTGATGATAGTTCTGAACCAGTTCCTCCCTGCAAGCAGGAGGATACTAAAAGCAGTGCTGTTATTCATCAGGCATGCACAGAATAGGTGCAACAGGTGAAATATGTGCAACAGGTGTGAGAGGCAGAAGTTCAGCTTGTTAAGCACAGGGTTGTTCTTAAAAAACTGCTGTTAGCGTGTGTAACAGACTTTCTGTACACAAGTTCTGAAAAGTGCTTGTGATCACTGAGACACAACACAATAGGCTTTGGATAAAGGGTTTAGCTGAAAGAAGCAAACATGGCACAACAGGGGCTATGGCTCCATAGTTAGATCTCTCTCTCTCTCTCTCTCTCTCTCTCTCTCTCTCTCTCTCTCTCTCTCTCTCTCTCTCTCTCACACACACACACACACACACACACACACACACACACACACACACACACACACACACACACATTTCACAACACAACAGGGGCTGGAGCTCAGTGGTTAGATGAAACACACACACACACACACACACACACACACACACACACACACACACACACACACACACAAAAACAACAACAACAACAACAACAACATCAACACAATGCAATCCAACACAACAGGGGCTGTGGCTCAGTGGTTAGCTGAGAGACATACACACAACACAACTGGGGCTGCAGCTCAGCTGAAACAACACAGTAGTTTCTGAAGCTTGATGGCAGCTGAAACACAAACACACATGACACAACACAACACCAAAGGGGCTGTCAGGGTAAGCTGAAACACAACACAACAGGGGCTGTGGCTCAGTGTAAGCTGAAACACAAACACACATGACACAACACAACACCAAAGGGGCTGTCAGTGTAAGATGAAACACAACACAACTGGGGCTGTGGCTCAGTGTAAGCTGAAACACAAACATACATGATACAACACAACACGGGCTGTCAGTGTAAGCTGAAACACAAACACACATGATACAACAACACAACAGGGGCTGTCAATGTAAGCTGAAACACACACACGACACAACAAAACACAACAGGGGCTGTCAGTGTAAGCTGAAACACAACACAACAGGGGCTGTCAGTGTAAGCTGAAACTCAAACACACATGATACAACACAACACAACAGGGGCTGTCAGTGTAAGCTGAAACTCAAACACACATGATACAACAACACAACAGGGGCTGTCAGTGTAAGCTGAAACTCAAACACAACACAACACAACAGGGGCTGTCAGTGAAAGCTGAAACTCAAACACAACACAACACAACAGGGGCTGTCAGTGTAAACTGAAACTCAAACACAACACAACACAACAGGGGCTGTCAGTGTAAGCTGAAACTCAAACACAACACAACACAACAGGGGCTGTCAGTGAAAGCTGAAACTCAAACACAACACAACAGGGGCTGTCAGTGTAAGCTGAAACTCAAACACAACACAACACAACAGGGGCTGTGAGTGTAAGCTGAAACTCAAACACAACACAACAGGGGCTGTCAGTGTAAGCTGAAACTCAAACACAACACAACACAACAGGGGCTGTGAGTGTAAGCTGAAACTCAAACACAACACAACAGGGGCTGTGGCTCAGTGTAAGCCGAAACACAAACACACACAACACAACAGGGGCTGTTGTTCAGTACACAACAGATACAGTGGGTTTGATTTGAATGAGTGAATGAATGAAAATCTATATATAGTGCATAAAAAACTTCCACACAAAACCTTGTGTTCACAGCGCCAGGCTGCTGCATGGCAATGTCACTTTTTCAGTTTTTCTGACTCAACATAAGCATACCCAGCACACATCAAGATCACTGTGCACACTCAGCATCCCATTTCCACCTTATAGGTAAGAGAAGGCCTAAGAACTGATGGCATGAAAACAATCAAGCACACCCGCACACACGTCAAAACAATAATTATAGGTATTCACAGTAAAAGAGAGGAACACAAAATGTGAGGGGGGTGAAAGACTGAAAATGGCACCTCTCTAAAATCAGCTCTCTCTATGTAGACAGTGCTGGCAATGGGAATTTTGTGAGTCCCCTTAGACTCATCAGCAGGGAAGTTGGGCACAGTGACATCTCCTGGGTGGTTGGAGGGGAAATTGTGAATCACCACTTTGAGAGGCTCCAACACTGCCATGGCCCTGAAAACACAACATCAACAGTAGACTTTCAGTCACTTTGAGAGGCTCCAACATTGCCATGGCCCTGAAAACACAACATCAACAGTAGACTTTCAGTCACTTTGAGAGGCTCCAACACTGCCATGGCCCTTAAAACACAAACGTCAACAGTAGACTTTCAGTCACTTTGAGAGGCTCCAACACTGCCATGGCCCTGAAAACACAACATCAACAGTAGACTTTCAGTCACTTTGAGAGGCTCCAACACTGCCATGGCCCTGAAAACACAACATCAACAGTAGACTTTCAGTCACTTTGAGAGGCTCCAACACTGCCATGGCCCTGAAAACACAAACGTCAACAGTAGACTTTCAGTCACTTTGAGAGGCTCCAACACTCAGAAAACACAAACCTCAACAGTAGACTTTCAGTCACTTTGAGAGGCTCCAACACTGAAAGCAAACCTCAACAGTAGACTTTGAGAGGCTCCAACACTCTGAAAACACAAACCTCAACAGTAGACTTTCAGTCACTTTGAGAGGCTCCAACACTGAAAGCAAACCTCAACAGTAGACTTTGAGAGGCTCCAACACTCTGAAAACACAAACCTCAACAGTAGACTTTCAGTCACTTTGAGAGGCTCCAACATGTTGAAAACACAAACCTCAACAGTAGACTTTCAGTCACTTTGAGAGGCTCCAACATGTTGAAAACACAAACCTCAACAGTAGACTTTCAGTCACTTTGAGAGGCTCCAACATGTTGAAAACACAAACCTCAACAGTAGACTTTTAGTCACTTTGCGAGGCTCCAACACTCTGAAAACACAAACCTCAACAGTAGACTGAGCCACTCTGAGAGGCTCCAACACTCTGAAAACACACCTCAACAGTAGACTTTTAGTCACTTTGCGAGGCTCAAACACTCTGAAAACACAAACCTCAACAGTAGACTTTGAGTCACTCTGAGAGGCTCCAACACTCTGAAAACACAAACCTCAATAGTAGGCTTTTAGTCACTCTGAGAGGCTCCAACACTCTGAAAACACACCTCAACGATAGACTTTAGAGGCTCCAACACTCTGAAAACACAAACCTCAACAGTAGACTTTCCATCACTTTGAGAGGATCCAACACTCTGAAAACAAACCTTAACAGTAGACTTTTAGTCAGTGCCCTGTCATTAACTGTATTCAGTCCCCTTCTAAGCAAGACCTTGAGAGGCAAAAGGTGTCAAGCAAGGACCTGCAAACAAGTCAGACCAGAAACACACACAATTTGATGAAGACCTCTGTGCCTTCCCAAGGTGAACAACCAAGAGATCCTTCCCCTTTTTTAAGTCCACATTTACAAAACTCTAAACCATGGCTGGCTGCCAGCAGGGCTGTTTCACCATAAATAATAATGATAATAAACACATTTTTAATGCGTCAAATCCTTCTATGAGACGTGTGAGGCTCAGAGTTATACACGAAACATTACAATAACACACAACCTAATTTATCAATGCATTAGATATTTCATTCTATCCCTCACTCTCCCCCACATCCACATATGCGCAGGAGTGGAGACACACACACATAATCATGCAACCCCTCACTTCATTCTCTCTCTCCCACCCCATCCCCAATAATCGGCAATCACTCATGAGCCAGTGAAAATAGAGCAGCAAAACCACAACAACAAATCAAGTACAGCATCCAAAGCCTGGGACAGGATTAGAGTAGCTCAGAGTAGGCAGAAGTCAAGAGAAAGGTTTTAAGACAGGTTTTGAACTGTTCAAGGCAAGGGGAGCCTGAAGAGAGAATGGTAACTAAAGCCTTCAGGTTTCCATCTTGCACAAGAAAGAGTTTTCACATCTGAAGTGGAACAGAGGGTGGGAGACAGAGTGAACACAGAGAGACACGATACCAGGTATAGTGGCAGGGTATTATCAGAGAAATGGAAAACAAAGGTGGCTATCTGAACATTATTTTTTTGACTGGCAGCCAATGAAGTGCTTTGAGCAATGTTTTAATGTGTTCATGTCAGCTCTTGCAAAAAACAACTTTCTCTGCATAGTTCTCCACTTTTTGCAGCCTGCACATTTCATCACATTTGAGCAGTGGTTTTCATCATCAGATGACAGACAGAGCCAATTCATCTGATCTCCAGACATGCACAACAGTGGTTTTCATCATCAGACAGACAGAGCCAATTCATCTGATCTCCAGACATGCTCAGCAGTGGTTTTCATCATCAGATGACAGACAGAGCCAATTCATCTGATCTCCAGACATGCTCAGCAGTGGTTTTCATCATCAGATGACAGACAGAGCCAATTCATCTGATCTCCAGACATGCTCAGCAGTGGTTTTCATCATCAGATGACAGACAGAGCCAATTCATCTGATCTCCAGACATGCTCAGCAGTGGTTTTCATCATCAGATGACAGACAGAGCCAATCTGATCTTGAGACACACTGAACAGAGGTGACAGCTCCTGGTGTACATCCAACTTGCAACTTTTGTCTGCATCCAACTTTCTTCTTTTGACCATGACAAGTAAAGTTGATGTTCTAAAGTGTGTTGTTCACAGACATAACAAACATAATTTCTATTGTATTTTATCACAAATTCGAGGACAAAATCATGACCATTGTATTCTCACACCTCTGGGTAGTGTGTTAGGATCTGCCATTTTCTCAAATAAAAAGCAGTCCATCACACATAAAAAGTACACCACACTGATGAAAAAGTTATCTCCATCACTGAAAAGAAGATGAAAAGCATATTTATACACTAAGCATGACTTGGGATACAAAATTTGGTTGAGCACCATAAACACCAAACCATCAGTCCAAGCAGTGCTTGTTCACAGAAAGTCGATTAGCCAAACACTACAAAAACCAGTTGCTGTTGTTTTCTTCACACAAAACTGATAAAGAATGCCAATAGTGGTAGAAACTCCTGTCAGCTGGCAACTGAGGACATTAAGCACCCAAACCAAACCTGTACAAACTGTCACTAAACTTTGACGTTCATCTAAGTGACGTCACGATCACACACAAACACCTTTTCTTTTCTCCCCCCTCCTCTTTACACAAATAAGCCAAACAGCAGAACCTCAGCAAATGGCCACATCACATGAATTGCACATGTTGTTGGAAAGGCTTAGCACACTGTTTTCTTAAATAAAAAGTGTGCTTTCAAAATAGCTGCATTCACAGAAAGATGGAAACTCATCAATTACTGTATCTTATAAGAATTCAGATGCATCAAATGTGTCTAAAAATATATATTGTCACACTGAGAAAAGCTTACTACACCACAAAATGGTCATACAAAGGCAGTTTCATTTACTTTTGCTTTTGAAGTTGTTCAGGAACTCCAGTCATCAATCACTGTGAAATGGCCCAGCATTAATAAAATGAGATTAAAACATACAAGGCCTTCAGACTGAATATTTTGGTATTAAGACAAAACCAACCTTTGTGCATTTTTTTCATCAGATCTTGCCTTAGATCAACAGGTTTAATATTTGCGGAGTTGTAGTTGTACATCAGTAATCATTTATTATTACACCTGGGTGGATCAGCAAGTTCCTGAGTTAATGAGTTAAAGTTGTACATCAGTTATTGTATTATTGATATTTGGACCGATCAGCAGGTTCCAGAGTTAAAGTTGTACATCAGTTATCAGTGTTTACTGCATCTGGGTGGATAACAGTTGAAGAGTTAAGCTGCACAAGGGTTACAGTTGTATCATAACTGCATCTGGATGGATTGGCAGGTTCCTAAGCCTTTTGTCTTTGATGAGTTCAAATTGTATATCAGCTATCATTGTACATCCACCATCATTGTAGAGGCATTATTTTACATAAGCTATCACTGTACACCGGCTATCCCTGCACCAGCTCCACACCAGCCCCAGCCCCTCACCTGGGTGCCTGCACATTAAGCACTTCCCTGACACAGGCCTCCAGCATGGTGGGGGCAATGACAGTCTGGGCCATCGTCACTCCAACCTGCAGCAAACACCAGCACCAGCACGTCATTTACACATCACGGTGGGCACAAAACTCTCAACGCCTCACTGCTGTCATTGTATGTCGACAAACCGGCTGGGAAAAGCTGGACAAAATTACAAGCAGTGACAGTCTTGGTAGAAAATCCCAACATCTTACAGCTATCATTGTATGTCAACAAACCTGGTGGAGAAAGCTGGACAAAATCGCAAGCAGTGACAATTTTGGTACAAAATCCCAACATCTAACAGCCGTCATTGTATGTCCACAGAAATGCAGAAAACAAAGAAGAAAAAGGTTACAGCAGTTCATGGCCTCAGTACAAGAATCTTAACACCTGATTACTTTCATTGTATGTCCACAGAAAAGCTAGGGGAAAAAAAGAAGAAAAAAAAGAAGGTTACAGCAGTTCATGGCCTTACATTAGTACACGAATCTTAACACCTGACTGTTGTCATGTACATCCAAAGAACAGAGAAGGTTACAGCAGTTCATGGCCTCAGTACAAGAATCTGAACACCTGACTGTTGTCATGTACATCCAAAGAACAGAGAAGTTTACAGCAGTTCATGGCCTTACATTAGTACAAGAATCTTAACACCTGACTGTTGTCATGTACATCCAAAGAACAGAGAAGGTTACAGCAGCTCATGGCCTTACATTAGTACAAGAATCTGAACACCTGACTGTTGTCACTGTATGTCCACAGAAAAACCTAAAAGAAAAAAAGAAAAAAGGTTACAGCAGTTCATGGTCTTATATTAGTACAAGAATCTGAACACCTGACTGCAATCATTGTAGGTCCACTAAACAGAGAAGGTTACAGCAGCTCATGGCCTTACATTAGTACAAGAATCTGAACACCTGACTGCAATCATTGTAGGTCCACTAAACAGAGAAGGTTACAGCAGCTCATGGCCTTACATTAGTACAATAATCTGAACACCTGACTGCAATCATTGTAGGTCCACTAAACAGAGAAGGTTACAGCAGCTCATGGCCTTACATTAGTACAAGAATCTTAACACCTGACTGCAATCATTGTAGGTCCACTAAACAGAGAAGGTTACAGCAGCTCATGGCCTTACATTAGTACAACAATCTGAACACCTGACTGCTCTATATGTACTTGTATGTCTGCAGAAAAGCTTTAAGAAAAAGAAGGAAAAAAAGAAGAAGGTTACAGCCATTCATCAACCTGCTGTCACTGTATGTCCACAGAAAAGAAGAAAAGAAAAAACAGAAAAAAAGGAAGTGGTCACAGCAGTTCATGGCCTTAACACCTCTGACTGCTGTCACATATGTCTACAGAAAAGCTAAAACAAAATTTTAAAAAGAAGGTTACAGCAGTTCATGGCCCTAACACTGACTGCTGTCATTGTATGTCCACAAAACAGAGAAGGTTAAAGCAGTTCATGGCCTTAGTACAAGAATCTTACCACCTGACACTGGATGTCCACAAAACAGGTAAGAAGAGCAGGTTACCATTGCACAGCATTAGAAGCAGCTCATGGAGTTGGCAGAGAAATCTGATCTTACTCCTGTCATTGGTCAGTGTATGTCTACAAAAAAGCTCAGAGTCCAAAGGGCAGGTTACCTTTGCACAGAAGTAGTTGATGGCTTCAGCAGGGAAACCTCGACGTCTTAGTGCTGTCAGCGTGAAGAGTCGGGGGTCATCCCAGTCCCTGCAGCCACAGACACAACACTCACTTGTATTTCTTCATCTCACCTCTGACCAACAAATTGCAGTACAGTCCTTAGTGTAGTCAAGCAAGCAGTAAACAACTTTCTCACATTTCTTTTTCTACTATCTGACAACAAATTACAATCAATTCCCCAATGAGCTAAGTGAAGCAACAGACAACTTTCACTCACTAACTGACTCACATGTCTTGATCTACTTTCAGAGCAACTAATAACAATCCATTCCTCAATTAAGTGAAAGCGAGAGACAACACTCACTCATTCACCTTCTCACATTTTTGTAGCTACCTTCTGACCAACAAACTACAATCCATTCCTCAGTATTGTTAAGTGAAGCAACACCCACTCACTAAACTACTCACATTTCTTTATCTACCTTCTGAGGAACAAATCACATTTCTTTACCTACTTTCTCAGCAACAAATTACAATCCATTCCTCAATTATGTGAAGCAACAGACAACACTCACTCATCCACTTTCTTACATTTCTTTACTTCTGAGCAGTAAATTACACTCTATTCCTCATTTAAGTGAAGCAACAAACAATACTCACTCATTCACCTTCTCACATTTCTTTATATATCTTCTAAGCCAAAAATTACAATCCATTCCCTGATGAGCTAAGTGAAGCAATAGACAACATTCACTCACTAACCTACTCACATTTCTTGATCTGCTTTCAGACCAGCTAATTACAATCTATTCCTCATTTAAGTGTAGCAACAGACAACACTCACTCATTCACCTTCTCTAAAAAATTTACCTACTTTCTGAGCAACAAATTATAATCCATTCTTCAGTTAAGTGAAAGCAACAGACAACACTCGTTCATTCACCTTCTCACATTTCTGTATCTACTTTTTGAGCAGCAGATTACAATCCATTTCCCAATGAGCCAAGTGAATCAAGATTAATGCACTAAATGTCTTACTTTTTCTGATCTACTCTCCCATTTGGTTAATGATAGTGCACCACTATTTGCTTCATGATGGTGTAACACCATCTGGTTCATGATGATGTACCACCATTTGGTTCATGATGCTGCACCACCATCTAGTTCATGATGCTGCACCACCATTTGCTTCATGATGCTGCACCACCATTTGGTTCATGGTGCTGCACCATCATTTGCTTCATGATGCTGCACCACCATTTGGTTCATGATGGTGCACCACCGATTGGTTCATGATGCTGCACCACCATCTAGTTCATGATGCTGCACCACCATTTGGTTCATGATGTTGCACCATTTGCTTCATGATGGTGCACAACCATTTGGTTCGTGACAATGTACCACCATTTGGTTCATGATGCTGCACCATCATTTGCTTCATGATGCTGCACCATCTGCTTCATGATGGTAAACCACCATTGGGTTCATGATGCTGCACCACCATCTAGTTCATGATGCTGCACCACCATTTGCTTCATGATGCTGCACCACCATTTGCTTCATGATGCTGCACCACCATTTGCTTCATGATGCTGCACCACCATTTGGTTCACTGCACTCCCATTTGGTTCATGGTGGTGTACCACCACACCAAGTTTGGTTACAAAAGTTTGGCTGTTCAGAAGATATCACCAAACCACCCAGATAAACATTTTCTGAAATTTTGACCCTCTCCCATGACCTTGACCCCAAACACAGTAATCCAGTCTTTACACACAACACTTCACAGCTTATGATGATGCACCACAAAACTAAATTTGCTTGCAAAAGAATAGAAGAAACAGTCCTATTGTGATGACTTTGACCATAAAGATAGCAAAGTTTTTAGCTGCATGGCACTGCAGTTCATGATTATGCATGACCATACAAGATTTGGTTGCAACAGGTTGTGAAGTTCACAAAATATCACTGGGACAAAATCTGAACAGAGGGAAGGGCATCCTTGGTGATTGCAACATACCACCCTCCCCACTTCCAATTCTCTTACAGGTGACATAGCAATCCAGTCCCTGATCAGCTTAGTGAGACAAAAAAAACATTTCTTAATCTACAACAAACAACATTCACCCACTAATCTAGTATCTCCTCAAATTTCCTGATCTACTTAGACAACACTCGCTCACTCAAACTTGTTCAACTCTGACCAATGCTTTTCCTGCAGCAACAGACAACACTCACTCACTCACAGTTTATGCTCTACTCTCTGATCAACAATGCTTTCCCTGCAGCAAGACAACACTCACTCACTCACACTTTATGCTCTACTCTCTGATCAACAATGCTTTCCCGGCAGCAACAGACAACACTGACTCACTCACAGTTTATGCTCTACTCTCTGACCAACAACGCATTTCCTGAAGCAACAGATGACAATGCTCACTCACTCACAGCTCTTGATCTATACTGCATTCCCTGCAGTAACAGACAGCACTCACTCCCTCACAGTCCTTGTTCTATCTCTGTCTCTAAGCAATAATCTCCCTCCCTTCCTCACTGTTCTTAGTCTAATCTCTGACCAGTAATGCACTCCCTGAAGCAACACAAACAGCACTCACAAGACAGGCAGATACCCAAGTTAAAGCCAACCTTTCCCAGCCTTTGTTATTTGCTGGTGCCTCATACACCTCAGTGGTCAATTATGCAGAACACAGCATTCCCCCAGAGAATCCACAATTCATCACAGCCATGGTCTGATATTTTATCATCTAAAAAATGCCAATTGCAGTCTCATTAGTCCACATTTAATCACAATTTTACAGCAAGCATACCTGACACATCCTTCTGCAATAAGTTTGCCAATTTTTCGTTTGGACACAACGGCATAGTGCAGGTTGAGTCGTCCATACTCCCATTGAACTGGGCAGTACATATCTAGAACGTTGCACAGCCAGTAGTAGGATGACCGTCTGAAACACCAAGGGTCAGGTGATGGGCAGTGAAAACACTCAGGGTCAGATGATAAACAATGTAAATACTTAGGGTCAGATGATAGACAATGTAAACACTTAGGATCAGATGACAGACAATGTAAACACTTAGGGTCAGATGACAGACAATGTAAACACTTAGGGTCAGATGATAAACAATGTAAACACTTAGGGTCAGATGATAGACAATGTAAACACTTAGGATCAGATGACAGACAATGTAAACACTTAGGGTCAGATGACAGACAATGTAAACACTTAGGGTCAGATGATAAACAATGTAAATACTTAGGGTCAGATGATAGACAATGTAAACACTTAGGGTCAGATGACAGACAATGTAATACTTAGGGTCAGATGATAGACAATAAAAACACTTAGGGTCAAATGATAGACAATGTAAACACTTAGGGTCAGATGACAGACAATGTAAATACTTAGGGTCAGATGATATACAATAAAAACACTTAGGGTCAGATAATAGACAATGTAAACACTTAGGGTCAGATGACAGATAAAATACTTTGGGTCACATGATAAATAACAAAAACAGGGTCAAGGGATAAGACAATGGTGACAGACAATGAAAGCACTTAGAGTCAGATGACAGATAAAATACTTAGGGTCAGATGATAGATAATGCAAACACTTAGGGTCAGGTGATAAGATAATGAAAACACTATGGGTCAGGTGACAGACAATGAAAATACTTTGGGTCAGGTGACAGATAATGAAAACACTTAGGGCCAGGTGATAGATAATGAAAACACTTAGGGCCAGGTGACAGATAATGAAAATACTTTGCGTCAGGTGACAGATAATGAAAACACTTAGGGCCAGGTGACAGATAATGAAAACACTTAGGACCGGCCAGGTGATACACAATGAAAGCAGGGAGGGTCAGGTGACAGATAATGAAAACACTTAGGACCGGCCAGGTGATACACAATGAAAGCAGGGAGGGTCAGGTGACAGATAATGAAAACACTTAGGACCGGCCAGGTGATACACAATGAAAGCAGGGAGGGTCAGGTGACAGATAATGAAAACACTTAGGGTCTGAAAGCACTTTGCCTGCCAGCCATTCTCCACAGTGCGGTCACAAGTTTGATCAGACAGACAGACAGAGCCACACACACATACACTTGCATGCATGCACACACAACGCTTGGCAACAGCAACTCAGTTCTACTCTTACCTGGACTGGAACTCTTTGGTACAGAGAGAGTGGGTGATGTTTTCTATGGAGTCACACAGGCAGTGGGTAAAGTCATAGGTTGGGTAGATGCACCTGCAAACATGACAAATTGCACGCACACTGACACAGAGTACACACAATCACAGAGTACCCACACTAATACACACATACACATAGTGTTTACACTGACATAGTGCACACATCAATATATACTACATAGAACATACACTGACACAGAGTACACACAATCACAGAGTACCCACACTAATACACACATACACATAGTGTTTACACTGACATAGTGCACACATCAATATATACTACATAGAACACACATTGACACAGAGTACACAGGAAAAGGGTGAATGACTGCAGAAGAAAAAACAAGCAGAAAAGAATGACCCAAACAAACAAAGGGCCCCAAGAGAAGGTGGGACACAGACCATACAAAACAGTGCAACAGCTTTAGCACCAATGGTCTTCATCAGGAACAAATACAGAGTAACAGACAGATCAAAGGCAAAAAGAGAGAAGACTAAAAAGACAGTTAATCAAACACAAAGTAACAGACAGATCATAGGCAAAAAGACAGAAGAGAAAGACAGTTAATCAAACACAAAGTAACAGACAGATCATAGGCAAAAAGAGAGAAGACTAAAAAGACTGTTAATCAAACACAAAGTAACAGACAGATCATAGGCAAAAAGACAGAAGAGAAAGACAGTTAATCAAACACAAAGTAACAGACAGATCATAGTCAAAAAGAGAGAAGACTAAAAAGACAGTTAATCAAACACAAAGTAACAGACAGATCATAGGCAAAAAGAGAGAAGACTAAAAAAAAAAAAAGACAGTCAACACAAAGCAACAGACAGAACATAGGCAAAAAGAGAGAAGACTAAAAAGAAGAAGAGAAAGACAGAAGAACACAAAGTAACAGACAGAGCATAGGCAAAAAGAGAGAAGACTAAGATTAGTAAGAAAAAGAAGAAAAGAAAGACAGTTAATCAAACACCAAGTAACAGATTATAGGCAAAAAGAGAGAAGACTTTTTTTTTAAAGAAGGAAAAAGACAGTTAATCAAACACAAAGTAACAGACAGATCACAGGCAAAAAGAGAGAAGACTAAAAAACAGAAGAGAAAGTTCATCGAACACAAACAGACAGATCATAGGCAAAAAAGAGAAAACTTAAAAAGAAGAAGAGAAAGATATTTAATCAAATGGAAGACTACCTGGACAAAGAAGAAAAAATTATGTCGCTGTGGAATTTTGGTGCAACTCAGTTTTGACATCTTTTGGGGAGATGCAAAAAAACTGATTTTTTGCCTGACAAAGGCAATCATTTACTTTAATTTTTTACATTCTCAGATTCATTTGGATGCAAGCAGTTACGTATTCCTTTTGGGGGGGGGGGGGGGGGGGGGGGCTTTTTTTTTCTTTTTTCTTTTTTCTGACTTTCAACATTTTTTGCCCAAGACCTGCACCATTTTCATTTTAGACTTAGGCCATTTTCACACAACTGTTTTGTTGACAGACATCATTCTGGATGACTTATGCCATTTTTGACAGGTATAAAACAGACATAATAACTTATAGTGCAATTTACATTTCACCTTTTTATGCCAATTTCAAATTCTGGGGTCACAGCTGAGTTACACAATTTTCTTGTTGAACCTGCACAATTTTCATTTACCCACGGAAGATACACTACTTTCAAACAGGTACATTTGAGCACTTTCCGCCTAAAAACAAAACAGATAACACCAGTCGATCAGTCTAAAAATAACTGAAAAAGTAAAATCACCAAAATTCCAGTTATGCCAAAATTCCATGATGATGTCAAGAAGGCATTTAAAATGATGTGCTACAAAGAAAAGAAAAATAGAAGAAATAGCAAATATGAACACATACACATAACGGCACCCACATACGTTGCCCCACCCCACCCCTTCACACACACCACCACCAAAATTCATACATGGGTCATTCTCCCGAAAACTGGACCAAAGAGGGTGCCGCTTTCCCAATCAAATAAAAATTAAATTAAAACATGAAACTTTAAATTACAGCTATATTTCTGATGTAATGTGTTTGGCGAAATGAGGGAAATGCCACACTGGGTGAATGCATCATTATTTCTTGTGCTGTGAGAGTTTTTGGTATGGGATGATCGTAAGCAAAGAAGTGTCCAGTGAAAATATTGGATTGCTGTGTTCAGGATCAATGTCACAGCCAAGGTTAAAAGTTTCAGTTAATGTTAGTTTCGATGATACCTTATGAATCGCTGAACCATTTGTAACCAAACCCACTATGGCAATACATCATTATAAGCCAGTGTCAAGTGCAAAAAATGGGTTGCTATTTTCAAGGTCAATGTCACAGTAACTGAGTTGGGTTGATACAATGAAATCATGACTACTTCTGTTATATGTTCTGAACTGCTGATTTTTTGGCGACCAACTTAGTTTGACAGTGCATGTTCATAAGCTGGAGTGTCTTGTGAAAAGGTCGCTTTGCTGTATTCAAGGTCAAGGTCACAATGAAGGTTCTGAACTTCAGTGAATGTTTGCCCGGACAATATCTCTGATCAGTCAAACTTAGTATGGTGATGCATCATCATCAGCCAGAGTATCATTCAGAAATATCATTTTGCTATGTTCAAGGTCAAAGCCACACTCATTTCTACTAGATCTTCAGAAACACTGAAACTTTTGCAATCAAAATTAGTTTGCTGGTACATTATCACAAGACAGGGTAAGACACCGTGAAAAGACTCTTGCTTTTACACAGGGTGTGAGGCAGAGAATATGGCTTGGGTGACTGTGGACTAGATTGCTGCCACTCTTGGCCATCCCGATATCTAAAGCAGGGGGTCAGTACCGGCTCCAATCAAGAAAATGTAGAAAAAACATTGCATTTGTAATGACTACACTTGTTTTTTAAAGTTTTTTGGTCAATGGTTCAAGTGTGTGATTCTTATATCCTTTTGTACTTGTGATGATGTCTACATAACATGGGAGACAGGTTACTAATTAAGTGCAATTGGTTATTAATTTTAGAAAGCAATAAACAAATATCCCTCTGACATGTGTATATATGAATCAGTCAAGCTAACCAGGCCTTGACGAAGCCCTCAAGGGTGAAAATTCGGAGTAAAACATTCCACTAAAAAACATGCTTGGACTTTCTAAATGACACCATACTAAGTCCTTCCTGCATGGTGCGGTGCACAGGAGTCATAGAGAGCCTTGTTTATTTGTCTATATATATATATGTGTTAGGTTCAGACCAAGTTAGTGCAATGCACCCCCCCCCCCCCCCCCCAATAAAAAAAAAAGGGAAAGAAATTTGTAACCTATTTTGTGCATGTCTGTATTTCGAAGAAGACATTTTAAACCAAAATCGTTAAAGAGGCAGGATTTTTTTTGGGGGGGTGGGGGGGGGGGGGGGGGGGTCAGAAGTGACAGATATTCCTTTATTAATTAGGAAATACTGTATAGTAAAAAAGGCAAGAGTCTAACTGGCCACTGAGCTGACTCCATTCATGCATTTCTGGTGTCTTCTGTAACACGCATGACCTATGATGTAACATAATGTAACATAATGCACAATTAACCAAGTTCCTGTCACCCTGTCAATTTATGTCTTATATTTATGTACACAAGAGATGTCAAGCTTTCATTTCCAAATAATAGCATTAAAAAATTTGCACTTTGAATTTTTACCCTCTATGTCACAGTTTTGACCAGTTTTCGGGAGAATGACCCACATACACATGCATGAAGGCACACAGAACAGAGAAAAAAGTCCTGAAGCAACAGTTCACCATTTACTGCCAGTGCGGTGGTGAGGTGTGAACTTGATTCTGTACGCCACAGGGTCTTTCTTGCCTTCCTCCAGAGTTGTCTTCATCCTCACAGTGGCCTCCCCTTCTGCAATCTTTCCCTTCCTCATGTCCTATTTCCAACAATCAAAATTTGATGAACATTTTAAAAATAGATCATGAAACAGTAACAAACTTCAGTCCTTTTCAGTCTAGGATGACAAACATAGCCAGCAATAAAAAAGAATAAAAAATGGAAGCAATAAAAAACAAACACGCATGCACTATATGAAAAATTATTTTCTTGTAGCTTTGAATATATCGGGCACATAACCCTAAATGAGAAAATTTCAAGAAATATAAAATGGAACAGAGTTCACAAATCCATTTTATAGCTTGCAGTGCTACCCATCCAGCCATCTGTCTCTTTCAGCCTCTGCCATCTGGCACACATCACATGGCCAAAACAAAGTCAAAACAAAGCACTTTAGTCCACAGAAGACCAGTCTTCACCTCAAACAGCTGCAGTGACTCCTCGATGGGCCGATCTCTCCATGGTGAGTCCGGCACGTTGAACCCCTTCAGATCCTCTGCCTTCTGGTGACACACATAGGCATGGCCACGCCTGATCAACTCCACTGCACACTCGTACAGCTTGTCAAAGTTGTCAGATGCATGGGTGATCTTGAACGGCTTGTAACCTGGGCAGATAAATCACAGGCAATGCTGTTTCAGCATCACACCCCTCAGTGTCATAATAACAGTGGTAATTTCTATAGCACCCTATCTCACCAACATGGGTGAGTACACCATGCTTTAGAAGATCAACAAAATGTATACATAAAACCACAAAAACAAAACATAATCACACTGTACACATATACACATCACCTGAGATATACCATATCACTAAGACATTTACTTTGCCACTCCAACATGTCACCTGTACACTTACCTAGCCACTCCACTATGTCACCTGCACACTTACCTAGCCACTCCACCATGTCACCTGCACAATTACCTAGCCACTTCACTATGCCACCTGCACATTTACCTAGCCACTGCACCATGTCACTTGCACACTTACCTAGCCACTTCACTATGCCACCTGAACATTTACCTAGCCACTCTACCATGTCACCTGCACACTTACCTAGCCACTCCACCATGCCACATGCACACTTACCTAGTCAATCCACTATACCACATGCACACTTATCTAGCCACTCCATCATGTCACATACATACACACTTACCTAGCCACTCCACCATGTCACCTGCACACTTAACTAGCCACTTCACTATGCCACATACACACTTACCTAGCCACTTCACTATGCCACATACACACTTACCTAGCCACTTCACTATGCCACATACACACTTACCTAGCCACTGCACCATGCCACATGCACACTTACCTAGCCACTCCACCATGCCACATGCACACTTACCTAGCCACTCCACTATGTCACCTGCACACTTACCTAGCCACCCCACCATGTCACCTGCACACTTACCTAGCCACTCCACCATGCCACATACACACTTACCTAGCCACTCTACCATGTCACCTGCACCTAGCCACTCTACCATGTCACCTGCACACTTACCTAGCCACTCCACCATGTCACCTGCACACTTACCTAGCCACTCCACTATACCACATGCACACTTACCTAGCCACACAACTATGTCACCTGCACACTTACCTAGCCACTGCACCATGTCACTTGCACACTTACCTAGCCACTCCACCATTTCATCTGCACATTTACATAGCCACTTTACCATGTCACCTGCACACTTAGCTAGCTACTCCATCTTGCTACATGCACACTTACCTAGCCACTCCACTATGTCACCTGCACATTTACCTAGCCGCTCTGCCATGTAACCTGCACACTTACCTAGCCGCTCTACCATGCCACATGCACACTTACTTAGGCACTCCACTATGTCACTCCACTTGCACACTCACCTAGCCACTCCACCATGTCACCTGCACTTACCTAGCCACTGCACCATGTCACCTGCACTTACCTAGCCACTCCACTATGTCATGTGCACACTTACCCAGTCACTCCACTATGCCACCTGCACACTTACCTAGTCACTCCACTATGCCACCTGCACACTTACCTAGACACTCCACCATGCCACATTTACCTAGCCACTCCACCATGTCACCTGCACACTTAGCCACTCCACTATGCTACATGCACACTTACCTAGCCACTCCAGAAATGTCAATTGCACTCTCCACCATGTCACCTGCACACGTACCTAGTCACTCCACCATGTCACATGCACACTTACCTAGCCACTCCATTATGTCACCTGCACACTTACCTAGCCACTCCACCATGTCACATGCACACTTACCTAGCCATTCCACCTTCTCACCTGCACACTTACCTAGCCACTCCACCATGTCACATGCCCATTTACCTAGCCACTCCACCATGTCACCTGCACACTTACCCAGCCACTCCACCATGTCACCTGCACACTTACCTAGCCACTCCACCATGTCTCTGATGCCCAGAAAGAACTTCTCCTCCTCTTTTTCTGGGTTGGTGTCATCATACCGCAGATAGCAGTTGCCTCCCATACCCTGAGAAGACACAATGCAATGTAACAGAGGGGTGTTTTTTTCCACCTTAAACGCTCACGTTGTCTGCTCCTCTGTTCCCAAAGGGTAGAACAACAAGGAGAAAAAGGTTTGATGCTTTGCACATCAAAGCAGCCCCACGTGTGTGCCTAGTAACCCTGTGAGTTACTGTGTACTACTGTCAGTATAATTATTAATTATATATAAGCAACTCTTAAAAGGTCAGAACTAAAAAGTAGGCAGCGCCAGGTATGTGCCTAGTAACCCTGTAAGTCACTGTGTCCTCCTGTCACAGTGTCAGTATAATTATTTATGAGCAACTCTTAAAAGGTCAGAACTAAAGAGTGACATCTAGGCAGCCTCAGGTGTGTGCACAGTACTCACTTTGTCTTACTGTCAGTATAATTATATATGAGCACCCCTTAAAAAATCAAAACTAAACAGTGACATCTAGGCAGAATATGAAGTGTGATGGTGAAGCAAATTTTTAGTTTAGACATTTTGTATGAACACAACTCACAGCCGAAATAATGATTAGAAAATACTTTCTTGGCTACTTGCCAAGTTACAGGGTTATAAAATTGGACATGAGCATGGTGTTGCATGCCACTGATGACAATAATGACACTGGTAGCAATAATGGTGCCACTGATGACAATAATGACACTAGTGACAATAATGATGCCATTGATGACAATAATGACACTGGTGGCAATAACGGTGCCACTGATGACAGTAATGACACTGGTGGCAATAACGGTGCCACTGATGACAATAATGACACTGGTGACAATAACGGTGCCACTGATGACAATAATGACACTGGTAGCAATAATGGTGCCACTGATGACAGTAATGACACTGGTGGCAATAATGGTGCCACTGATGACAATAATGACAATGGTGGCAATAATGGTGCCACTGATGACAATAATGACAATGGTGGCAATAATGGTGCCACCAATGACAAAATCATCACTGTTTGGGGCAGCATCTCAGAATTAGTCCTTGGTATTTCTGTGAGGAACATATTGCTCTTACAGTTCTTGGCCCAAGGTAACCAAAATTATAAAACGTTGGACGGGGTAAATGATTCATTATTTACTTTTTGTTGTTGTTGTTCTCAGTGCCTTGTGACTCCTATACTTCCAATTTTTTGTTGCCACAAGCTTAACATCACAAAAACACAACCACTGCACAGGTGTGTTTCTTATTCTTTTGTACTGTCGAATATTAATACAAAGAGTGAAGCAAACTGATATTTTAGGAATCACACAACATTTTTAGCTCTGGTGTCACGTATCGCATGACCAATTTAAAACAAAAAAATTAAATTCACCAATAACAAAAACATCACCGTTTGGGGCAGCCTAGCATTTTAAAATCACAAATACAGATTTACTTGAGGTAGGCTGGAGACAGTTGGAAGTGGTAGATTAAGAGACAGAGAAAAGAAGTCTTGAGCTGTGACTTGAAGGAAGATAAAGTCTGAGCATGCTGCACAGAGAAAGGCAGATTGTTCAACACAGAGGGACCGATAAACAAAAAAGTGCACTGTCCTTTATTTGTTATTTTGTTTGCATCTGGAATACAAAATATGTGATTATCAACAGATGGGTGGAGAGTGAATGATGGGGTGTACAGTTCACTGGTCAGAAAGGTAAGGAGGAGCAGTGCAAGTGATCAAGATGTATCAGGCTGTATCAATCTTGTATTTTATTCAGCATCTGCTGGCAACCAGTGCAAATCCACAAAACGGGGGTTAACATGTTTGTGCTTGGGAGCCTTGCAGGCAAGACAAGCAGCATAGTTAGTTCATCACATGCACATGCTAAACTTTGTTTACAAGTTTTTGATGGATTTTTAAAAATATCAGTGTCACAAAAATGAAAATGAAAAAGTTATCACTCATTTGTGTCACTGTCAATAGTTCTAATTATGAATGATCTGCACTTCACTGGCACTTTTCCCAGACTGATAACATATAAGCCTGATAAAGTAAACAACAGAAACCTAAGTTCATTAAGTGTCTGGGCATTTTTTCTTCAAGTAGAAGCACATGCAGCTTTTGTAAACTGGTATTACTTCTTAGCAGACAAACATTTTGAGTTCAGAGTAGTACTGTACTACTACAGTACTAGTACCAGTAAACCAAAGAAATCCAAATATATGCTGTCCTGACCAAAGCCAGCTAGAAACAGACTAGATTACTGAATAGTAACAGTGGCAGTATGATGGCACCTGTTCCTTCTAGCCACCAACCCTCACCCCTTCAATTGTTTTATTTTGGCAATACATATTCAAACATAATTTAATGTCCTCAATTCATTAATTTTCTGCAGCAGCTTTACTTAGATTTTTTTGTCAGTATTGTGTAAATCAAGATGAAATATGACCCAAAATATACCTTCAACTGGCCTAAATCTTGTTAGCAGTTAGCAATCCTACAAAATTTGTTTACATAAATATTCTTCCCATTTTTCTTTCAGGAAAACTTTCAACAGTCAATCATCATGACAATTTTTAGAACAAACAGAACAAGTTCTGCACATCTCTATGACTAGAATTCACTTTTGGCCACAGTTAGATAGTTGAAGTACTTTTCACCACATGCTTTGTAGTCACCTACATTCTACTGGGCTTGTATTTGCCTTTTGTTTACCTCAGTCACACAAATGACAATGCCTGAGCATTGACAGCAGATGTGTATAAAAGTTTGAGAAATGCTGACTAAAATGGTGTTACATGTCATTTTGGTGACATGTCACTTTCAATGAAGAGCTGACCCAAACAAATAGAGGTTAAAAAAAAAGTGGGGAAAAAAGGGGGGTAAAAATGAACTTACAAGTTTCCAAACATCTCTTCAAAATAGTCAAAAATAAAATCCAAAGATATGCCTTCAAACAACACCCTCAGTGCCTGATTAGTGAATACTTTGGTTTGTAATACACCTTTTCTGCACAGTGACTAAACTTGTACAGCTCTGTGTTGCTGTAGCATGCACATGTTTGGGAAGTGTGTGTGTGTGGGGGGGGGGGGGGGGGGGGGGGGTTGGAGAGGAGGGGGGGATGCAATATGGTTACTGGCCTTTCTTGCAATGAAACGAAGCAAATTAAGATTTTGTGCATCAGTCAACACAGTAACACATGCCGGTCAGAGAGAAAGTTTGTAAGGAAAGAGGTGGGCATGGGCTTGGAGCTCAGCATAGATGATAGAGTCCTCTATTTAACAGACTGAAACAAACAGACTATTGAACCATCATTATACAGCCCTCTATTTAACAGACTGAAACAAACAGACTACTGAACCCTCAGCATAGAGCCCTCTATTTAACAGACTGAAACACAGAGACTATTGAACCATCACTATACAGCCCTCTATTTAACAGACTGAAACAGACTACTGAACCCTCAGCATAGAGCCCTCTATTTAACAGACTGAAACAGACTACTGAACCCTCAGCACAAAGCCCTCTACTTAACAGACTGAAACAAACAGACTATTGAACCCTCAGCATAGAGTCCTCTATTTAACAGACTGAAACAAACAGACTAGTCAACCACTCACCTTGGCATAACCAAAGTTAAAGTTGATGGCTTTGGCATGCCCAATGTGCAGGATGCCATTGGGTTCTGGTGGAAATCGAGTGTGAACTTTGCCCTCAATGTCCTCAAGATGTTGCTTCAGCAGTGCCATTGTCTTGGGTGTGATCACGTAGCCATCTGTCTTGTAGTTCTCACCTGCCCATCACACTTTCATTGCCTTGATCCAGTAACAGCAATAGCCAAGCCAGTGACAGAGTGGGCGGGGTCTTTACAAGGGGCTGTGTCTTTATAAAGGGCTGTGTCACCTGCCAATCATACTTTGAAAACCACAGCAATAGCTAAGCCAGATGGAAAGAGTGGGCTGGGTCTTTACAAGGGGCTGTGTCACCTGTCAGTCATAGAAAACCACAGCAAAAGCCAAGCAAGTGAGGTAGGCTGGGTCTTTACAAGGGGCTGTGGCACCTGCCAATCATACTCTGAAAACCACCACAATAGCTAAGCCAGACGGAAAGAGTGGGCTGGGTCTTTACAAGGGGCTGTGGCACCTGCCAATCATACTCTGAAAACCACCACAATAGCTAAGCCAGACAGAAAGAGTGGGCTGGGTCTTTACAAGGGGCTGTGGCACCTGCCAATCATACTCTGAAAACCACAGCAATAGCTAAGCCAGACGGAAAGAGTGGGCTGGGTCTTTACAAGGGGCTGTAGCACCTGCCAATCAGACTTTAAAAACCGCACCAATAGCTAAGCCAGGGAGAGAGGGTGGGCTGGGTCTTTACTAGGGGCTATGGCACCTGCCAATCATACTCTGAAAATTAAGCCAGAAGGAGAGAGTGGGCTGGGTCTTTACAAGGGGCTGTAGCAGCATACTTTGAAAACCACAGCAATAACTAAGCCAGGGACTGAGGGAGAGAGGGTGGGCCAGGTGTGGCTACCTGCTTTTAACTAAGGCACTGACTCAGGATTGGGACAAATTGGGTACAAACGCAGGTCTGGCTAGCAGCATTCTCACTACACCCTTAAGTCAATAAATGTCAGGGCGATGGGCACAAATGTAGGCCTGAAAAAAGTAAAAAAGGGTGCTGTCAGTAATCAGCAGTAAATTTTAAAAGGTTAAGAAAGAGTTCTTTTTTGAAAGTTTGAGAGTACTTCGCAAAGAGAAGCAACTCTGCAAGTACAAACACTCTGTCCTTGACCTATGGATCCATACAGGATCCTTGGAAATGTTGGATCTGGGGGAAAAATGGCCTCAAAGGTGTTCAGGCTTCAAGGCAATTCAACATAATAATACATAGCACTTCTATAACAATAACATGCCCATAACATGACTTAGCTCAAAGCACTTTACACAAAAAGGTATGTACATATTTACACTGTACAGGACATCAGTAATGATATTATCACCACCTCCTCTATATACACACATACACTTAAAGTCAAACTGTGCAGAAAAGGTGTTTTTCATAGTTCAGGAGCTGTGTGAGAATCGAGGTGGCTGTCCTGGGCTGTCCGTCCTAATGAGCCTTCTGGTTTCTGTGGACGTAAAGATATACTGAACCATGCTTCAGCATTGGTCACAACTTGTCCCTAATATGTCAACTGACATCTGAGGACATTAAGCATCACTTCATCATCATCAAAGGTGTTTTACAAACCAGAGAGAAGCGTTCTTTAAAAAGATGCGTTTTCAGATTTTTCTTGAAGAGGTGAGAGATGGAGAGCTGCTGATGTTTGTAGGCAGAGAGTTCCAGATTTTAGCTGCTTGAGAGTGGAAAGATCTGTTTCCAGCAGATCTGAGGTTAGTTTTGGGGACTTTTAACAGTTTTTCACTGCTGGACAGAAGAATTTGAGAAGGTTGGTAGGTGTGAAGCAGTTCTGAAAGGTACAGAGGGAGATAATTCTCAAAGTGCTTGAAAGCTAGTGTAGCAATTTTGCAGTGGAAACGGACCTCAACAGGGAGCCAGTGTAGTTTTTCCAGATGGGGAGCAACATAGTCCAAGTTTTGCTTGCAAAGGACAAGTCTAATTTTTTTTGTACTTGTAGTCAGTTGAGTGAAAATGCTGAAAGGCCAGAGAAGGTAGAGGTGCAGTAGTCAAGTGTGGATAAGATCAGAGATGAGACGAACTGGGTAGAACTTTCATCTGAGAGAGGTGTGGTCTGACAGAGGCTATCCTGCAGAGGTGAAAGTAGGATGAGCGGCAGAGAGAGGTCACCTGCTCCTTCCTGGACAGTGTTTCATCAAGATGGACACCCAGGTATTTAGCTGATGTATGGAATGGAACTGTGTTAGGGCCAAACGTTAGCAGTTCTTTCTTCACTTGACAGAGGCAGGTGTGGTCTCCTACGACCAAGAGCTCAGTTTTCTCTTCATTGAGTCCAAGTTTTTGTTCATCCATTCTTTTACATCCACAACACAGACTTCAGTTTCTCTTGGACTCTGGCTGAAATCGGAGGGAAGGGTAGCTTTCTGTAATTCAGTGTTATTTGCATATCTGTGGTAGTCAAACTGATGTTTCTGAATGGTGTTAGAGAGAGGCTGAGTGTACAGGATGAACAGAATGGGGCCCATTACAGACCCCTGGGGAACTCCAGTCTGATGTGGAACAGGTTTTGAAGAGATACTTCCAATGGTGACAGGCTATTGGTAGTCAGACAGATATGATGAGAACCACTGAAGCGCCTTAGCATGAATTCCATAAGTGATACTCAGTCTTTTTAACATAATCTGGTGGTCAAGGGTGTCAAACGCAGCAGAGAGATCAAGGAAAGCGACTATGGATGCTAACCTGTTGTCAATATTAGAAAGAAGGTAGGCAAGAAAATGTAAAGCCTCAATGTTATTTACTCATGCTTGGATCCAATAAATGGATTACATTTTCAACAAAGAACTCATTATTTAGGTCAAAGTGTAGAAAGAAAACAAGCAAGTAAGTGACTGTTGAGGCATTATATTTAGATCTGGAAGATTTAAACAGCATGAATCTAGTGGTGAAACAAAATTTTAAAAAATGGGATGTTAACCTGGCTTGTGGAACTTAAGTGCCAAATGTTTGTACTTGTGAATGACTAGTGGTG
>OY757547.1:17500-97500 GCA_963584105.1 Alviniconcha strummeri | reverse complement strand
ATCTGTCAGCTGTGTTTGGCATAACTGATCACTGCATTCCCTCTCAAAGACTTGAGTGCCTCTACTGAATTTCTGGTACACCTCTCCACTGGTTCAGATCCTAATTTTCCATCAGAACGCAGACTGTAACTGTTTACAGCCAACTTTCACAGCCAACCTTGCGAAACTTTGGTGATCCACAAGGACCTGTCCTTGGAACCATTCTATTCATTTTGTACACAAAACCTCTCATTACACTCATGTGACAACAGTCCATTTCCAACCAGTCTTTCACAGACAACACCAAGCTGCACAATTCCTGCCATTCAGACCAGATAGATACCTCAGTCCACAGCATGCAGGATTGAATTTTAGAATGTAAAGACATGGATGACAGCCAACAAACTCAAGTTGAATGACAATCAGTCTGTACTTATTGCATCAAACAGAACCTCTTCCAAATCCTCATCCAGCCTCCATTCACATGTTCATGCCAGTAACCCTGATGATGAGTACACAGACTAAATAGTGATACTGTTCATGCCAGTCACCATGGCATTCAGGAGTACTCAGACTGATACTGATACTGTTCATGCCAGTCATCCTGACAATGGTTGAGTACACAGGCTGATGAGGAGTACTCAGACTGATACTGTTCATGCCGGTCAGCCTGACAATGATTAGTGCACAACTAACACTGTTTGTGCCAACCAGTCAGCCTGATGATGATGTGTACACAGACTCATACTGTTCAGGCCAACCTGTCACCCTGACAATGATTAGTACACAACTGATACTGTTCATGCCAACCAGTCACCCCAACAGTGGTGAGTACACAGACTGACACTGTGCATGCCAGTCAGCCTGACAACGAGGAGTACACAGACTGACACTGTTCATGCCAGTCAGCCTGACAATGAGGAGTACACAGACTGACACTGTTCATGCCAGTCAGCCTGACAACGAGGAGTACACAGACTGACACTGTTCATGCCAGTCAGCCTGACAATGAGGAGTACACAGACTGACACTGTTCATGCCAGTCAGCCTGACAACGAGGAGTACACAGACTGACACTGTTCATGCCAACCAGTCAACCTGATGATGATGAATACACAGACTGACACTGTTCATGCCAATCAGCCTGACAATGAGGAGTACACAGACTGACACTGTTCATGCCAACCAGTCAACCTGATGATGATGAGTACACAGACTGACACTGTTCATGCCAATCAGCCTGACAATGAGGAGTACACAGACTGACACTGTTCATGCCAACCAGTCAACCTGATCATGATGAGTACACAGACTGACACTGTTCATGCCAGTCAGCCTGACAATGAGGAGTACACAGACTGACTGTTCATGCCAACCAGTCAACCTGATGATGATGAGTACACAGACTGACACTGTTCATGCCAGTCAACAAGTACAGGGCAAAGTTGGAAGAGCTGACTTGGGTCCAAAACTCACAACTATCAGGTGCAGCTTGCTTGTCGCTTATGTCCTGACTCCCTCCACTTTTCTTCCCAGGCTTGGCACCCTGACAGTAATTGAATCAATCAATCAATCAATTAATCATTAGTCAACCACCTACTAATCAATAATTAATTACCTATACATTAAACAGACAATTCATCCTTTCAATGTTTGTTCAACTGATCAGTAATAAGATATATTTATAATGCACTTAACAACAAATCTGCTAATCTAAAAATGCATTACATTCAGTCCAAATGACACCATCTAAATGCATTAGACATTAGAACAGAGGGTGCAAGTTAACAAAAGCATCAACAAGTCTATGTATTCAACAAACCAAACTATTCAACAAACCAAACAAAGTTTGAACTGGATTGGATAAAAATTCACCCAAACATACAAACCTCAAATTTTAGCAATTTTAGATTATTGAAAGTGGTGTGAATGGGCATAGCTCAATGTGTATTACCATCAGAGAGCATTGAAAGTGGTCTGAATGGGCAGAGCTCAGTGTGTATAACCATCAGACAGCATTGAAGTGGTGTGAATGGGCAGAGCTCAATGTGTACAGCATTGAAAGTGGTCTGAATGGGCAGAACTCAGTGTGTATTACCATCAGATAGCACTAAAGGTGGTATCAGTGGGTAGAGTTCAATGTGTATAACCATCATGCAAAGTTTGACATCAGACAGCAGTGAAAGTGGTATCAATGGGCAGAACTCAATGTGTATAACCATCATGCAAAGTCTGACATCAGACAGCAGTGAAAGTGGTATCAATGGGCAGAACTCAATGTGTATAACCATCATGCAAAGTCTGACATCAGACAGCAGTGAAAGTGGTATCAATGGGCAGAACTCAATGTGTATAACCATCATGCAAAGTTTGACATCAGACAGCATTAAAAGTGGTGTGAATGGGTAATCATGACACAGACTGATAGAATCACATCTTTTTTATGTGAGCCCAAAACTAGTATATTAACTAAAAGGTGTGCGCGTGCACGATTGTGCGTGTGTGTGTGTGCTTGAGACAGAGAGTGTGTGTGTCTGTGTCCAGATGTGACTGTTTCTGACTGCATATTTGTGTGTGTGCGTGTGTGTGTGTGTGTGTGTGTGTGTGTGTGTGTGTGTGTGTGTGTGTGTGTGTGAGACAGTGCATGTGTGTCTCTCTGTTCAGATGTGACTGCATCTGTTCCAATACATGTGTGTGTGTGTGTGTGTGTGTGTGTGTGTGTGTGTGTGTGTGTGTGTGTGTGTGTGTGTGTGTGTGTGTGTGTGTGTGTGTGTGTGCATGAGACAGTGTGTATCTGTGTCCAGATGTGACTGTATCTGTCTGCAAATTCTGTGTATTTGTATCTTATAGACATATAGCACATGACTATGCACACATACACACACACATATGCATCAACACACACACACACACACACACACACACACACACACACACACACACACACTCACTCACTCACAGACACATTCACATAGTACACCTGAACACATATACACACTCACTCAAACATACACACTCACTTACACTTGCGTGCGCGCACACACACACACACACACACACACACACACACACACACACACACACACACACACACACACACACACACACACACACAAATGCAATCTAGGCTCCCATTAAACACACAAATATGTGTCCCTTAGACACAATATCTAAAAAGGACTCATTAAACTTACATCTCAAGCGGCCTATGGGAGTACAAACTGTACAAACTGCCAGGTTACTTTATGTGTGTTTTTTCAAGTACAGTCCTGCTGTTCATGACTGCTTGAAAATAGGGCATATGAAGAAGTTTGTCATTTTCTGTTTGAGGCTGGTGGCATTTGCAACAGTGGTGTTTGTGTTTTCCTAAGGCCAGTGGCATTTGCAACAGGAGTGTTTGTGTTTTCCTAAGGCTGGTGGCATTTGCAACAGAAGTGTTTGTGTTTTCCTAAGGCTGATGGCATTTGCAACAGGAGTGTTTGTGTTTTTTCTAGGGCCCATGGCATTTGCAACAGGAGTGTTTGTGTTTTTCTAAGGCCCGTGGCATTTACAACAGAGGTGTTTGTCATTTTCTGTTTGAGGCCCACAGCATTTTGCATTCATCACTTTGCCACGAGAATTATACATGTAACTCTGGTTTTATACTGTTCCACTGATTCAGAGTGCTTACTCTGTTTCCCATACACACTTTGTAAGCATGTGTTTGAAAGCACTATATATCTTGCTTTCTGACTATGTAAGTAAGTAAGTAAACATGGTGCTTAACGTCCACAGAAACCATAAGGCTTATTACAATATTAGGGGCGGGGAGAAGAGGGGAAGGGGGTATGGAGGTGGGGGGAGAGGGAGATTATATACCTATCACTACACTGTCACCACCAGAATGATTCCTGCATTAAGATCGGCAGCAATGAGAGCCATTTTAATGTTTCAGTAGGAAGTGATGGACAAAGTCACAGAACAGTGTCCACAAACCACAACCTTTTTGAAGAGAAAGGAGAGCCAAAGCAGTATCGAACTGAGGTCCTTCCGCTTACCAACCTAACACCTTACCACTAGGCCAAACCAGCTCACGTTCTGACTGTGCTATTGAAATTTTTTATGGATGCTACTAAAAACATATTTACAGAGTTGGCAGGGCTGCAAACCACCAGAGTAATACTGACATAATACAAGCGGCAAAAGGTATGTGCAAAGCAGCAGTTACACAGGGATCATGCAAGATTTAAAACCACGTACGGCATATGCCAACATGTCCAAAAAACATGTACAGGTCTATCATTTTTGCATCCATGTAAAACGTGTTAAGCTGACTGGCCCCAAAACTCCCTACCTGCCGTCCGAATGACCCTTCTGCTGTCCCCTATGCAGGCTCCCTCTATTCCAATGAGCATTTCGCCATTTGACAAGAGATTTAAAAGTGCAAACGTCTTCTTACGGTAGGGTTCCTCCATATCATGGGAGTTATATATGGATTCTTCTTCAGTGCTGGTCCTAGATAGGGGAAATCAGAGGTCAAAACTGAAATAGCTTACAGCTTATCCCAGTTAGGCTTGTTATGTTCTACATACATCCTACTTTAAGGCACAGTTAAAAGAAAAGCAGTTAGGACCCCATCTGCATGTTAGGGTGGCTTCGAACATGTCCAAGTGGAGAGCATAACGCATGTTTCCGTGTGACATAAAAGTATCATTATGTCATATTTAGGACAAGAACCTTATTATTTCATAGAAAGGTTTTGAATAACAATCATTAGGAGCAACTAAGTGCAATTTTTCAGAGGGTTCATCCACTTGAGAGTAGAACAGCCTACCCGCAAAACTGTGACACTGAAACATGCGTGAATGGAAAGAAAAGTTTTTCCTTCAAGATCAAATAAACACCATGGATCATGAACAAGTATTTACTCTTGTTAGTTTTTGATGCTGTGGACATATTCCAAAGTAATATTGGAACACCTCCTCAACTTCGGATGTTCTTTGAATTGTAACGAATGTTTCATGTGACATGTAACGTATGTTTCACGTGACATTCAATAATCACTCAGGTTGGAAACTGTTAAAATCATGTAGAAAATGTATTTTTTCAGAGTATTTGTATATATTACATCTATGTAAGCATTTGTTTTGAGTTTGACAAGTTTTGCTTATGTTCAAAAACAAAAACAAAAACCGAAGAAGTGATGAGTAGTACTAGTAATATTTACATGAATTGATTGAAACTTAACATGAAAACTTAATCAATCATCTGTTCTCATGCAAAACAATGACAACTTCAAGCAACTTTTATTCTGTAAAAAACTCAGCTGCATTTGACACCGGTCTGTAGTGGCTTAGTTTTGTAAGCTGATCAGCAGGCACCCAAGGGATGTCATCAGTTGCAGGGAACAAGAAGCTGCTCTGATTTTCACGCAGGAACTTTATCTGCACATCTCCAGATGAAGCCTTGTAGCCTAGAACCTAGATTTAACAGAACCAGCAAGTGAAATCACAGCATAAGTTGCAGTCCACAACACATCACATTCAGAGACAGCAATCAAAGTTGGAGGAAATGGAAAAACAAGATGTAGCAAGCTAGTACATATATACTAATATAGTATGCTTCCTCAGACCCCTGTCTTTTTCCTGAATGCTAATGCACCCCCACACCAGGAACCAAACAAAAACAAAACAAAAAACATGAATACGAAAAAACAAAAAACAAGTACAGTTCTACTCAGTATATTGATATTATTAAGATTATGTTGAATTCTTTCCAGCTTAAATTAGTAAAGTTTACTAAAAAATGAACAAAACAAAAACAAAAAAACTCCACAAGCACACCATGTTACTACTAAAACAGGACAGAAGAAACAACAATAAAAATTCCAACAAAAACTGCAAGCACACCATGTCGTGTTAAGTTCCATCGTTTCTAGTCCAATAGAAGATAGCACATTTAAAATTAAAAAATCTGAAAGTCACATCATCATTAATACTATAGCACAATCTCAGTTTGAAACAGAAATCAAAACAAAGTAGGGAAGATTTCTTTAACGCATGTTCTGCAACACAATGATAATGTTTACATGTACAACGCACGTTTCGTGTCACAGAATCAATTTCCGTCCGGTTCCATGTCACCAGAAACGAACGTTATGTTTTGACCAATTCTTCTGTCCTTGTTCATGGACTGAGAAATAAACTGAAATGACTGCAACCATTACTAAACATGTTTGTTTTTGATCCTATGTACTACTTTTCGGTAATTATGGTTCCTAACCATGAAATAATGATTCGGCAAGAAACGTAGGTTTCACTTTCATGTGACAAAACGGAGATGAACCTGCAAGAGAGTGTATTTATAAATAAAGAGTGCTACTGTATAATTACTATATTATACTAGTCTGAAATGATCAACTATAACTGCTTGGAATTTCACCTACCTGCGTCACTGGTAGCCTCCAAATTGGGCGAAATCGTGCGCTAGCAGACAACGATGACAGCCAGTCAATGCATGTCTCCTCAGAGCATGACACGCAGTGGTAAAAGCACCCAATCACAAATTCCACGTTTATCACATGACACAATGTCATTGTGTGTAGATGCCCATGGTACATTTGAAAATTGCGGTAACAAGATTTTTTCCCCTTTGTCGGATTTGTTTTGCAAATTTTTGTTGTTGCCATAATGGACGTTTCACCCGTGATGCAAAATTTTCATTGCACTTTTGATGCATTTTCAGTAATAATGCGGCAACTTTGGTGTTCAGATCTTGGCATTGATAGTGCTTTGCTATTTATAGCAGCAGTGTTTTCCCCGGTTCGCATTGTTGATCTTGTGCAAGTTGGAAGTGAACGTGTGTTTCATGATGTGATGGGTCATGAAACATTCGTTATGATCACTTTCAACCATCATTGTTGTACACAGACATACTCAGCAGCCCTGAAATTAGCTTTCTGGTGCTTTTGCATGTTGCAACTTTGCAAACAAATTAGATATGCCTGAATATTTTTGTCTGGTATGAAGTAGCTTCCAACACAAGCAGTAGGGTATCGCCATTCCCATTTTTGGCCGCCACTTTTGAGTGACACAGGAATATATTTTGCTAATAAAAATAAACAAAACTTTTTTTTCCACCACATTGCTCTCTTTGCTTCTTGGGTGTATAACAGAGGGAATTTTCTCCATTTGGTGTGAAAAAGGGAACTGATTTACAACAAAACTGTTGCAATGTGAGTCACTACCAATTAGGACCAGCACTGAAGAAATACTAAGAGAATTAAATTAAAATGCATTATCCAGCTAGCAATACTTAAAATTCTGATCTGTGTTGATTCAAAATCTGTCTGTATGCATTGCAAAGCTGGGGCTGCAAGCTGAGAAGGCATCTAGTTTATGAAGTATAAAATATCTGATACACTGTATCAGATCTCGAGGTATCAGGACTGAGTTTTGTTAGATACCAGCTCATCGAGATTGTTACTGAAATGAAATACAAATCAGCTATGCAAAGGAAAATGAAAAACATGTCTGAAATATCAAACAATATCCTACTACTAGTACTACAAATAATGATAAATAAAATATTTATGAAGCGCAAAATCCTGTCCATAAATTAAAAGTGCATAAAATATGCATAAAACATGAGTTAACACAATCCCTGGTTATAGTAGTTATGCTTCTGCACAACAGCTGTTTCAAGTTAGACTTGATGCTTTAATCATTTCAAATTGCCCAGGGACCCTCTGAAGGTTTTAGCTGGGAGTCCCACAGCCCCCTTAAAAGATGCACTAATGGGATCATGCACACACACACACACACACACACACACACACACACACACACACACACACACACACACACACACACACACACAGAATCACCTTCTGTTTGACAGGTTTCTCCAGGTCTGCATCTGTCTTAGGTCCCAACAGATCCAGGATCTGGAACAATGAGACATCACAGTTGAACACTTGACAAAGCATTGAGAAGAGTGGGTACATAACATAGGTAATCCAACCATTAAGCTGGACAGTCAACACAGTAAAGTGTCCATCAAGCTGGGCTGGATTCCACCCATCAAGCTGGCTGGATAATTGATTCTACAATCAAGTTGGGTAGCCGACACAGGGACTCCCTCACCCATCAAGTTGGGTAGCCGACACAGGGACTCCCTCACCCATCAAGTTGGGTAGCCGACACAGGGACTCCCTCACCCATCAAGTTGGGTAGCTGACACAGGGACTCCCTCACCCATCAAGTTGGGTAGCCGACACAGGGACTCCCCCACCCATGAAGTTGGGTAGCCGACACAGGGACTCCACCACCCATCAAGTTGGGTAGCCAACACAGGGACTCCACCACCCATCAAGTTGGGTAGCCAACACAGGGACTCCACCACCCATCAAGTTGGGTAGCCGACACAGGGACTCCCCCACCCATCAAGTTGGGTAGCCGACACAGGGACTCCCCCACCCATCAAGTTGGGTAGCCGACACAGGGACTCCCTCACCCATCAAGCTGGACAGTTGACACATTGACTCCCTCACCCATCAAGTTGGGTAGCCGACACAGGGACTCCCTCACCCATCAAGCTGGACAGTTGACACATTGACTCCCTCACCCATCAAGTTGGGTAGCCGACACAGGGACTCCCCCACCCATCAAGTTGGGTAGCCGACACAGGGACTCCCCCACCCATCCAGTTGGGTAGCCGACACAGGGACTCCACCACCCATCAAGTTGGGTAGCCGACACAGGGACTCCCTTACCCATCAAGTTGGGTAGCCAACACAGGGACCCCCCCCCCCCCCCCCCCCATCAAGTTGGGTAGCCGACACAGGGACTCCCCCACCCATCAAGTTGGGTAGCTGACACAGGGACTCCACCACCCATCAAGTTGGGTAGCCAACACAGGGACTCCCTCACCCATCAAGTTGGGTAGCCGACACAGGGACTCCCCCATCCATCAAGTTGGGTAGCCGACACAGGGACTCCCTCACCCATCAAGTTGGGTAGCTGACAAAGGGACTCCGCCACCCATCAAGTTGGGTAGCCGACACAGGACTCCACCCATAAAGCTAGCTAGTGAACACCAACAATCTACATGTCCAGCTGCACACAGGTCTATCAAGCTGGGTTGTCAACCAGAGAATTTCTCCACCAATGATCAAGCTGAGTTGTGAACACAGGAATCCACTTGAGTATCAAGCTGGATAGTGAACGCAGGAAATCAGCAGATTATTATGTATTTATCCAGCTGTACATTGGGAATTTCTCCATCAAGCTAAGTTGTGAACACAGAGAATCTGCCCATAAAGCTGCACATCAGGAATCCACAAGAGAGCTGGGTAGTGAACACATGAAATCAACTCATCACGCTTTGCCATGAACACAAGAAATCCACCAATGAAGCTTGGTAGAGAACACATAAAATCTGCTCACCATGCTTAGCTGTGAACACAAGAATATCCACCCAGGAAGCTGGGAGGAGAACGCAGGGAATCTACATATCCAGCTGCACACAGGCAATCCATCTATCAAGCTGGGTTGTGAACACTGGGAATCCATAAAGCTGCACACAGGGAATTCACTTATCAAGCTGCACACCAGGAATCAGGCAGTGAACACAGGGAATTCACTTACCAAGCTGCACACCAGAATCAGGTAGTGAACACAGGGAATTCACTTATCAAGCTGCACACCAGAATCAGGTAGTGAACACAGGGAATTCACTTATCAAGCTCTACACCAGAATCAGGTAGTGAACACAGGGAATTCACTTACCAAGCTGCACACCAGAATCAGGTAGTGAACTTATCAAGCTGCACACCAGGAATCAGGCAGTGAACACAGGGAATTCACTTATCAAACTGCACAACAGGAATCAGGCAGTGAACACAGGGATTCACTTATCAAGCTGCACACCAGGAATCAGGCAGTGAACACAGGGATTCACTTATCAAACTGCACAACAGGAATCAGGCAGTGAACACAGGGATTCACTTATCAAACTGCACACCAGGAATCAGGCAGTGAACACAGGGATTCACTTATCAAACTGCACAACAGGAATCAGGCAGTGAACACAGGGATTCACTTATCAAACTGCACACCTGGAATCAGGCAGTGAACACAGGGAATTCACTTACCAAGCTGCACACCTGGAATCAGGCAGTGAACACAGGGAATTCACTTATCAAACTGCACACCAGGAATCAGGCAGTGAACACAGGGAATTCACTTATCAAACTGCACACCAGGAATCAGGCAGTGAACACAGGGAATTCACTTATCAAGCTGCACAACAGGAATCAGGCAGTGAACACATGAAATCCACTTATCAAGCTGTCATAAAAACAGGAAACTCACCAATGAAGCTTGGTGGTGAACACAGGGAATTCACACATAAAGGAGGGTTGTGCACGCAGGGAATCTACCCACTGTTATACTTCACCATAGCATAGCATCACTGTAGACTCTGATGTATTATGACTTTCAATCTGTGAATGGTTATCTTGTAATACATTGCTTGACATCAGTAATTACTGAATGATTTCAAGTCAGATGGAGTTGTTGACTGGTAAAACTGAAGGTCACCAGCAAATTTTTAATACTGCACTTACTTGAAAAACTGATGTCCAACGCCAGCATTAAAGACTGAAGCAAACAGAAAAGCTGTATGAAGTGTCTTTTGAGAAAATAATGACTGATAACTGACCCTGACAGACTGGACAGCCTCGTCAGACAGACCAAAGACGGCAAGCAAAAGCTAAGCCTGGTGATAAAAACCAACTATTTCTTCAGAATGCTAACAGTGAACTCTGTGTCAGTCCCCCCACACCCACCCCACACCTTTTCCTCTTTTTTCTTCTGCCTTTCACCAGCACCACCAAGGTGGCTGTTCCCATTACTGTTATGCACATTGTACAGAGACTGGAAGTTAATGAGACTGTCCAAATTCACAATGGCTGTGAAGCCAAGTCCAACAGTCAGGACAGTTTTTTAGACTGTTTACACCACAGCAGGTGTATTTCTTTGAGAAGAGGGGTTATGACTGCCTCCCTGAACTGCAGAGGAATAGCCAATGACAACACTGATTCTCATACACAAACACACACACGTGTGCGCATACAAACAATTACACACCTGCATGTCAACTTCACTCTTGACAGCCTTGCCATCAGCCCACTTCAGGATGCCCTTTGCTTCATCTGCAATCACACATGACCAATACAGAATTTAACTTCAGTAAAATATAAAATCTGAACCAAGGATGACTGCAAGTGTTAGAAAACAAGATCCAAACACATTAGCACTAAAAGGGATGCTAATTTAACAGGACAATACAAAACATGTGCATATTTTGGTTTGCTGAATGCCTGGACAAAAACAGTTAAAGGGTGATAAAAATATTGTACTTATCTGGTTGCCATTTGTTGAATGCCTGGAGTGTCAGGAAAAAATCAGGCATTCAACAAACCACAACCAGATAAACTCCAGGCATTCAACAAACCACAACCAGATAAACTCCAGGCATTCAACAAACCACAACCAGTTAAACTCCAGGCATTCAACAAACCACAACCAGGTAAACTCCAGGCATTCAACAAATCACAGCCAGTTAAACTATAGGCATTCAACAAATCACATCCAGATAAACTATAGGCATTCAACAAACCACATCCAGATAAACTATAGGCATTCAACAAATCACAATCCAGTAAATGCAATATTTTCATTATCACTTTTTAACTGCTGTTTTGTGGATTTGAAAAGGGCTTTTACCCCCAAAAATGTGCCTGTTTTGTACTGCCCTAATTCTGTCATCCAACCTCTCCAGAAAGTTCTAAACTTTGCTGTAAGTGTAAGACTCATTCTCTTGGCACCCCACCACCACCGCTCAACACCTCTCCTGGAAAAACTGCACTGGCTTCCCATTTCAGAATGTATTAAAATATAAAACTGCTTGTATGTGTTTCAGTGCTATGAATGGTTCTGGTCCTGCTTACCTTTCTGAACTGCTACATGTCTACACTTTGTCTCATACACTATGCTCTTCTTCTGACAGCCACATGCTGGAAATCCAGCAATACAAATGCAAGACTCATGGCTTTCAGTGTTTCATGCTTTCTCTTGCTTTGGACCCCACATTTGGAATTCACTCCCACAAGACCTTAGACACTGCTCAACCCCGTCATCTTTTAAAGCCAAACAGAAAACCTTCCTTTTCTCACAGTATTTCCACCCCAACTAATATCAATACCCCATTTCTGCTACAGTAATTGTGTGCACGTGTGTGTGTGTGTGTGCGTGTGTGTGTGTGTGTGTGTGTGTGTGTGTGTGTGTGTGTGTGTGTGTGTGTGTGTGTGTGTGTGTGTGTGTGTGTGCATGTGCATGTGTGCTTCCATATAATATTTTATGTAAATTGTTTTGGTAGGTGCTCTACATGTGTATATAATATCCCATTTAGGTTAATATGTATCATGTGAGTGCTCTGGGCATTGATGAAGGCATGATAAATGGACATTTTTATTAAGCCCTTTGTTTCACCTGCGCTCATACCTGATTAACACAGAACTTAACTTCAGTATGCCATTTGTTTTAAATGCAGTCCCACATGACCAGCACATAATTTAACTTCAGTGTGCCTTTTGTTTCATAGATCTGCAATCTCACAATACCAGTACAACTTCAGTATGTCCTTTGCTTCATCTGCAATCAGACATGACCAACACAGAGCTTAACTTGAGTATGCTCTTCATTTCACTGATCAGCAACCACACATGACTAACACAGAATTTATCATCTGCAACCACACATGACTAACACAGAATTTATCATCTGCAACCACACATGACTAACACAGAATTTATCTCCAGCATACCCATTGCTTGATCTCATCTGCAACCACACATGACCAAAAACAAATTTAACTTCAATGTGTCTGCAATCACACAAGACAAAGACATAATTTAACTTCACTATGTCTTTAGTTTCGTATCTGCAATCACACAAGACAAACACATAATTTAACTTCAGTATGTCTTTAGTTTCGTATCTGCAATCACACAAGACAAACACATAATTTAACTTCAGTATGCCCATTGCAAGCATACATGACCATTAACTTCACTCTTCAGTATGCCTTTTGTTTCATGGATCTGCAATCACACATGACCATTAACTTCAGAATGCCCTTTGTTCTACAGATCTTCAATCGCACATGACCAACTGAGAATTTAACTTTAGAATGTCTTTTGTTTCTTACTATCACAGATAGCCTTTCATGAACACAGAATTTAACTGTAGCATGCCCTTTGTTTTAACAGACCAGCAAGGCTTTTATCTTATAGATCTGCAATCACACAAGATGAACACATAATACAAGATGGAACACAAAATTTAACTTCAGTATGTCATTTGCTTCATCTGCAATCACACGTCTGACATTAACTTCAGTATGCCTGTTGTTTTATAGACCTAAAATCACAGACTTCAGAGATCTTAAATCACACATGACCATGAACTCCAGTATGCCCTCTGTTTTACAGATCTTCAGTGCTCTTTGTTTTACAAATCTTCAACCACTCATGACTATGAACTCCAGTATGCTCTTTGTTTTACAGATCGTCAATGCTCTTTGTTTTACAAATCTTCAACCACACATGACTATGAACTCCAGTATGCACTTTGTTTTGCAGATCTTCAGTCACACATGATTATGAACTCCAGCATGCTTTTTGTTTTACAGATCTTCAATCACACATCACCATTAACTCCAGCATGCATTTTGTTTTACAGATCTTCAGTCACACATAACTATTAACTCCAGTATGCGCTTTGTTTTACAGATCTTCAGTCACACATAACTATTAACTCCAGTATGCTCTTTGTTTCACAGATCTTCAGTCAAACATAACAATTAACTCCAGTATGCCCTTTATTTTACTGATCTTCAATCACACATCACGATTAACTCCAGTATGCACTTTGTTTTACAGATCTTCAGTCGCACATGACCATTAACTCCTGTATCAGTGTATGCCCTTTGTTTTACAGATCTTCAGTCACACATGACCATTAACTCCAGTATGCTCTTTGTTTCACAGATCCTCAGTCACACATGACTATGAACTCCAGTATGCACTTTGTTTTGCAAATCTTCAATCACACATGATTATGAACTCCAGCATGTTTTTTCTTTTACAGATCTTCAGTCACACTTGACCATTAACTCCAGTATGCCCTTTGTTTTACAGATCTTCAGTCACACATGACCATTAACTCCAGTATGCCCTTTGTTTTACAGATCCTCAGTCACACATGACTATGAACTCCAGTATGCACTTTGTTTTGCAGAGCTTCAATCACACATGATTATGAACCCCAGCATGCTTTTTCTTTTACAGATCTTCAGTCACACTTGACCATTAACTCCAGTATGCCCTTTGTTTTACAGATCTTCAGACACACATAAACATTAACTCCAGTATGCCCTTTGTTTTACAGATCTTCAGTCACACATGACCATTAACTCCAGTATGCTCTTTCTTTTACAAATCTTCAGTCACCCATGACCGTTAACCCTGGTTTACCCCTTGCTGAACAGTGAAGCCACACCTGGCTGGTCTCTAGACTGAGCCATCTGTATAGCAGACCAAGAGTTGCTGCACAATGAATTAGCAGTTTGTATACCAGACATGTTTACCCCTTGCTGAAAGGTGACGCCCCACCTAGCAGGACTGCGCAGTCTGTATACCCAGGGCTCGTGCTCATTGCAAAAGTTGGTGTAAATCTTACATTTTTCAAGTGCTGTACGTATTTTAGCCATATCGCTGTGTCACCGTGCTCAAAAGAACTGAACACTGACTGAACAAGTTATGGCTTGCTGGTGACTGCCGAGTCACTGAACGCTAGATCTACTAGCAAACTCTGTGTCATTTAAGCTGTGGCTACGCACTCCTCACTGGCATGCACTGCAAGTCAAGTCAATAAAGGGCAGAATGTGGACAACAAAATAAAATTGCAAGCTGCCAAATTTTTGGTCTGTAAGGTGACCCCCCCCCCCCAGCAAATCTGATCCATGCATCTTATAGTTAGTAGTGCCCTGTTTGTCCTGGAATAAAATTCACATACCTTTCCAAAGAATGACAATGATTTATTTGAACCCAATGCTAACGAACCCGTAGCTGGAAGAAGAATCAGTCTCCATATCAGTCTGGCCAGAAATCTTGTATCTTGCTAAACTGATTGGTGATCATTTCCAGTCAGTTAATAGAGGACAGGATACCAGACATGGAATTTGGAACGACCCAATATGCCTAGTCTAACTGTCAGCACATATCAAAATTTACTCAAATGCAGACGACTACGAAACCAAAAACAAAATGCACGTTCACACCAAATACGAATGAGAGAAAATGGCAGCAGCTTCGATTTCAACTTCATCTCGTTACCAAATCCACATTAGACAAGAACTGGGTTTGCCAACATCATCTGCTATAGTGCTTCTTCAGAAAATGATGCCGCGTATGATATTCCACTCTGTTCAAACTCTTTGTGAAAGACATGTTTACTGAATGTTTCCACTTTTTCATACACAGACAGACTTTCTTTTTACTATTTGTGTCTGCTGACTTTACTGAGCTCCTTCATTTTGGCTTTGCATGTTTGCATGCTAATTCTAGGTTATGCTGTACACATTTTTCATACCACTGACACAAATTGACAAAATGCTTAATGTCTGGCGTCGGTTGACATAAATCTCTGAAAGGCAGTGCAACCCCTGATAACAGACATGTCTACCCCAAAATTTGTACAAAGTAGTCAAAGGTCAGAAAAAGGGTAGTTTGGGCATTTAAAGAGTAGACACACCGTGTGCATGTGTGTGCGTGTGTGTGTGTGTGTGTGTGTGTGTGTGATGTGCACGGAACACAATATCATGTTTGAACATATCTATTATTTTTGAGGTTTTATGAATACATTTTGCTGATCACGTAAAATGCAATGTGCTCATCCTTGTTGGATACCACACTATACAAATGACCACACCATCAAAATCATCAGTGCAGTAAAAATCATCAGTGTCATAATTTTGCACAGTAAAAATTATCAGTTTCTAATCTTGCACAGTAAAAATTATCAGTTTCTAATCTTGCACAGTAAAAATTATCAGTTTCTAATCTTGCACAGTAAAAATCATCAGTGTCATAATCTTGCACAGTAAAAATTATCAGTTTCTAATCTTGCACAGTAAAAATCATTAGTGTCATAATCTTGCACAGTAAAAATCATCAGTTTCTAATCTTGCACAGTAAAAATCATCAGTGTCATAATCTTGCACAGTAAAAATCATCAGTTTCTAATCTTGCACAGTATCTATCCATTCTTCATTTGACAAAAACACTGTCACTATCCTCTGAAGGATAATAAGGTACATTTATCACAAGCTCATCAATATCCTGAATGCTCACATGATACATATTAACCTAAATACAATATTCTATACACACATAGAGCAAAGTCCTACCAAAACAATTTACAAAAAGTATTATATGGAAAAGCAAACACACACACACAAACCGTAATGAATTCAGACATGTATGATATTGATCTGTCTGCGTGCATGCACACCGCATGTACACACGCACGCATGCACACACACATCGAGTTCACAAGACTTGGCAGGTGCACTGTTGATTATTTTTAAGACACTGTCATTGGAACCAGGGTCAGAAAAATCTGAGAGATCACTAGTATTCATTGGTGAAATTGACACATCACTTTGAGTCTGACTCTCAGTCCCGAATCCTAACTCTGTTTCATGCGAAAGGCAATTGATTCTATAACCAAATGCTTCACTGATGTCAGAATCACTTGCCACCATCTTGCATGAAAATTTCAGCAAAACACTTGTGAAAAAATGACCAAACATTTCCTAAATTGCCATAAACTATAAAGCAAACTTCTTGCAAAAAGAACAAACAATGTGGTAATTCTGTAAGTGAACTAACACTGAGTCTAGTGGAGATCTGCAGGGATTTATACACATGTCCAGTCTCTTTGATCTAAACAGAATTTCATGACAGCACCATTATTTAAAGTCTGCTGCTATTATCAAAGAGGCTCCATGGCCAGGACTCACTCAGCAGAGCTCCAATGTTCGCCTTGTACCGCTTCTCTATCAGGTCAGCTTTGTGCTTCTTCACCACAGACTCCACCTGGTACAACAAGCATGTTAGTTAGTTCTTGGATTTTGATGACCTGTCAACTGCATAGGGTCACTTCAGGACAAATCACATTCAAAAATCTTTTAGTTTCACACCAGTTCAAAACACAAATCACATTCACAAGTTTGTCTAATTCATCTTACATTATTGAAAACAACTGATCTATCTATCAAGGCACAATAACATTTGTTGTGGTATATACATACAATGTTGTATCCCAAAGGCCTCACCATGGGAACCTGCTAAAACCAGCTAAAATCGCTTGTGACTCTAAGCAGGGTGACCTATTTTATTGTGTGGTCCCACACTGGGACCCTGTGTTAGCCGCAACTAACACAGTTTAAAAGTAGGAACAGGATTTGAAAAAAATGAAAGTGAACTGACCATGAAGGTTCAAAATAGGACAAGGAAGAAATTGCTGGCAGTGGCTAAGCATGTGTGGCTGTATTCTGATCTACTCCAGGCTCTAAGGGGAGAACATTTTACATCTGATGATTTGTCAGCTCTTGGTTCTAAACTGAGGGATCATTAATTAAACTTAATCAGAAAAATACCAACCTTCAGTTTCATCACAATCAGTCTGCATTGGTGATTAGGATTACTTCTGATTTACATCCTCCAGCAACTTTAAGTCATTGAACAAGGATAATAACACTATGTACATAAACATAAACACTATGTAATTTGTTTCTACATTCACACACTTTGACAGTATGAGTACTTGTTTGGTGTCAACAAGTCTCTGTTCAAAGTTGCAGCTCCCCGAAACAGCCACTCAAAGTGCAAACCATGATAATGCACTAGATACTGGCTATCTAAAAGTGTAACCCCTGCCCCCCACATATATATGTGAAGTGTTTTAATAATAATAATAATGGAAATTTGTAAAGTGTCTACCCACTGCTCAAAACACTAAACAAACATACTTTCTTCTTTCTCTCTGTCTTTCTTTTTTTTTTTGGGGGGGGGGGGGGGTTAACCCACTCCCTCACCTCCCATCATGTTATTTGTAAAGTGCTCTGGGCTTCTCAAAAATTTTTGCTTTAGAAATGATCATTATTATTAGTATGTACATCAAGATACAGAATGTTATTGTTATCCACAATTTAACAAACAGCTAAACATAATATACACATCAACAAGGGTTCAAACATAACTATGTCCAAGATGCACGCGCACACACACACACACACACACACACACACACATTGTACAGACTGATAGGGGTGAAGGACAGTTTTGCTTAACTGAAATGTGAAAGCCATGGGTTTTGCAGTTGAAGCCTTGGAGTTTGAGCATGCATGTCTGACAAATAGCAGAGAGAGAAGGAAGGACTGTAAAGGCAAGTTACATTGTCAGTTCAAAACAACAAGTGCCGGCAAAACCTGTGATTGTGTTGTAGCGCATGCAAGCAGATTTGCATTTGATTTGGTCATAAACTGGGAGCCAGTGTTGCCATGGCGTGGTGCTCCAAGAACATGGCATGCAGCATTCTGGACTTTCTGCATCAACATGGTCCTCTAAGAATAAGGCATGCAGCAATATTCTGGACTTTCTGGATTGGCTGAATAACAGTTTCCTAACTGCCCATGAGAAAAGAACTGCGGTAGTCTAATCCAGACAATACACAAGAAGTTACCAACTGTTTTGTTGCATCTTCTCTTCTTTTCCCTCTCCTCCTTTGCTGGGTGTCATAAGACAGGTCTTTGAACTCACACACATACACACACTACATGCAAGCATGCCACATACACACACACACACACACACACACACACACACACACACACACACACACACACACACACACACACACTGTCTGGCATACATGCACACACAGTAGTGAGGTCAGCTCAGTGGTTTGAGTGCCGGACTCATGACTGTAAGGTCACAGGCTCAAATCCTTGCAGCTGTGGCAGGAGAAATTTCTTCTCTATGGTCAACTTCTGTGCTGATTCTTATTTCAGTATCCGTTCCACCCCCATGTTACCTCATGTTTGCATGAAGTAACATGGTGCATGGTTGTATGGTGTACACAGAATGAGCCAAGACAGCAGCAGTTCCATGTGACACCAGCCATGCCAGCGTTATAACTAGTACAAGTACACCACTTTGGTGGATATTCAAAAACACCCCCCCCAAAAAAAAAGCCAGTCACTAATGTAGAATCACATGCGAATGCAGTGAGTCTGCTCAAGAGTGGAGAATAGCACTATATAAAAGTTATCAACAACCACACACACACATGCTTACATGCAAACACATTACACACATAGTTTGACACACATGCACACACAGATACAAACATATATATATATACATATATACACACACAAGCACAAGACACAGTGATGATTAACAATATCAAGCGCACAAAGAGGAACTAACAGCAATCTCAATACTGCCATATATATGCATACACAGAAACTCACTGCGTTCTCAATTTCTTCTGGGGTGATGACCACACCAACCCCACAGGCCTGCTCAAAGGCCTCCACATCCACAGGGGGCAGAGGGTTATGCAACAGGTACTCAAGGGCAGCTGCAGCACATCACAAAGCACACACACACACACGCTTTATAATATATATCAGAAATAGGGCTGATTTGTAGAGCATACATAGGTGAGAGCCCAGAGCACTTTATACTAATTATAGTATGGATTACACTAGCAACAACAACACACATGCACGCATGCACCCACCCACCCACCCACCCACCCTTTACAGGCTATTTACACCACTTGTATAAGAAACCAAAGACATCCACATATCACTTTATGCTAATTGCTATCCAATAACAGTTCTTTGGTAACTGCTAAGGCAAATGCCACATAGTGACATACTGTGTACATGTACAGCAGTTTTGGGTTTAGAACATTTGAATGTAAAGCTTAATAAAAACAGCACTGACTCAGTGACTGGAAGTAAACACACACACACACATGCGCACGCACACACACACACACAGATCTGCAATGGAAACAATATGAATTCCAAATCTGGAGCAGCTGCAGAAATATTATTTTTTGAAAGTGAAAAGTGCCACAAAATCTGACCCCTGAAAACGGACACGCTCACAGTGAGTACTTTCAATGGTTTCATTCACGTACATGACGAATCAAAACATTACTTCAGTCACCAATTTGCACAGAGGAGATATCGCTTTACACCGTGCATATAAAATTGATTATCTCTAAGTTTTGTTTTTGGAGTTAGAGGCTCCGAAATATTCTTCGGTCGAAAGTTATGTGTGTTGAAATGTTTCATGACCAGCATCCATGGACAATGTAGTGAAGAACTGACTTTCCCTTTCGTCAAAACTTTACTCCAGTCACTGTGGTACGTCACTGCATCAGGCACCAATGTTTTATTTTATGGCCAAATGTCTGGGTAGTTTTTAAAATATATTTTGCCATTCTTCATAAAATTGTTGCAGTAAAAAACGTTCAACAATGTATTAGATTAAACAAGCAAAAGGAAAAAAAAAGTTTCCGCATCTTTGCACTACTTCCGGTCAGCCATGTTACACATCTGGGTCATTTGCTTTTAGCACATGGCTGCATGGAAGAGATGTTCTGATATGTGAAAGGTGTGTGGTCATATTTTTGAAGACCGTAACGTTCAACTTTATTTAAACGTTCATCGCAGATTTGGCGGAGTCAAATCTTCCGGTTATACGATGATATTTATATTGGTATATGCCAACTCTTTTAAAAGCATGGGATTGTTAGCATACAGAGTGAGTTTTTGTTGCTGTCGATCTACAGTTTGCTCAGATGCTTTCGTAAATTTGTTTTCACCGAGTTTCTTACAACATGGGTGTGTGTTGAAATCGTAATGTGTGACAGCAGATTGGTTATAAACAGTATATTCTGATCGTACTCTTTACATTTTTTGCTTGCACTTAACTCAGTTTGTTTTGTTTACAAACTACGTCTTCAAACAAATCATCATATATGGTAGACAATTTGAATTTACGCAGGTTAAAGTCGTCAAGTTAGATGTTGAACATTATGATTATAACACAAGCTGTGGAAATAATAACGTTCAACATAATTATAGTGACCATGCCTATCTGCCTTCCAGAGTTCTAAAAATGTAAGGTGCCGATCTTAATAGCATTATTCTTTGGCTGTGATATTTTTTAGTAATATTTATTACTTTTTTTTTTCTTTTTTTATTATTAATTCTTTCACTTTTAAGTTAACTGTTCAACTATTTTTGTCCTACGCACCTGAGTCAACATCACCAAGAAACACCCAAAAGCAGCGAAAGTTGCACTCATTCTTACTTGCTCCATTTTCTCTTACAAAACACTTACTTGTTTGTTAAATAAAAAGTATTACTGATTTTGTTATGAAAAACAAAGTACCATATTGTCTCATTAACGTTATGTTATCCACTACAACAAAATTAATGCAGCAAAAACTGTTCACATGGAAATAGTTATGTGTCTTTATACTTTACAGTAATAAAAAGTTACTGATTTATAATTTTCATCAAGAAACAACATTGTACATCTTGTTGAAATAGTAATGTACGACATATTTCTTACATCATTTGCTGTTTTTGTCAAGAAAGCTTAAATTTGAGGAAAAAAATGATCAAATCTTCCTTGTCACATATTGTTCTATCAAAGAATAACTGTTTATATTTCAAAATGTGTTGCTTTTTATTCATTTAAAAATGTTCAAGATTGGCTGTATGTTGAAAATTATCTACTGCAACAAACCATGCATAGCATGCTGTTCTGTGTGACACAGAACAACAACAGTTCACTTGGTAATACTCATGTGGATCACATCTTGTAAGATCAGTTGGGTTTTTGCAGTTAACTGCATGATTAGCAGCACAGTGATGTGGGCTTGTTGTAATGTGTAATGTTCAACATCTTGTCACAAATCACACCGAAAGTCAAATTTCTCAGGAACGAAGAGCAGCACTGCCTTCTCCCATCACTGGTGGATGACTTCACATGTGCTCATTAAAAAATTGCATTACTCACTCACATTCTGTCAACTTACATTCTGTCAACTTTATTTTCTAGTACCTCTGTCCTCTTTTCTTGCACACCTTTTGGCACTAAGTCATATATATATGTTATTGATTTATCCCTTCTTGTCACTTGTGTCACACTTCACAGCTGACGTTCTGAGAATGGGTCATATATAACTTTAAGTCCTAAACCCAGATCCCAATACATACCTTTAAGCTGGAGTTCCGAGGTGATTTTGCGCAGAGCAATGGTACGAGTGATGAGGGGCATGTGTGCCCGGATCTGTGACTTAAGCTGGGTGGCCAATGCATACAGCAGCTTACCCACCTCCTTTGTCCTCACCGGACCTCCACCACAGCCATCTGCCTGCAACGGACACACATACACACCACATGGCAATCAGCCTGAGGAAATACATGTATGTGACCACACTCTGAGCATCACTTTCCAGCAGCTTCCTCCAAACTCTGCCAGATTTCGGGATGCCAATGAAGGGGCACTCTTACTCACTGCACAGCTGTCCACCAGCACGGTCAATGCCCTCTGAAAGGTTTGGATGCTGATAAGACTGTGGAAGCAACCCAGCATCCAAGCACACAGTATGCACATAAACATGAGACGCATCCACCCCAGGTAAAAAAAAAAGTTCCATCTCATTTCAAATGATTTTGGTTTTATTTGAGCTGGCATAAACAACGTGGCAACATAAAAGAAACATCTGATATAATTTGAGTTGTTCGTAACAAACTTCCTACTGTTTGAGTACCAACAAAAAACTGCTTGTTAGCTGACAGTTTTCTGGGACCTATGGCGTAACTAAATACAGCAGTGGCTGAAGGAAGGATGTCATAAACCAGTGCATGGAGTTTGGTATGTGACATCACATGGCAATCACTGAATCAGTGGAATCTCTTCAGTCATTAACCATTTGCCTGCAATGGACACACACACATTTTTTGGACACAGCTTACACAGCTACATGCAGCAGTAACCTTGTGGTCTACTCAAAGCAATACAGAATTTTAGTTAGTACTGACTGATGGGATAAAACACACACACACACACACACACACACACACACACACACACACACACACACACAGTCACACACACACACACAAATAATAACAGTAATAATAATGAAAGTATTCACAAAGCACAAAATCTTGTCCAAAGCGACTAATCTAAGCACATACATGCACACACACAAGTATGCTGACTATTGATCAGATTCACATTCACAATTGATTTTAGAAATTGTGTCCTCAAATTTGCAATAAAACACAATAATAATAATGTAGCGGGAGAGCTGTGTAACCTTGCTTGAGTTACAGGCCCTGAGTTTCCCCAACCCCTTCTCTCCAGTCAGACGCTGCCTGCCAGCAACTGGCCGATGCGTGGTGGTATAAAAGACAGTGCCTGCCCAGTTTCTGTACCATGTGCTGAAAAGTGCTGGTCAACCCCACTTTATCCTAGTTCCTACATGCTGAAAAGTGCTGGTCTACCCCACTTGATCCCTGAGTCTACATGCTGAGAAGTGCTGGTCAACCCCACTTTATCCCTGAGTCTACATGCTGAAAAGTGCTGGTCAACCCCACTTTATCCTACATGCTGAAAAGTGCTGGTCAACCCCACTTTATCCCTGAGTCTACATGCTGAAAAGTGCTGGTCAACCCCACTTTATCCCCTGTGTCTACATGCTGAAAAGTGCTGGTCAACCCCACTTTATCCCCTGTGTCTACATGCTGAAAAGTGCTGGTCAACCCCACTTTATCCCCTGTGTCTACATGCTGAAAAGTGGTCAACCCCACTTTATCCCTGAGTCTACATGCTGAAAAGTGTGTTGCTCTTCCCTTAGTTATTACTATCACTGTATTAGAGGCCTGTGCTGCAAAATGCAGGCATGCATGTTTAGTTAAGAAGACTTGTGCTGCAAAGTGCAAGCATTAGTTAAGTTCATGTTTGTCTGTCTTCCTGTGCTGCAAAGTGCAGGTATGCATGTTAAGAAGACTTGGGCTGCAAAGTGCAAGCTTGCATTGGTTAAGTTCATGCTTGTCTGTCTTCCTGTGCTGTAAAGTGGAGGCATGCATGATCATTATGAAGACTTGTGCTGTGAAGTGCAATGCATTATTTAAGTTTATGTTTGTCTGTCTTCCTGTGCTGCAAAGTGTAGGTAGGACCAGCCTCTCTTTAGCGCTGGGTAACATGGTCGTCGCGAGGCAAATATTGCTCATTTTCAACTTGTCATATTTGCCTTGTTCTGTGCAGTTGGTCAATAAAAACTACTGTCACGCAAAAAACGATCTTATTACGACCTGTTGATGCCATTATTTTGTGCGTGAATGATGTATTGTGAGTTTGGAAGAAGTTTTAATGAACACACCAAGCGGTCGGAAGCCGAGCGTGGTTCTGACGTCGAAAGTCAGATGAGCGAGGTCGGAAAACGGTTGCGTTCGGAAAACCGTTGGGAACTTTTACAAGAAAAACGTACAGACATGAAGTTATACTTTTTAGAAAGAGGAATTCCCATAGATTTATCCATTATAAAATTCGTTAAAATTCTTCGTTTTCGACTTCAGCAAAAATTGAGTTGAAAAATACGTTCATTTTTACCTTAAATTTACACCAAGAAAGTTTGAATGCACCATATTGAATTTGGTATCACTGGAAAGACGATTTTTCGCTCTTTAAAACGGTGTATCGTTTGATCCGGAAGCGAGTTCTTGTAAAAGTTCCCGTGCAACGGAAATTGGAGACCCCATAGATTTTGTTGTCTGTTCGAGTTGCGCGATCGCTAAAGTCTGCGACTACGCGAGCGGCGCAAAAGATGCTCACCCTGGAGGAACTGGAAAGAAACCGTGGTAAGTTTTTTATTTTAGCGATAACTAAGTGAGTTTCCAACACAACCATAACTGTATTTTTGTGCTGTTTACATCTCTTTGAATGCAATTGAAGCAAATTCGTTGTGGTCTGGTCGTAGTTTGAACAACATTACAGAGTTATCTTCTCATTAGTTCCTCCGAAATGCAAACCGCTATAAAAGTAGTAATTTCTTTCCCCGTAAATCCGAATTGACAAAAACGTGATTTATGGTGTATGTTCTCAACAGTGAATTTTTTTAAAGGAAATTTAGCAAGTGAATGATTTAAAAAAAAAAAAAAAAATTGTTCTTGTCAAGGACAATAACTCTTATTTAGCTAGCAGACGATGCAGTCACGACCCATATATTTCTTTTACAGTAGATCTGCTCATCTAGACAAAACGAAATAAAAGCGAGCCACCAGCCAAAATTAATGTTATATTGAGAGTTTGGAATTATATTTGCTTCTGAAGAATTCATTTCTTGTTTTTTCCCCTTCTTTCTCTTCCACTTTTGTGCACATGGAAGACCTGGCACACTGGCTAAAAAATTACATGATTCTTTCAATCTTTGCATATAATAATAATAATAATAATAACAAGGGGGGGGGGGGGGGTAAAAAAAAGAGAGAAAGAGTAATAATGACAAGTTTGTTTTTGTTTTTGTTTAACATTTTGCAAGCATGATTGACAAAACAAGACTATCACTATGGTAACAAGACAGAAGTAACTAAGTCAGTAAGAAAAACTGAACAAGAAACAAAATGAAAGAAATAATCACACACACACACACACACACACACACACACACACACACACACACACACACACACACATACACACACACACACACACACACACACACACACACACATACACTTGAAGAGCCACATCAAATGTGGGGTGGTAGGGGGTGGGGAAAATAAAATACTCAGAGCAACATTAAATACATTTTTGAGCATGTAATTTTTTTAATGTCATTGATGTGGGACTCCAATTTTTTTTAGTTTACTTTTCCTTAATAATCCAGGTCTTTTATCTAAACTAAAGTAAGGAAGTTTTTTGTTTTTAAGTATTGTCAAATAATGGCAAGAGTGACTCCAGTCGGGTTTTTGCTTCTGGGATTGTTTCAATAAGTAAACATGGTGCTTAACGTCCTTCAATAGCTGAGACTGGTAGTAGTAGTCACATACCTGAAAATTTGTTCTTGTCTGCTTCCTTCTGTTTGTACCTTTCTGATTGATTTATTTCTCAAGTTATTACTGCATGATTCATACAAAGTCAAGTAAGTGTTATTTACAACTAAACTTCAGAATTTGATGATTTAATTGGTGAGTATTAAGTGTATTTAATTGGTGAGTATTAAGTGTTTGTGTGCTGTATATGTTGAAATAAATCTTTTTTACCTGTTTGTTTATATATTTCTTTGTTAATGATTTCAGAGGATGATCAGTTTCATCATCTTGAGGAGAAAATTGGTCCTAGAAAGTGAGGCAGGCCTCAACATCTACCACGAGGCCACACTTGGACTGCAGTTTTTAACTTCTTTTCCTCATTCAAACAAGTCTACATATATCTAAAATTTGCCTAAATTTTCATATGCTGTGCATTTCCCTTCTCTGATTAATGCTGAATCTGCAGATACCAGAACCATGGCTGTATCTCTTTCCATTCCAGAGTTTGATTTGCTTTAATGCTACTACCATCAAAGATTTGCGGTATATTTGCACCTTTTTTCTCATGGAAACTTGCCTCTGTAGGTAAAATTTAGCTTGCACTTCTTTAGACTTGTGAATTTGTATTGTGTAATTAATGCTGAATCAGTTGATACCAGAATTATGGTTGTACATCTTTCCATTCCCATGTTATGTTTGATCTTGTCATGGTACTGTCAAAGATTGGCGATTGGACAATGTCAAAATTAGTGATTTTTCCATTTTTGGCACTCTGCATCTCCAAAATTTGAGTAAGGATGACTACTGAAAAAATTGTGTTTAGTCTATGTTGTGCAGACACTGTGCAAAACAAGCTGGGTGGATGTGTGACCAATACTTTTTATGCTAGAGCCATACAAAAATGGCATTTTGTAAAATGCGCCTAAAACGCCTAAAATGATGACTGTTTGAAGGGTGATATCTCAAAAAATATTATAGATAAATTAATGAAATTTGGTTTGTGTACTTGCCTTGTGACCCTCTTTAATATCACATATTAATGGATTGCATGGCTTGCTTTTCAAAATTTGGCTGGACCTACCTACAAAGTGCAGGTATGCACGATTACCTTCTTTCCTCTCGCATCAAACACAGCTTTGGCATTCGTGGTACAGCTCTGAACTAGTTTCAATCCTACCTTTCTGACAGGAGACAATCTGTCCTCATAGACAACCACAAATCAACAGAAACGTTCCTGGATTTTTGTTTTCCTCAAGGCTCTGTGCTGGGCCATGTACTTGTTATTTTGTATACAACATCATTTACATGCCTCATTGAAATGAAAAGCACTCTATTCATCATGAAATGTTCGCAGACGACATACAACTCAATCACCAGAAAATTACTCAGACTTGGTCCATTCACTTCAAGATTGTGTCAAAGATAATGGGCTATGGATGGAAGAAAACAAACTCAACCTGAATAATGTTAAGACCAAAGCTATTCGTTTCTCATCATCATCCTCTATCAACACGACCTTGCCACACCCACAGACAATCTCTCTCAGCAATACCAATGTTGAGTTTTCTGGAACTGTCCGCAACCTCGGCTTCATCTTTGATAGCGATCTTTCAATGAAACAGAACATCATCAAAACGTGTAAGGCTGCATACATTGAAATCAGATGCCTAAGTTCCATTCACCAATATCTCACTGAAGACACAGCCAAGACATTAGTTAACTCATGCATCCTGTCCATATTAGACTGCTGCAATTCCCTGTTGGCAGGTTATCCACAGACAGTCATCAAACCACTCCAACAAGTACCGAACTCTGCAGCTAAACTCCTCCTTAAATTTCATAGAGCAGAACATGCCAAACCTCTTCTCAAGCAACTGCACTGACTCCCCATAGAACAGAGAATTAAATACAAAATAGCTTGCTTCTGCTATCGAATCATCACTGGCACTGCCCCACAGTACTTGGCTGGACCTGCCGAGATCTATGTCCCTTCTAGGTCTCTGCGCTCTTCTTTGAATGATAGAATTTTTCACATCCCCTTCTTCAAAAGAAAACAGCATGGTGGTTGTGCCTTTTGCTTCTCTGCTGTCCAAATCTGGAATTCTCTTCCTTTCACTCTCCATCGCAGCCCTTCCCTTCCCGCCTTCAAAACTAGCTTAAAACTTACCTCTTCAAACAGTATTTTGACCTGTAATGACTTTTCTGCTGCACAGATCTGGAACTCTCCCTCTCTCTTGCTCTGTAATTAAATCCCTTGCCTTCAAATTAGTCTTTACCCTCCCCCCCCCTCCCCCCCCCCCCCCATGTCCTTCTCAGCCATGTGTGTGTGTGTGTGTGTGAGTGAGCTGGCGCATGTTTTGTACACTTGTATATTTGCGCACTGGTATTAGTTAAGTCAGTGCAAGGGTGCAACTTATTTTTGAAGGTAACTGGTCCTGAGCCTATGCGGGTAGCTAAGTTAGCTATGGTTTAGTGCATAGGTTAGGCATAGTTATATGTGTCACTTTGGTTTGTTCTTGTGTTTACTGTATGTGTAACATGCGATAGAGTAAATAAAAATTGCATGCATTTCTTTATTTGGTTTGTCACTATAAACTTAATAAAGTATAATGAGAGTGAGAGCATGTACTGAGACAGAGAGTGGTCAGTGTGTGCTTCTGTAAATGTGCTTCACTGTTTTCGTTATGTTGGTACATCACTACATGTGGACAATTTCTGTCTCCATTTATCTTTTGTCTAGTGTCTCAGTGGCACATGTGCATAATGAAACGGCACACCTACCTCTGAGGAGCACACAAGCAACCAAACACTAACCAGGGTATGACAATAAGGACTGCCCGACTGCCCGGGGCAGGTAACTTACTCGGTCGGGCAGGTGAAGGTCTCAGTGGCCTGCCCGACTGGGCAAGTCGTTATCAGTTTTTTTTAGTTTTTCATTGACAGTATCATATTTCAATTCAAGCACTAGATTTGGGTCACTGTGACAGTTTTTGTTTTGTGGTTCCACAGTCGCAACATCAGTTTCCCTTTACATCATCAAACCGACCGACTTCAGTGTCGTAGCATGTGATTGGCTTGCCAGTGCAGTTAAGCCAGTCAGAAGCTAGCTCTCTTTACTCGTGGCGAAGCATGGCTCGCACTCAGTTAGCTTTGGTGTGGCTTTTTAAAAGGAGCATTGGAGGAAGGGGGGAAGGAGGAATGAAAACAAAAATAAGTTTGAAAAGCTAACAGATCCCAGTCAAAAAGAGAGGAAGTTTGTTCCCAAATGCAGACGAAAGAATTTGCTTGGGGTGTTTGCATGGGCCACAACTAGCCAGTACTAATGGGAATTTTAAAGCAATTTCTTCGTCTTCTCTTTCTTTTGGAGGAGGGATAGTGGGCAAGGGGAGAAGGGGGGTGTCAGATCCAAAGTAACTAGTTTTGCCACTCGGGCAAGTAGAAAATTCATCTACTTGCCCTACAGGGCAAGTGGGGAAAAAAGTTGTCATACCCTGCTAACACAAGTTTTTTTCTGGATACCAAGGTCAGTCGATTGTAGTGATTTTGAACACAATGTGAGAACACTGAAATGCACACTACATGAAGAAGACTAGAGACAACTGTTTATTCTATGGTGAGTGTCTCTCCTTGACAATCTCCAGCCTCCCCCTAAACCTAAAATGAGGAACGGGCCACAGGTCCGGTTGCAACTCACAATAATAATAATGTACATTTATCATGTGCTCATCAATGCCCTGAGCATGCACATGATACATATTAACCTAAATTAGTAAATATGATACTATATGATACACATCATCACATGTACTGATGAAGAGCACAGTCCTAGTCCTACCAAAACAATTTACATAATGGAAAAACAAACACTGCCAGGCCATGCACTACACACACACACACACGCACATGTAAATATGATATTCTATACACATGTAAAACACACTCCTACTCCTAGTCCTAGACTCCTACTCCTAGTCCTACCAAAACAATTTATAAAAAGTATTATACAGAAAAACAAACACTGCCAGGCCAAACACTACACACACCACTACACACACACACATACACTGAAACACACACATACACTACACACACACACAAAGATACCACACACACACACACATACACACACAAAGATACTACACACACACACACACACACACACACACACACACACACACACATTGAAACACACAGACACACACACACGCACACACAACTGTAGCAGAAACTGGGTCCTGATATTTGAGAGAAGAGGAAAGTTTTCAGTTTGGCTTTAAAAGATGAAAGCGTTGAGCAGTGTCTAAGGTCTTGTGGGAGTGAATTCCAAATGTGGGGTCCAAAGCAAGAGAAGGTGCAAAATGATGATGAGTTGATGCTTAATGTCCTCAGATGTCAGTTGACATATTAGGGACAAGTTGTGACCAATGCCGAAGCAGGGTTCAATAATTCTTTACATCCACGGAAACCAGAAGGCTCGTTAGGATGGACAGCCCAGGACGTCTACCTCGACTCTCACACAGCTCCTGAACTATGAGAAGGTGCAAAAGCTATGAGTCTTGTGTTTGTACTGTTGGATTTTCAGCATGCGGGTGTCACTGTCAGAAGAAGAGTGTCGTCGGTAGTGTACGACTCTACGAGTGTACAATAAAATTATGTTCACTTAATCATTATCTCTACGATATGATTATGAATGATAACATTGATACGCTTTGGAACATCAAATTTATTTTTAAAAGATTAAGAAGAAAAACTGAAGCAGGCAAAGTTAAAAGCTGGATATCCGCCGCTGTTGCCATTTATTGATTTAATGACTGATCGTCAAACAGTGCAGCTGCAACTAAACTTGTCCAAGTTAGCCCGTGCGTTTTTGCTTTTTTGTTTTGTTTCAGTGTCAGTGATTTTAACATACGCATACGTGAAACATGGAAACGACAACTTTAAAACATCATAAATAAACTCCCAAAAGTCCAATTATGCATTAACAACGATCAAACAAGCGTTACTTATCGTTTCATCATCCAAACAAATGTCAAATCCCCCCCATATTTTCCGACTTCTGTACATCAAATATACAGTGTTGTCGGTTCAATGCAAAGCCTTACTGACCTCAACAATGATTTCTTTGAGAAATTTTGCTAGTTGCTCATTTTTCAGCGTTTCAGTCGCTTTCTGTTCAGAAAGACCGATGCTTGTGAACATGCCCACGAGGTCTGTCGCCATTTTGACATTAACTGTAAGTACAGTGTTTTGAGAAATCGGAAACTGTACTGTTTTGGAATATATAAACTGTACAACCATCACCTTTCATTGCATCAGATGTGCACGTTCTGACCAGATTAGATGGTATCATCGATACAAAGCTGCAAGATCTTTCAAGGGAAAATTGCGTTTTGATTATGGGGCAAGTGCTGCGTTTTATTTCCAATTTGGGAAAATTCTTACAAGATTTTATTCCCAAACTAGTCTTGTTCAGGTCGTCGGTAGTCTGGGTTTAGGCTACATCTTGGGAGCAACTTTGACTAAACGTATTAATTATACTTTTATAGATCCTGCCATTTATCGTTTTTGAGTCAAGTACGACTTTGATTTTGCGTTAAAAAATGGATTTTATGAAAAATCTTAAGGCAGAAATTGACAGGAAGAAACGACAACTGCAAGAAAGTGATGTGCTGGTATGTATACATCCGAACTCTTACTCAGCTGAGACTCGGCTGAGATTCAGATTACTCAACTGAGATTCAGTTATCAGCACACGATATTTTCTTCTGCTTCCACCATCAAATGACCAACTTTAAAGTTCAGTATGCTGAAGATTCTGACATTATGTGGGTTGGTATGCTGTAGGACTAGGAGAGCACATTTGTGAGGATGCATGGACCTACGGATAGGGGCATCTGCTAAAGGGGGGCGCGGGGATCCGTTCCAGGTGGGAAGCAAGGCTGGACCTGAAGCAGTCCATGGTGGCAAACGCCACAAGTTCCCGAAGCAGGCCATTCTAGTCTGGGATTGTTCTTGAGAGACTGACAATAAATTACTTGTATACAAATTACAATACGTCAGTATAATTTACACTTACAGTATAGTATTTTGTTCTACATGAAGGACTGTCAAAGTGTCATACTCGTAGCTGCAGCCATTGTTCCTTCTTGCAATGTAGCTGCTGATGCTTCTTCTTCCTGTGGTAGTGTGAAGCAACTGCAATCATCTCATCATGTTGATTATTTTGTCACTTTACGGATCAGCAGCAAAACAAACAAAAAAATGTTTTGGATTACTGCAGTCTGGAGGTCCTTGACACAAATGTGTCAATGGTCTTGGCCTCAACGACTTCCTGGGGCAGGTCACTTCCAGTCTCTGATGATTCTTGGCAGGAATAAGTGCTGCTGGTACTGGGTTCTGCAGTGTGAGTCTGTGACTGCGAGAACTGCTGGTTGTGTCTTCGTCATTGACATGGGGGTGGGGGTTGGAGCTTGTTCTTAATTCCATCAGTGGCAATGATGTTGTTGTGGATTCTGTACAGCATTGCCAACCGAGCTGTCTTTCTTCGGTCTTGAAGGGAGGTCCACTTTAGGTCATCAGTCATACTTTCATAGCGTAGGCGCTGGATCTTCTTCTATATTATCACATGACAAAATGTGCTGCTCAGTGCTGGATGGCCTCAATGTGGTTGATATGTTGCTGGGTATATGGGTCCCACATGGTACACACATACTCCAGAGCTGGGCGAACATATGACTTGTACTAGTTGTACTTGTAGGCCATCTCCTTAATCTTCCAGGAGCTGATATTCAGGTTTCTCTTGAGGAAGCTGAGGGTCTTGTTGGCTTTTGTGCACACGTTGTTGATGTGCTTGCTCCATATCGTGTCCCTGCTGATGGTAAACCCAAGTACTTTGCACTGCTGAAAGTCTCCAGTGTGTGTCCACGTAGTTCATACTGGTGTTCCAGGGGTTTCCTGCTGCAGGTCAGTGGCAGTGAGGTGCACTTCCCTGGGTGGAAGGCCATGACCCATCTTTTCTCCCACTCAGTAAGCTGGTTGAGGTCTCGTAGTTGGGTCTGGTCATCAGGGCAGGTCACCCGTGAGTATGGACCCATCATATGGGACCCCCACAACCAGGCACACATCGACCAACTTGAACGGATCCAATGCCAGGCTGCACGCTTTATTGTGTGTGACTACCTCTCCAGGGAACCAGGCTGCATCACCAGTATGCTCCATAAACTAGACCTCCCCACCCTACAGGACTGACATAAACAACAGCACCTCTTTTTCTTTCATAAGGTGGTTGAGGGGCTGGTAGTGGTACTGGCCATGTTAGTTGAACAGTTCTTAAAAACCCTACCTCTTCCAGCAGACAAAAGACAAATTACTCCAACAAAATTCCAGGACTTCACAGTGGAGAACATTTATAAACAGACAAGCAACACTAAACTCAAATCCCTTCTTAGTCCCTCACTCAAATACTGAACAACACAAGAACTCATTTTTTTCTTTTTTCTTTTTTCTTTTTCTTTTTGTCCACACCACCACCGATTGGAACCACCTCAGTGACGACCAAGTGAAGGCCCCCACACTTGAGGACTTCAAGTGACAAATCACCACCCTAAGCACCATCTGATTTGCATGCACTCACGCCCCTCCCATCATATTTCTACCTAGGGTTAGGTCCGGCAATGCGTTACATCAAGATCAGGATGATGGTTTTGGCAGGTAGCTGGAGCTTATTGCTGTTGTGTACATTTGGTTGTCATTTGTATCCAACTGGTGAGTATTGATGAGCTCACAACAACTGTACAGACATGTACAACATTTTTTCTTCTTCAGATGAATGTTTCTTATTTCATGATCAACAGCAGAGAAAACCCATCATGTAACTTGTAAGCTAGACTTATTACACATTCATGGATTAGGACTCTAAATCAAACTGTAAACTTGTATCCCAGCATCTTTTTAGTGCACTCTTTGTTTTGTTGAATCTGCAGCAAAACAAGATTCATAAGAATCATATAGACCTACAGTCTCACCTTCTTCAGTTAATAAGAGAGAGAGAGAGAGAGAGAGAGAGAGAGAGAGAGAGAGAGATTTTTATGCACAGATGAGTCCATCAAAAAATGTGAGATTTCTGGATGCAAACCAATACTGACAATAATGGAGTTTAGCACACATGTCAGCATGACATCTGAAGATATTAAGCCCCACAAAATAAACATTTCATGCAGTGAAAGTATCACTCTGCTACATAGATCATGTGCTATATTTTTGCCATACCCCTGCAGGAAAATCAGTTTTGCAATATAATCTCATACTATAGGCCTGACACGAAGTGACAGCTATTGGCTCTGCTCAGATGATGTCTGCTGAATCTCTGCTTTATCTTGCAGCACCATTCTTCTCCTGCCATATCGTGTCCAACTTCAGCGCTCTGAAGACTCTGACACTTTTAGTGCATACTGGGTTATTTTGGTGTTTCCATAAGGACAGTTGTGTTGCAATTAAAAACATGGCCATAGCCTGTTTCTGACTCAAAACACAACACTGCACAGCCTGTCCCATTCCAGACATAACTCACCAGGATGCTATTTTGACTCAGGACTGTCCAACCCCTGATCTGATTTTGGCTCTGCGTCTAAAAACTATGGAAACTCATTTCCAAAAGTCCTTCCAAATCCTGTATTCTTGATCCTGTAAATTATATATAATCACATGACATGTTTACTTATTAATATAATTATTATAATGCTTCTACAACTACAAGTCCTAGAATCTGATAGTTCTGTTTCATTTCCAGGCCCCAGACAGGAAGTATTTCAAGCGTGGAGAGCTGGCTTCCAAACAAATGGAAGAGTACATGAGGAAACATTTCCCACAGGAAGCTGAAGGGAGTAGAGACAAGGTATGTCACCCAGAATGTATCACTATCACTGTATCAGGTCTGTGACAAAATGATGAGTGCAAAGTGTGAAGACTGGACAGAACAGCAAACTGGATGCTTGTCATAAGGGCAAGGGGCCAAATCTCAGTTGTAACTCTAGCACCACCAGTAACTGTCTGTGTTGGTGAGAGCAGCTAGCCAGACCCAGTCAGTCAGTATCACTGAGCAGAACGCTTTCATGAATGATGCAGAGCTAGTGGCAAAAGGTAGAAATGCAACTGTTTGTGAAGAAATAAAACTATTTTGCCTGAAAAAATGACACCACAAGGAGGTTATAAATACATGTATGGGTTCTTCTTCAATGCTGGTCTGAATTAGTAGTGACTCCAGTTGTAACAGATTGTTATAAATCAGTTCCCTTTTTCACACCAAATGGAGAAAATTCCCTTTGTTATACACCCAAGAGGCAAACTGAGAGCAATGCGGTGGAAATTTTTTAATTTTGTTTATTTTTTATTAGCAAAATATATTCCCACGTCACGCAAAAATGGCGGCTAAAAATGGAAATGGCGATACCCTACTACTTGTGTTGGAAGCTACTTCATACCAGACAAAAATATTCAGACATATATATAAATATATCTAATCTGTTTGCAAAGTCGCAACATGCAAAAGCGCCAGAAAGCTAATTTCAGGACTGCTGAGCATGTCTGTGTACAACAACAATGGTTGAAAGCGTCACGTCATGAAACTTGTGTTCACTTCCAACTTTCACAAGATCAACAACGCAAACTGGGGAAAACACTGCTGCTATAAATAGCAAAGCACTGTCAGTGTCAGTGCCGAGATCTGAACACCAAAGTTGCTGTATTGTTTCCTAAAATGCATTAAAAGTGCAGTGAAAATTTTGCATCACAAGAAACGTCTTTTATTAGGTAGCGGCAGCCTCTCATCGCCTATGCGGGAACATCGGAATTTTGCTGAATTTTACTGTATTTCAGTCACTAATTTCTCCACAGTCTCTGAATGTATCCTCTTGGAAATCATATGAATAAAAAGAATGTTTTCTTCGCATTCTTATGGTTGTTTTTATGTTTGCATGCAATGTACCTCGAAAAATCGCCAGTTGATTTTCTACGGGAGGTATTTGCCGTTTAACCGGTGCCGGTCACGCGATCTGAGACATGAACGAAAACAGTCAATGTGTTTATCCGCTCGGTGAAAAAGCGATACGCGTTGTACACAGCAATATGTGGTATCACTGGATCGGAAATTGAATGCCGATTCCAGCGGTGTAAACGCCGTGGTCGTTTACAAACATTTCTGGTCGCTAGAACGCATTTTAGTAGGAAACTCGGAAAAAAAATCAATTTTAAAACGCAAAATGCCCTCAAATGTCTAAAATATCCCCCCTCAAAATGAAGCTGAATTCATACCTTTTCGAATGAGGTATGGGGCTAATGGATTGATGACTGGTGGGTCTTTCACAAGCCAATAAAAGACCGCAATAAAGGCGCTTTTTTCAAATCAAGTTCATCCAAGATGGCATCGACCGCGTGGAGTTTTTGTGACTCGATTGCCGAGTTTTGGCACATGATTCGTGAGTATTCTCTTCACCTGGCTCCAGTTTACTGAATTTGGTGATAGTTTGTCTCATAATTTAGCATTTTTTATATGATATTTTGATTCATTCTTGCAGGATTGCCTAAAATCTTACGATTTTCTTGACCGACTCATAGTTCTGTCTTTGTTTACAAATACGACTCACCGGAAGTTGTCGATCACTCGCTTGTTCTCCTAAATATTGCCAAAATACGCCAAATTTTCACAAAAATAGTCATTGAAATACATTCTGTGATGTCTTCTGGAACAGTATTATTTTGGGGGGACGAACCTTTGACATAAATTCGTGGCGATGGCTGTTTTCGTGATCGAAATTCTTCATCAGGGGAGGTAACTAAGATGCTGAGAAAACACAGTCGACATCATAATAACTTCTGCACTTGAACTCTGTTAAAAGTCTTTTTCGTTTTTCAACGATCGTAATTAAATTCTCAAACTTTAATACTATAATAGGATGTTGACCAGCATTTCTAGTTTAAAATTAAAAGTGGATTTCTGCTTTGCTAACGGTAGCCAGTCTGATATTGTGATAAGTGATGATAAAATCATAACAGATAAGAGTTAAGGCCTGAGTGATAATGATTATTATTAATTATGCTGTAGGCCGTAGATCATTCTCTCAATCAAGATCAACAGAAACAACAAAACTGTGTTGTTGTTTTCCTGCAGATGATGACCATTTTTCCAAATTGAAGGCTGTTTTCCTGGCAACTGGGAGAGGATGCCGGCAAGACCTTCCTCTGGTTGAAGTGGACAACCGACTGTTAGTGCAGCTGCTTCTCCTGAAAGATGAGGGATCCAAGACTTTGGATGAGACTGCATTCTTCCAGCAACTTCTCAAGCCAGATCTGGTCAAGACAGTGCTGCTTTCTCATCTGCGGTATTTATGGTCAACAGACTGAAGGAGCTGTTTGGAGGTGAGCCACTTCCAGAACTTCCACCTCTTCACGGCCATGGCAGCTGCCAGCAGAGATGTCAACAAGTGGAAGAGGAATCTGACCCAGGAGATGTCGACAGAACCAGAAGAGGAATCAGAACCTGATGAACCTGAGTTTGAAACCAGCTGCAGATTTCAACAGGAGGGTGACATTGTGGCAGTCTACAATGTAGAAGATTTTTTTATCAGCAAAGTCACCAGGGTCATCAGTGAGGAAGAGGCAATAGTCAATTTCTTGGAGATGGCGGCAGTAAAGATGGAGTTGTTGTGTACAGGTGGCCATGCTCTGAAGATTACACTCAAATCTCCTCCGCAGTTGTGTTTACCAAGAATCTGCAACTTGCACCTTCATCATTGTCTCCAGGGACGTTCGTTCTTTGTTGAATCTCACAGGAATTTATTTGGCAGATATCAAGCACACAGATGCTATTTACAGGAAATTCACCTGTAGACCGTGTCAACTGACTCCAAATCACAGCCTTGTAGGCCTGTATGTTTATGGATGATAAAGGTGATACTGCTGTACCATGTTTTCTTTAGCATACATGTCCTTTTTCTGCTGTGAAAAGTGAAGATTTTGCAGACTTTAAGACTCTAACACTCAAAATAAGTGCAAATGCTGCTGCAAGTGTAGTTCACACTTAGTTTAATGTACATGCAAAGTTTCAGGGCTGTATCTGTAGTGGTTTTCAAGTTATTACCAGTTAAAGTGTGGCAACCCACATATTTGTGTTTTTTCCACTGTGCAAATTGAAGATTTTGCCAACTTTAAGACCCTGTAACTTTAAAAGTAAGAGTCAGAGGTGCTTAGAAAAAAATACGTGCAAAGACTGTGATAAACCCTGCTTGGAAATCCATTGGGAAAGCTGTCATTTCCATATGTTACCCACTGTGTGGTGTCAAAAGTGCTGTTTCATGCAAATTGGCAAGCTCGGAATTGCTTTTTGGAGCAACTTCAGCCCTCTGCCTCTGTTTCATCTTTCTTTGCTGACCATATGATTTAGCTGTGACAAAGTGCAACCAGGGTATACTTTTGAAAAGTGTAAGTATTTGGATTCTCCCATATTCATGAGAACCACTATGGTGGGGTAAATTTGAGAAAATGTAATAAACTGTTTATTGTCATGCAAAACTGTGTTTTTGAATGGCTATATCTTTGGAACTAATTAAGATAAACAGTTACTTTTTTTCATCATTTTCTTGTATCAATATGGCCTGTCTGAAAATGCATAAATTAAATTGCTGTTGTAAAATTTAAATTTTGGCTGCTGCTACCTACTGTTATGGCAACAACAAAAATTCACAGAACAGATCCAACAATGGTAAAAAAATCTTCTAACCACGATTTTCAAACATACCATGGGCATCTACACACACATTGATGACACCGTGTCACGTGATAAACACAGAATTTGTGATTTGGCCCTTTTACCACTGCGTGTCACGCAGTGACGGAGGAAAAATATGCGTTGACTGGCTGTCATCTTCGTCTGCTAGCACGTGATTTCGCCCAATTTGGAGGCCACCAATGATGCAGGTAGGTGAAATTCCAAGCAGTTATAGTTACTTGATCATTTCAGACTAGTGTTTTATAGAGTAGCACTCTTTATTTATAAACACAGCATTCACTGTGTTTGATGTACTCTCTTGCAGGCTCATCTCCATTTCGTCACATGAAACGTACATTTCTTGCTGAATCATTATTTCATGGTTAGGAACCACAATTACCAAAAAGTAGGCATACATAGGATCAAAAACAAACATGTTTAGTAATGGTTGCAGTCATTTCAAATTATTTCTCAGTCCATGAGCAAGTAGAGAAGAATTGGTCAAAACATAATGTTTGTTTCTGGCGACTTGGAACCAGATGGAAGCTGATTCTGTGACACAAAACGTGCGTTGTACACGTAAACATTATCATCGTCTCACAGAATGTGAGTTAAAGAAATCTTCCCTACTTTGTTTTGATTTCTGTTTGAAACTGAGATTGTGCTATAGTATTAATGATGATGTGACTGAGATTCTTTTGATTTAACTTTACCAACTTCATTCGGACTAGAAACGATAGAACTTAACGTAAATAATGTATGTCGCACATGACGTGGTGTGCTTGCAGAGTTTTTGTTTGGAATTTTTGTTGTTGTTTCTTCTGTTCTGTTTTAGTAGTGACATGGTGTGCTTGCAGAGTTTTTTGTTGTTCATTTTTTTTTTAGTAAACTTCACTAATTTGAGCCGGAAATAATTCAACATAATAATATCAGTATACTGAGTAGAACTGTACTTGAAGATTTTTTTCTTATTCATGTTTGTTTTGTTTTTGTTTGGTTCCAGGGGGGGGGGGGGGGGCATTAGCATTCATGAAAAAAACAGGGGTCTGAGGCAGCATACTATATGTAGTACTAGTTTACTACATCTTGTTTTTCCATTTCCTCGAACTTTGATTGCTGTCACTGAATGTGATGTGCTGTGGACTCAACTTGTGCTGTGATTTCACTTGTTTTCTCTGTTAAATCTAGGTTCTAGACTTCAAGGCTTCATCTAGAGAAGTGCAGATAAAGTTCCTTCATGAAAATCAGAGCAGCCTCTCATTCCCTGCAACTGATGACATCCCTTGGGTGCATGCTGATCAGCTTACAAAACTAAGCCACTACAGACCGGGGTCAAATGCAGTTTTTTACAGCATAAAAGTTGCTTGAAGTTGTCGTTGTTTTGCATGAGAACAGGTGATTGATTAAATTTTCATGTAAAATTTCAATCAATTCATGTAAACATCACTAGTACTACTCATCATTTTTTTTCATTTTTTTTTTCCATAAGCAAAACTTGTCAAACTAAAAATAAAACTTGTCAAACCCAAAACAAATGCTTACATACATGTAATGTGTACAAATACTCTGAAAAAAGACATTTTCTACATGCTTTTAACAGTTTCCAACCTGAGTGATTATTGAATGTCACGTGAAACATATATGTTACATGTCACATGAAACATGCGTTACAATTCAAAGAACATCTGAAGTTGAGGAAGTGTTCCAATATTACTTTGGAATATGTCCACAGCATCAAAAACTAACAAGAATAAATACTTGTTCATGGTCCATGGTGTTTGTTTGAACTTGAAGGAAAAACTTTTCTTTCCATGTCACGCATGTTTCGGTGTTACCATTTTGCAGGTAGGCTGTTCTACTCTCAAGTGGATGAACCCTCTTAAGAATTGCACTTAGTTACTCCTAATGATTTTTACTCAAAACCTTTCTGTGAAATAATAAGGTGCTTGTTCTAAATATTACATAATGATACTTTTGTGTCACACGGAAACATGCGTTATGCTCTCCACTTGGATATGTTCGAAGCCACCATGACTTGCAGTCGGGGTCCTAAATGCTTTTCTTTTAATTGTGCCTTAAAATAGGATGTATGTGGAACACAACGAGCCTAATTGGGATAAGCTGTAAGCTATTTCAGTTTTGACCTCTGATTCTCCCTATCTAGGACCAGCATTGAAAAAGAACCCACATACAAATCATACACTGACTACCAGTACCACACATATATACTATAATTATAAATTATATAATGCACTGGTAGTCAGTGTATACTATGATTTGATTGTTGTGTGTCTGCCTAGTTTGTGGTTAGGGTAGTCTGACAGGGCTGTGATTTAGCAGTGACTTAGCACTGAATAGCAGTTCTGGATAGTTTACACCACTCATCACCTTTGACCCCTGTCCTTTGACAGTTGAGTTTTCTTTTTCAAGACCCAAACACAAAAAGGTTCAAACAAACGCTTATTTATTTTGACGCAGACACACTGTATGAACATTTTCAGGGAAATCCCCTTTGTTAAGCCACAAAACGACACTGAAAGTTTAACAACAGATAAACAGTTAAAAATGATGGAAAATGAGAGAGAGAAAACTTACCTTGTTTTTGTTGAGTTTTTGTCGCTTGTTCAGTGCTTGGAAGATTGTTCAATTGTTGGCATGACATTGATGTGTAATAAAGATTGTTTGATTGTTGGCATGACAGTTACATGTAATAGGTGTGATGTAATGAATATTATGTGATGTAATACTGAAGTGGAACAGAAGAGTGACAGAGAAAGGTGAAGATATGGTGTGTGGGAGGGGGGGGGGGGAGCGAGTGCTAGGCTTTGGAATACAGATTTATGAGAAGAAAAAAGAAAGAAAAATTGGATCAGACCCTGGAAAAGGAAGAAGGCTTCTAAGTTCAAACATCCCAAGGGATGAATGGGAAAACCGGAGTACCCAGGGAAATAACCCATTAGTCAGATGCAATGCAAACCCTATGATATTACTCTTTATGAGGGTTTCACTGCCATCAAAGCTCAGGAAGACAAACAAAAAACAAGAGAGAGAGAGATATGTTTACATACACATGTATACACTCTCGCACAATCATACATGCGCATACGTACTAATGCAGTACTATGGTAGGCTATAGTAAAGGCATCAGAAGGAGTGGGAGGGGAAGAAAAAATATTTAACAGCATATTTACAGCCACGTAAGGTTGAAATAGACACTAGCCCAGTGACAGCCAAATATGGTTATACTTATAGTCTTTTATTCATTCCACCTGGTTTTCTGCTGCCGAGTTTATCAATCAAATGTGATTCCATGTCTTTTCTGTCATTCACACTGTCTGTAAAGAGAAGCCACAGTCCTTTTATGCGAATGTTGTGGAGGGTGTGGCCAGTTTGGTTCAAGTGATTAGAACAGGTTTGTCTCTCTGGTGTTTAATGTCTGCAAGATGTTCTTTGAAGCAGGTGTCAAGGGTGCATCCAGTTTCACCGATGTAGAGTTAGCTGCTTCATAATGTTCATCTGGGACTTAAGCAAGTTAGGGCCAGTAACATTGGTGCTGGCGCAGATGAAAGGACATGTTCCATATTTTGCTTGATTGCATGGAGTGGTCTCTGGTGTTCTTGTGTCTGGTTGACACAGTTTAGATCGCACTAGCGTGTCACGGATGTTAGTGTCGCATATATATAATATGTGGTCAGTGGTGGCTGACTGAAGATTGCTGCTAATTCAGTGCGTGATTGTAAAAGACTCCAGTTGGATGGTTTTGCGTACCCGTAATTACAGAAATCTTTTGCACTCATGCACCAAATTAGCAGCAATCTTTTCTCTCTCATTTTTCGTTGTTTTGAACAATTTATTTGTTGTTTAACTTTAAGTGTCATTTTGTGGTTGACAAAGGAGATTTCCCTGAAAATTTGCAGTGTGTCAGTGTCAAAATAAATAAGCATTTGTTTGAATCTTTTTGTGTTTGGATCTTGTTTTAGAATGCTAGCAGTCATTCTGTTTGAGATTTTTCTTTTTCAAATTAAGTGTTGAAGAGGCAACACCTTCTGTGTGTCACTATATTGGGAAAAGGATGCTCTGTACATGATGTACTTAGTTGGTTTAGGAAGCGGATGCTGTAAGCTGGGGAGACAGCACTGTGACTAGTGTGAGACATATAAGACATCATACCCTCATTCAGTTGTTGATTGTTTGTCTACGTTTTATACGTTTTCTTCTTCTGATTACTTTAGTTGTCATGCAGGAATAAAGTATAAAGTATGTTCCTCATATCCTGACCATCGCCTCTTATAAATGAATGAGAGCACAATTGTTTGTGTAGTCTCAGGTGTACTATGCATGAATGGTATGTATTGGGTGGTTCAGGTGGGTTTGTTAACTCAGTTGACTTTTACCCGGCATCACTTAAGTCCCATGGCTGTTTTTACTTCCAGTGTGTACTTTCTTCAAGTGAATTCACAAAGTATACAGTGCCAACTTTAAAGGCATTTTTGAAAGCCCATAATCAAAATGTGTCTGACAACAAGCGATAAATTGTTGATGTGCTATAGGATGCCAAAAAACAAACAAAAATCCACGAACTCACAGTCTTCTGGTCAGCCTAAAAATGATATAAAGACTCTTTTTTTTCCCCCATTCTCCATCACCTTTCCCCTGTAATTTTTGCAAATACATCAGTAGTGACATTTTTACTGCTTTGCAGTTCTAGGTTCAACTTCCATTGTTATACACAGCGTGAACCAACACCTGCTCAGAAATCGGCCCGGAAGTGGCAGCTATGACCTTTAGTGACTTCTTGCATGAAAGATTACAAAGGGCATTCACTATTGCAAACCAGCTTTGCTGAACCACCCAAAATATGTGTGCTTGTGCACTGAGTTTTTGTTCTGCAGAAAGATTTGTGCCGAATAAAAGTAAAAAGCCACCCATTATTATGTCGTTTATAACTACTTTACTAACACTGGTAATAGTAATTTTAGTATGAAGAAAGAAAAGAAAAATTCCAGCTATACACACATCAGACTTTGAATAAATTCTGGTGTCTGGTTTGTGGTATGATGGCCACAGTGAAACTAACCACACTATTTTTAATAATAATAATTACTTTAAAAGTAAATTTATAAAGTGCCCTTTTTCACAAAAACTCATAGTGCTTTACGCACACACACATGCACACACACACCATCAGTGTCATGTTGGAAAACTTAAATTTAAATGGAAGAACTAAAGACGCCTGCATGCAGCTTTACAAGCACCAGTTTTACCCTGATAAATGCTGTAGGACAATAAAACTTATGCCAGATCAGTAGGTCATGATGTCTGGTACCTGTGCATTAGATTATCACCAAACTAGCTTGCTATTTACAATGTGTTGCAACAGACAGAAGACAAAGGTGAGAAGTCATCAGGCAAAGATAGAGGAGATGAAGAAGAAAGGAATCAACAACCAAGGAAAGAGGTCAGTACAGATCTCTCTCTCTCCCTCTCTCTCTCTCTCCCTCTCTCGCTCTCCATCTCTCTCTCCCCCTCTCTCTCCCACCCTCTCTGTCTCTGTGTTCTAGTTCTCTGTCTCTCAGACAGAGAGAGAGAGACTGAGGTTTTCGAGTGATTGCCATTGCAATGACTGGTCATTTGAGACCTATTTTATACACCCATACAACTCCGCCAATTCCTTCCGACTGCCTTCTGACCAACCCCCTCCCGCAGTGTTTTTTTCTTTTTTCCCCCTCCCCTCCTTCTCCCTTACTGTTCTTTATAAGATAAGCTTTGACTGCTTCGGTTTCCTTTCCGATACTAGTCATATGAACTGATCAGATGTTCTGCTGCTTCATTTGCTCATAATATGTTCACCGTATGCTCATAATATGTGACTGAATGATGTATGGCGTGTGTTCATCTGTTGCTGTGAGCACGCTGTGTTTTGTGTGGAATTCAAAATGCTGCTGCCACCAGCAAAAAACAAAAGACCCTGGCCTGCATACGGGTTCACAAACTCTGGACTAAGGTTTACTCCCAGCATGGCTTGACAGCTATGGTTATTGATTCCTTGTGTGACTAGATTGTGTGGTAGTTTGGTTTGATTTGGTTAAATTTGTTATAACATACTAGATTGTCCGGTGGTTAGGTTTGGCATGCTAGATTGTCCAATGGTTAGGTTTGGTTTGGTTCAATTTGTTATACGTGATTGTCCAGTGGTTAGGTTTGGTTTGGTTGAATTTGTTATAACATACTAGATTGTCCGGTGGTTAGGTTTGGTTAAGTTTGTTATAACACTGAGTTTTCTCTCAAGAGGTACTGATGGGGATTGATATCCCAGGTGGTGGAAGAGGGAGACTATGCCTAATGCTACACTGTCACCACCACAGTGACTTGTGCTTTAAGATGGGCCGCAATAAGAGCCATTTAAATGTTCATTAAGTGTGAGGGACAAAGTCGCAAGACAGTGTACACAGACCAGAACATTTGAAGAGAGGAGAGCTGAAATGGAATTGCACCAAGGCTCTTCTGCTTACCAGCCTAACCACTAGGCCAAGCTGGCTCATAACAAGTTTTGCATACTTCATTGATTCCTTTTTATACCCCCTGTAACAAAGTTAAGTGTGTGTGTGTGTGTGTGTGTGTGTGTGTGTGTGTGTGTGTATTTTATTTTTTATGGGGGGCCGCCATGTAACAGTTTTTAAAAATAAGTTTGATTTTCTCTGTCTTCTGTTTCAAAGTTGAATTGAGGGCTCGTTTTTATATATAATAATAATCAAAACATTACTGTTTTATAGGTTTTGGTTCTGTATTGAAAAATATGAGTTTTTGTACACTTCTAATCCTTTCACAACAAAACTTTGATTGTGTATATTGGGCGGTTCAGGCAGGGTTGTTAACTCCCTTGACTTCTGCCCAGCATTACTTAAGTCCCTTGGCTGCTTTTACTTCCAATGCATACTTTCTTCACAATGGATGGCAGTGACAGTGAATTAGCAATTTTTACACTGCCAACTTTAAAGACAATGTGTCTGGCAACAAGCTATAACTTCTTGCTTGTGCTATAGGATGCCCCAGAACACATTTTTTCCACAAACTTGCAATCTTCTTGTCAGCTGAAAAACAATGAAAAGACACTTTTTTCCCACCCTCCATGCCCTTTCCCCGGTATTTTTTATAACTAGAACAGGGTACATTTGTACTGCTTTGCAATTCTAGGTTCCATTGTTATACACAACGTGAAGCAATGCCTACTCAGAAATCGGCCCAGAAAGTGACGCTCTGGCCTCTTGCGACTTCTTGCACAAAAGATTACAAAGGGCATTCACTTGTGTAAACCAGCTTCACTGAACCGCCCAATATATATACCTATATCATATGAGCCAGAGTGCTTTGTAAAAAAAAATTGCTTCTTGTGTTTAAGGCTAAGGTAACACAAAGGTTCAACATTTAAACAAAAAGAATAAAGGATACTTATGGCACGCCATCAGATGAGCCCAAGGCACTTACAAAAAGCTGTAAGGAGTAGGGGGGGGGGGGGGGGGGGCATGCTAAACATCACTCTATCTATGAGAAATGTTCATCCAGACCATAAATATCTTCTGAACCTAACTAGCAGATAAACCTAAATTTGTTGTTAGCCCTCTGTGGTAGACTGGGCTCAAAGCACCAACTAACTAACTAACTATTCTGAACCACTGAACTTTTCATGACCAAACTTGGTATGATGATGCATCATCATGAGCCTGAAGGCTGATGTGCTATTTTCAACATCAAAGTCACAGTCAGGGTTTTATAATCAAAATATGGGTGTTTCTTGCTTTCTGAAATGCTGATCTTTTTGCAACCCAACTTGGTTTGATGATACATCATGTCATAAGCCAGGTGGTGACTTGTGAAAAGATTGGATTGCTGTGGTCCAGTGGCCAGATGTGTTGATGTATTAACTACTCTTACTGTGTAATAACCAGACTAAGTGCAAACAAACCAGGCATATACTGATAGTAATAATTTGACTTGTAGTATTGCTAGACACACAGTGGTGGTAGGGAGGTATTTTGCTCTACAAGGCAACAGTCCTTGTTTTGCCAGTCTTGTATACTGAATTGCTTCATTTTTTTGTCTCATATATATATATACACTGCATTGCTTTGTTAATAATATAGGTGATTCGAAAGCTGCGAGAGAGAGGGGAGCCCATCACTCTCTTCGGAGAGACCCACTATGAATCATACATGCGCCTCAAAAGACTGGAAGCCCTCATGCCAGACATCTCAAATGCTGTGAGTACACCATCTAATTAGACTAATATGAGAGAAAGTGTGACCAGTGTTTGTGATGTGCACACCTGCCTTGTGCTACAGTTTCACTCCAGATGCTGCTGAAGAAGCTGGGGTGCTATGGTTGCCTTGAAATGCCAGAATTGCACATATATGTGGCAATACTGATCCTATTATTGTATCAAAGCCATTTTGACAGGAATGGGGCATGCTTCATGTTAATATATATATTCTCCCATTTTATGCCATGTCGTCAGTTGTTTTTTAGTTACATAAAAACAGATGCATGCTTCATATGGACATATATATGACTTAGTGCCAAAAGGTGCGCAAATGGGGGGTTGGATTTTTGACTGTGAATAAAATCCATTTCAAACACTTTGTCTTGTTGTTGCTTTGTATGTGCGTTCATAACTGGTCAGTATCACAGTGGAAACAATATGAGTTCCAAATCTGGAGCAGCTGGAGAAATATTATTTTTTGAAAGTGAAAAGCGCCACGAAATTTGACCCCTGAAAACAGACATGCTTACGGTGAGTACTTTCGATGCTTTCATTCACGTACATAACGAATCAAAACATTACCTCAGTCACCGATTTGCACAGAGAAGATATTGCTTTACACAGTGCATATAAAATCAATTATCACTAGGTTTTGTTTTTGGAGTTAGCGGCTCCGAAATATTCCTCGGTCAAACGTTATGTGTGTTGAAATGTTTCATGACCAGCATCCGCAGACAATGTAGTGAAGAACTGACTTTCTGTTTTTGTCGAAACTTTACTCCAGTCACTGTGGTACATCACTGCATCAGGCGCCAAGGTTTTATTTTACTGCCAAATGTCTGGGTAGTTTTTAAAATATATTTGACCATTCTTCATAAAAAAAATTGCAATAAATAACGTTTAACAAAGTATTAGATTAAACAAGCAAAAGGAAAAAAATAAAGTTTTCACGCTTTTGCACTACTTCCGGTTAGCACATCTGGGTCATTCGCTTTTAGCACATGGCCGCATGGAAGAGACGTTCTGATATGCAAAAGTTGTGTGGTAATATTTTTGAAGACCGTAACGTTCAACTTTATTTAAACGTTCATCACAGATTCAGCAGAGATTGAGTGAAATCTTCCGGTTATACGATGATATTTATATGGGTATATGCCGAATCTTTTAAAAGTATCAGATTGTTAGCATACAGAGTTTTTGTTGCTGTCGATCTAAAGTTTGTTCAGATGCTTTCGTAAATTTGTTTTCGCCGAGCTTCATACAACATGGGTGCGTGTTGAAATCTTAATGTGCGACAGCAGATTGGTTATAAACATTATATTCTGATCGTACTCTTTACATTTTTTGCTTGCACTTAATGCAGTTCATTTTGTTTACAAACTACGTCTTCAAACAATCATCATATATGGTAGACAATTCAAATTTACACAAGTTAAAGTCATCAGGTTAGGTGTTGAATATTACAACACTAGCTGTGTAGTGACCATGCCTGTCTGCCTTCCAGAGTTCTAAAAATGTAAGGTGCCGATCTTAAAAGCATTCTTTGGCTGTGATATTTTTAGTAATATTTATTACGATTGTTTTATATTTTATTATTATTAATTCTTTCACTTTTAAGTTAACTGTTCAACTATTTTTGTCCTAGGCACCTGAGTCAACATCACCAAGAAATGCATGGATGGCAGGTTGCGTGTGTGTTTTACTGTGACACCCAAAAGCAGCAGAAGTTGCACTCACTCTTACTTGCTCCATTTTCTCTTACAAAACACTTACTTGTTTGTTAAATAATAAGTATTACTGATTTTGTTATGAAAAACAAAGTACCATGTTGTCTCATTAACGTTATGTTATCCACTACAACAAAATTAATGCAGCAAAAACTGTTCACATGGAAATAGTTATGTGTCTTTATACTTTACAGTAATAAAAAGTTACTGATTTATCATTTTCATCAAGAAACAAACAGCATTGTACATCTTGTTGAAATAGTAATGTATGACATATTTCTTACATCATTTGCTGTTTTTGTCAAGAAAGCTTAAATTTGAGGAAAAAAATCATGAAATCTTCCTTGTCACATATTGTTCTATTAAAGAATAACTGTTTACATTTCAAAATGTGTTGCTTTTTATTCATTCAAAAATGTTCAAGATTGGCTGTATGTTGAAAATTATCTATTACAACAAACTATGCATAGCATGCTGTTCTGTGTGACACAGAACAACAGTTCACTTGGTAATACTCATGTGGATCACATCTTGTAAGATCAGTTGGGTTTTTGCAGTTAACTGCATGATTAGCAGCACAGTGATGTGGGCTTGTTGTAATGTGTAATGTTCAACATCTTGTCACAAATCACACTGAAAGTCAAATTTCTCAGGAACGAAGAGCAGCACTGCCTTCTCCCTTCACTGGTGGATGACTTCACATGTGTTCATTCAAAAAATGCAGTACTCACTCACATCCTGTCAGCTTTATTTTCTAGTACCTCTGTCCTCTTTTCTTGCACACCTGTTGGCACTAAGTCATATTATCCGTTTTATGCCTTGTTGTCTGTTGTTTTTTAATTACATTAAAAACAGTACATTTATTTTCCTTTTTGCTTGTAAAAAATTCGCAAACAATAACATGAAGTCAAAGATAACATTGTAACTAGAATCCTGTAGACTAAACATGCCTGAAACCATTTTAGTTTTACTCCATATATTTGTTTAATTTTGTAGAATGTTGTGTACCAGTTAATTGTTAGCATGCTGTTCCTTTTAATGCAGCACTTTTGATTTGCTTTCATTTTCAAATAAAATGTCATAACCTTTTGTTTGTTTCTGTACTTTGCAAGTTATTGTTATGGATTTTCTCATGTTTGAAGAGTTGTTACTTTGGACATCAGTATTCAGACCCTTGATATACTTCTTTACAGCCTGAACACAACCACTGTATGTAAGAATGTCAACATTTAAACCATATTTAATATGAAACTCTTCAAAGCACAAAACAGTTCCATGTTCATGTAGAAGACCAAAAATATGACAGACACCCTTTTTAATCCATCTTCTATGTAATATCTTATTTCCTACTTGAGTTTGTCATTATGAAACAAAGATTCTGTCACAAGTTCTTCAGCCTTAACTGGACTTAAATAGTCAACCCTGTGGTATGTGGACAGTGTTGGGGAATGGTGATGCCTGAATAGTCAACCCTGTGGTATGTGGACAGTGTTGGGGAATGGTGATGCCTGAATAGTCAACCCTGTGGTATGTGGACAGTGTTGGTGAATGGTGATGCCTGAATATAGGTAGGTCCAGCCAAATTTTGAAAAGCAACCATTAATATGTGATATTAAAGAGGGTCACAAGGCAAGTACACAAACCAAATTTCATTAATTTATCTATATTTTTTTAGATATCACCCTTCAAATAGTCATCATTTTAGGCATTTTATGCGCATTTTACAAAATGCCATTTTTGTGTGGCTCTAGCACAAAAAGGATTGGTCACACATCCACCCAGCTTGTTTTACACTGTGTCTGTACAATATAGACTAAACACAATTTTTTCAGTAGTCATCCTTACTCAAATTTTGGAGATGCAGAGTGCCAAAAATGGAAAAACCACTAATTTTGACATTGTCCGATCACCAATCTTTGATGGTACCATGACAAGATCAAACATAACATGGGAATGGAAAGAGGTACAACCATAATTCTGGTATCAACTGATTCAGCATTAATTAGACAATACAAATTCACAAGTCTAAAGAAGTGCAAGCTAAATTTTATCTACAAAGGCAAGTTTCCATGAGAAAAAAGGGTGCAAATATACCATGAATCTTTGATGGTAATAGCATTAAAGCAAATCAGACTCTGGAATGGAAAGAGATACAGCCATGGTTCTGGTATCTGCAGATTCGGCATTAATCAGAGAAGGGAAATGCACAGCATATGGAAATTTAGGCAAATTTTAGACATATGTAGATTTTTTTGAATGAGGAAAAGAAATTAAAAACTGCAGTCCAAGTGTGGCCTCGTGGTAGATGTTAAGGCCTGCCTCACTTTCTAGGACCAATTCTCTCCTCAAGATGATGAAACTGATCATCCTCTGAAATCATTAACAAAAAAATATATAAACAAACAGGTAAAAAAGATTTATTTCAACATAAACAGCACACTAACACTTAATACTCACCAATTAAATACACTTAATACTCACCGATTAAATCATCAAATTCTGAAGTTTAGTTGTAAATAACACTTACTTGACTTTGTGTGAATCATGCTGTAATAACTTGAATAAATAAATCAGAAAGGTACAAACAGAAGGAAGCAGACAAGAACTAATTTTCAGGTATCTGACTACTACTACCAGTCTCAGCTATTGAAACAATCCCAGAAGCAAAAACCCGAATGGAGTCACTCTTGCCATTATTTGACAATACTTAAAAACAAAAAAACTTCATTACTTTAGTTTAGATAAAAGACTTGGATTATTAAGGAAAAGTAAACTAACAAAAATTGGAGTCCCACATTGCTCTGTGAGTATTTTTTTTCCCCACCCCCTACCACCCCCACATTTGATGTGGCTCTTGAAGTGTGTGTGTGTGTGTGTGTGTGTGTGTGTGTGTGTGTGTGTGTGTGTGTGTGTGTGTGTGTGTGTGTGTGTGATTATTTCTTTCATTTTGTTTCTTGTTCAGTCTTTCTTATTGACTTAGTTACTTCTGTCTTGTTACCATAGTCTTGTCTTGTCAATCATGCTTGCAAAATGTAAAAAACAAAAAAAACTTGTCATTATTACTCTTTCTTTTTTTAACCCTCCCCCCACCCCCCTTGTAATTATTATGATTTTTTTATTATTATATGCAAAGACTGAAAGAATCATGTAATTTTTTAGCCAGTGTGCCAGCTCTTCCATGAGCACAAAAGGTGGAAGAGAAAGAAGGGGAAAAAATAAGAAATAAATTCTTCAGAAGCAAATACAATTCCAAATTCTCAATATAACATTAATTTTGGCTGGTGGCTCGCTTTTATTTTGTTTTGTCTAGATGAGCAGATCTACTATTAAAAAAACAACAACAACATATGGGTCATGACTGCATCATCTGCTAGCTAAATCAGAGTTATTGTCCTTGAGAAGAACAACAAATATATTTTAAATCATTCACTTGCTGAATTTCCTTTTAAAAAAATTCACTGTTGAGAACATACACCATACATCACGTTTTTGTCAATTCGGATTTATGGGGAAAGAAATTACTACTTTTACAGTGGTTTGCATTTTGGAGGAACTAATGAGAAGATAACTGTGTAATGTTGTTCAAACTATGACCAGACCACAACGAATTTGCTTCATTTGCATTCAAAGAGATGTAAACAGCACAAAAATACAGTTATGGTTGTGTTGGAAACTTACTTACTTATCGCTAAAATAAAAAAACTTACCATGGTTTCTTTCCAGTTCCTCCAGAGTGAGCATCTTTTGCGCCGCTTGCGTAGTCGCAGACTTTAGCGATCGTGCAACTCAAGTAGACACCAAAATCTATGGGGTCTCCAGTTTCCGTTGCACGGGAACTTTTACAAGAACTCGCTTCTGGAACAAACGATACACCGTTTTAAAGAGTGAAAATTCGTCTTTCCAGTGATACCAAATTCAGTATGGTGCATTCAAACTTTCTTGGTGTAAATTTCAGGTAAAAATTAACGTATTTTTCGACTCAATTTATTGCTGCAGTCGAAAACGAAGAATTTTAATGAATTTTATGATGGATAAATCTACGGGAATTCCTCTTTCTAAAAAGTATAACTTCATGTCTGTACGTTCTTCTTGTAAAAGTTCCCAACGGTTTTCTGAACGCAACCGTTTTCTGACCTCGCTCATATGACTTTCGACGTCAGAACCATGCTCAGTTTCTGACCACTTGGTGTGTTCATTAAAACTTCTTCCAAACTCGCAGTACATCATTCACGCACAAAATAATGGCATCAACAGGTTGTAAAAAGATCATTTTTTGCGTGACAGTAGTTTTTATTGACCAACTGCACAGAACAAGGCAGATATGACAAGTTGAAAATGAGCAATGTTTGCCTCGCGACGACCATGTTACCCAGCGCTGAAGAGAGGCTGGTCCTACCTACTGAATAGTCAACCCTGTGGTTTGTGGACAGTGTTGGGGAATGGTGATGCCTGAATAGTCAACCCTGTGGCTTGTGCAGGGTGTTGGGGGTGGGTGTAATGGTGATGCCTGAATAGTCAACCCTGTGGTTTGTGCAGGGTGTTGGGGGGTGGGGGGGTGTAAAGATGATCCCTGAATGGTCAACCTTGTGGTTTGTGCAGGGTGTTGGGGGGTGGTGGTGTAATGATGATGCCTGAATAGTCAACCCTGTGGTTTGTGCAGGGTGTTGGGGGGGGGGGGGGGGTGTAATGGTGATGCCTGAATAGTCAACCCTGTGGTTTGTGCAGGGTGTTGGGTGGTGGTGGTGTAATGATGATGCCTGAATAGTCAACCCTGTGGTTTGTGCAGGGTGTTGGGGGGTGGGTGTAATGGTGATGCCTGAATAGTCAACCCTGTGGTTTGTGCAGGGTGTTGGGGGGTGGGGGGGGGTGTAAAGATGATCCCTGAATAGTCAACCTTGTGGTTTGTGCAGGGTGTTGGGGGTGTTGGGGGGGAGAGGGGTGTAATGATGATGCCTGAATAGTCAACCCTGTGGTTTGTGCAGGGTGTTGGGGGTGTTGGGGGGGAGAGGGGTGTAATGATGATGCCTGAATAGTCAACCCTGTGGTTTGTGCAGGGTGTTGGGGGTGTTGGGGGGGGAGAGGGGTGTAATGATGATGCCTGAATAGTCAACCCTGTGGTTTGTGCAGGGTGTTGGGGGGGGGGGGGGGGGTGTAATGGTGATGCCTGAATAGTCAACCCTGAGGTTTGTGCAGGATGTTGGGGGGGGGGGGGGTGTAATGATGATGCCTGAATAGTCAACCCTGTGGTTTGTGCAGGGTGTTGGGGGGTGGGGGGGTGTAAAGATGATCCCTGAATAGTCAACCCTGTGGTTTGTGCAGGGTGTTGGGGGGTGGGGGGGTGTAAAGATGATCCCTGAATAGTCAACCTTGTGGTTTGTGCAGGGTGTTGGGGGGGAGAGGGGTGTAATGATGATGCCTTAATAGTCAACCCTGTGGTTTGTGCAGGGTGTTGGGGGTGGGGGGTGTAATGATGATGCCTGAATAGTCAACCCTGTGGTTTGTGCAGGGTGTTGGTGGGTGGTGGTGTAATGATGATGCCTGAATAGTCAACCCTGTGGTTTGTGCAGGGTGTTGGGGGGTGGTGGTGTAATGATGATGCCTGAATAGTCAACCCTGTGGTTTGTGCAGGGTGTTGGGGAGAATGACTTCCAGGCAGCTATGGATGCAGTAGATGCACAGTACCTCAATGACATCATATCCTCTTCTGACAAGAACACTGATGCTGCCACTGATGTCTCTGTTAAGGACGATGGAACAACTGAGGAGGATGTTCAGGTGGGCACTGTCCACTTGCTAAAATTGCTTTACCTTTTTACTGCACAGACACGCATGCTGGTGTGTGTATATGCATGTGAGTGTGAAAGAATATGGTCGAGTGACTTAGAGTGGGTAAGTATTTACTTTTCTGCTGTCTATCATTGGAATGTACTTTCAGTAAGTCCTGGTGTAATCTTGATTTTGCTTTTCTTTAGGTTTCATTCTTGATTTAGTACTCACAAATGTGTGATGTCTTCTATTACTAAAGCTTATCATAGTCACTTATTATTAATTAATTTTTTTGGTATCCTTAGTGATGCTGGATGTCATCAAACGTGAAGTGTCTAGGAGTACACTTCATCCTGTGCTTGGCTTTTTCTTTGCATGAAATTATGGTGGAAGCTTTGAATGAATCAAAACAGGGAGCGATGCAGTATATAATATGTGCAAGAAACATTCATGATTGATTAATATTAGTGACCATGACAGTAATGCCTTTGTGTCACAATACCTGACATCCAACATTATACCAGACATTATCCGACATCAGGGTCGGGCACACAAACTCGTTTCATCAAACTGGTTTTGTGGTCATAAAACTAAAAGTATGCAGACAATGGAGGAAGGGAAGTAACTACAACCCACTTTCTTCAGCTGTTTCCACATGTCACATTCAGAGTAGATTTTGCCAAATGTCTGTATTTTGCAAATTTCTTTGACATTATGAGTAAGCACTGATGATGACATTGTGAGTAAGCACTGATGATGACATTATGAGTAAGCACTGTTGATGACATTGTGAGTAAGCACTGATGATGAAGAGTTATTTTGACCCTGATATCACTGATTCTTTCTGAAACTAAAGGGGAAAAGTGAGCAAAACCAGCTGGTTTATATGTTGTGGTGTGTGGTAATACATCTGCATTAACTTGTTTGAAAGAAATAACACAGTGGTAACATCTCAAATGTTCCCGTCTTCATCTTTCACCGGCTTGTGAAAGATAATGATTAAATGATATTTACTGTAAATCTAACAGTGTTTTCTGTGTATTTTTAAAGTTGAGCAAATTAATTGTGATTTTTGAAAGAAAGAAAGAATGGGGGGGGGGGGGGGGGGGGGGCTTACAGATTGCTTACCTACCAGTACCCCAGAGGGAGGCTGGGGATGTCTGATGTCCCACCCCAGTCTGGAATCTCAGGGCTGTCATTTAATTCCCCTTTCCAATCTCCTGTCTTTTTTTCTGCCTAGTCTTCTTTCTGCTGATGGTCAATTTTCCTGACTTTTTTTGAAGAAAAATTCTCAAATTTGTCGGTGGTAAGTGTTAGGCTTTTTTATATGGCTCTTGTTGAGTGACTAGGAGGTGATAGCTGGTATGTGGTATGTGCAGCTTGCTGCCATATGGCACTGGTATTTGCCATTTTGCATTTATATGAGACTTTTACATTTTTGTTTCTGTCCATTCCTTTTTTATATTTTTCATTAATCTGGTGTTAATAAATCAGACAGAATGGTAGATGATACCAACAATAACAAAACTAATTTTACTTTTCTTCATATGAGTCAGTATATTGCTACTTTTTTTAATGTTTTTTTATGTATGTGCAGAAAATGCGTGCAGAGCTTGGCAGGGGGAACAAGAATGAAGATCAGGATATTATTTTGCGATTCTTCAAGGTAATGTCTTCTTATTCATTATGCTGTGGGAATCCCAGTAGTTTTGGGCAGCATAGCATAACTAATAGTACACATAAACAAAAATTTAAAAGAGAAAGAGCTGGGACTGTTACAGAAAAGCAGGCTGAAAATAGGCAATGGGGCATAAGTGTATTGGACCATCTCAAGTTTGTTCTGCGGGTGTTTCTGTTGAGGGTCCCACACTGGGGAGGTGTTCTCAGAACCAAGTGTACATTGCCCTTGTAGTACTTTGAACTGTGGTGGGTTAGGGACTCCCTCTCCTGTTTTGTCAAGTGAATGTGCTGGGCCTGTTCACTTTGGCTGTGATGGTATGGACGCAGGGGTCTTTTGAGGTCATATGAGGTCTTTTGTCAACTCCACACACAAGTACATGGCCTTCTTGATGTTTTCAACAACATGACCATGGAGGGAGTATTCGATGACAAGCTGCTTTCTGTTTCTGGAGACTGTCAGGACATGGCACTTGTCAACATTGAATGTCATCAGCCAGTCTTTTTACCAACATTCAAGTTGGTCCAGATCTTCTTGGGGTATGCTGGAGTCTTTGGGATTGTATTTTGCAGTGTAAGATCATGTCATCTGCAAGTAGCCTCACCTGTGACTTAATGTTCTTGGACAGGTCATTGATGTGGGCTAATCCTTGAGACACCAGAGGTCACTTGGCCTATAGATGACACCTGCCCCTCTGTAACTTGCTGGGTCCTTTGGTAGGGAAAGTTCTCAATCCAGTGGTGGGTTTGTCCATGGACACCATGGAAGTGAAGGTTGAAAAGTTGTTGGTGGGGCATCTTGTTGAAGGCCTTGGCAAAGTTGAGCAAGACAGTGTCTGTTTGTCCTCCTTTATCAAGCTCCACCACCAGGTAGTCTACGGTCAGGATTAGTTGTGTTTCACAGGCTCTTTGCTTGCAGAAGCCATGCTGGGCATCAACCAGGATGTTGTTGTGGTCAAAGTGAGAGGTTATTGCTGCATGGACTATGTGTTCCAGAATCTTTCCGCAGACTAGTGTTAGAGAGATAGGTCAGTAGTTTGATGGGGAGCCAGATATGGGTCAGTAGTTTGATGGGGAGCTATGGTCTTGTTTCTTGAACACTGGTTGGATAAAGGCATGTTTCCTGGCTGTCGAGACTTCTCCAGTGTTGGTGGACTTCCTGAAGAGTAAGGTCAGTGCTGGTGCAATCTCCTGTGCCACTAATTTCAGCAGGCAGCAAGGGATGTTGTCAGGACCAGCAGCTTTGCAGGGGTTCAGGTTTTGTAGCAGGTTCTTGACGCTTTTGATGGAGGTCTCAATGTCTGGTGTGTCAGGGTGGGGGCTAGGGCCTATATCTAGTAGGTTAATAAGGTCTTACTCTGAGAAGACTGAGCAAAATTGCTCATTGAGCATGTTGGCCTTGGTGCTGGCGCTGCTGTGTGTTAGTCTTTCTTTCTTCAGCACAGCAACTCCCGTTGCGTCACATTTCTTGCTCTTCATGAGCTGTCTCCATCATTGCTCACTAGGTCAGAAATGTAGCTGCAGTATTATGATCTTCCTGGTCTGCTTCTGGAGGTTCTTGAAGCGTTGCCAATCTTCATCTTATCTTGGCTTTTTTCCATGCCCTTATTTTTGGGGATGCTTTGTTGTTGTTATTGCCTTGACAGACAATTGATGGCAGCAGTCACCCAAGGTTGATGGAATCTTGTAGAGCAGATTTTTACTGGAACACAGTGTTATAGCGCTGAGAAAGGTGTGGTGTGAATTTGTGTGTAGATTTCCTCCACTGAGGCTGTGCTGGAGTGTGAGCAGTTCAGCTGGAAAGAGAATTTGTCCAGGTGATCCTGCATCTTCGGGATGTCAGCCTTTGCCCAGACATACACCTTTTGGGTACAGGCTGCTCTTGGGTTTGGCAGGTTGAATATTACTGTCACAGAGAGCAATGTCATGATCACTAAGATCAGGGATGGTGATGGTCCTAGTGATGAGGCTGTGCCTGGTGGTTAGCAGGACATCAAGCAGGGTGTCACCTCTTGTTGGCTCTTTCTTCACCTGTGATAGGCCGAGATCAGTTGCTCTGTCAATTAAGGCTTGGCTGACTTAATTTTGGATATTGGTTTCCAACCACTGCATTTGACTCCCACTCAATATCTGGTACGTTGAGGTCACCAGGCCATGTGTTGTTGGAACTTGCATGCTGTGTCTAGAACCTTTGTCAGTTGTTCCATTTGGTCCAGAGGACAATAGAGGATCTGACAGTAAAGTGGATATTCTTGCGCAATGTTTTTACAGCAGCAAGGATTGCTTCTGCATCTGAGTTTGTAAGGAGTTGAGGGGTGATCTGACTTTTGTTGGTGGCAACAATAACTCCCCCATGACCATCTGTTTTGTCCGTCCTGTGTGTGTCATACATTGGTGGTAGGATTTCAGAGTTTGTAATATCAGGACAGAGCCTGGCCTCCATAGCTAGGATGATGTCCGGGTTGGTGCTTTCAATCGGGTGGCCATGTTTGATTTTCTTCAGGCTGAGACTTCAAAAATTTATGACAAGCATTCAGAGCAAGTGCTTGTGCTGGAAGATTGGAGAGACCGTTAGCAGAGGAAAATATGTTGCTGATGATGCTTGGATGGTAGGCCTATATGAATGAATGAATGAAAATGTATATATAGCGCATAAAAAACTTCCACACAAAACCTTGCATGTTCACAGCGCCAGATACACTCAGTGCATACATGTAAGCTCTCGCAAGCTAAAACTAGCAGCTAAAACTTCAGTCTCTATGGTGATCTGAAGCTGCTGACTGGAAAAGAGGCTGAGGGTTTGACCCACTGAGCCGTAGGTGTGTCTGCCTGTGGAGCAGTTCCACTGAAGTGTTTGTTGAGGCATGGGTCAGGTCCATGAGGGAGAACCTACACTGGTGACAGAGGGAAATGGCTCAGATAAGAAATTTGGGAGACCACACTGAGGAGATGTTGTGAGATGTTTGGTGTCTGGGAAAAGTAGAACTCATCACACATTCCCATGCAGGAAGCATGGAACTAGGCTTGACAGCCATCACAAGCTATTATCTGTCTGACCATCTTGCTGCTCAGGAGCAGACACCGCATGGGTACTTGGGGCACAGGGACCAGGCTTGACAGCCGTCACAAGCTATTATCTGTCTGACCATCTTGCTGCTCAGGAGCAGACACCGCATGGGTACTTGGGGCACAGGGACCAGGCTTGACAGCCATCACAAGCTATTATCTGTCTGACCATCTTGCTGCTCAGGAGCAGACACTGCATGGGTACTTGGGGCACAGGGACCAGGCTTGACAGCCGTCACAAGCTATGATCTGTCTGACCATCTTGCTGCTCAGGAGCAGACACCGCATGGGTACTTGGGGCACAGGGACCAGGCTTGACAGCCGTCACAAGCTATGATCTGTCTGACCATCTTGCTGCTCAGGAGCAGACACCACATGGGTACTTGGGGCACAGGGACCAGGGTTTGTCTCAGTGTCCCAGGCCCTGAGCAGGAGGAGGGCAAGGCCACAGTGCCAGAGTAGAATCTAAAGCAAGACGTGTCAGCCAGTGGTTAGTGCCAGAGTAGAATGTAAAGCAAGATGTGTCAGCCAGTGGTTGAGTTTGCAAGGCTATCACATTTGGTCAGCTGATGATGATGATGTTCTAAGGTTATGTTTCATGTATTTAACAGAACAATGTCATGTTTACGTGTTGCATTTGTGGACAGAAGTACAAACCTAGAGACAAAACTTGTTATATATCTGGCTTCATTTCCTGGGAATAAGAAGTTAATGTCAGCAGAAAAGGGGGTTCTGCAATGGAGGCATGTGAGTGAACAGTATGATGAGCAGATAATAACAATGCATGTTGATTCACAAAGATGAAAAGTTCAATACATACTGTTTCCTGAAGAGGAAGGTAGAGGACCCAAATCATTGCTGATGCTGCACTATACCTGAATAGGCATGTGGTTTTATGAGCTCATTCGAGTCATTGTCAATTCTGTGCCACTTCATACTTGAATAGGCATGTGGTTTTATGAGCTCATTCGAGTCATTGTCAGCGCTGTGCCACTTCATACTTGAATAGGCATGTGGTTTTATGAGCTCATTCGAGTCATTGTCAATTCTGTGCCACTTCATACTTGAATAGGCATGTGGTTTTATGAGTTCATTCGAGTCATTGTCAGCGCTGTGCCACTTCATACTTGAATAGGTATGTGGTTTTATGAGCTCATTCAAGTCATTGTCAGTGCTGTGCCACTTCATACTTGAAGATGCATTTGGTTTTATGAGCTCAGTGTCAGTGCTGTACGTGCCACTTCATACTTGAAGATGCATTTGGTTTTATGAGCTCAGTGTCAGTGCTGCGCTGTGTGGATTTTATACACTGTGTTTTTGTATCCAGTCATACTTAAAGGTGAAGCTGCAGTATGGGTTTTATGAGCTTTCTTGGTGTTAAATGCCCTCAGTGTTTCTGTTTCGGTTCGTAGTGAAAGAGGAAGATACATGTGGCTTTATGGGCTCTCAATGTTTCTGTATCAGTTCATACTCAAGAGATGGGGTGACCAGCTGAATGCCCGGGCATCAGAAGAAAAACGAACAACACGGGGGAAGATGGCCAGTGCTACACACACGCAGACTGTTTCTTACCTGAAGCCACTCTTCAGAATTCTAAAAAGAAAGGTATGGTGAATTCTAAAAAGAAAGGTATAGTGACTCTGTACTTAGTGTCTTTTGAAAAAGTCTTTTGGATGAAAAAGAAAGAGAAAACGCTTGTAACCTCTCATTCTCCCATTCATTCTTCAAAAAGAAAACAGGGTAGGGTGCAGGTAACAGCAGTTTATTATGCATGCCAACATTAAAGGTTTTTGTTGTTGTTTTTAAGTAGAGAAAACCCTTCAACAACCATAATATCAACAATATGTATCATAGTAATTATCTAAAATATATCTTATCACAGTTTGCTAACCATTGGTGTGACAGTCATATATGCAAGGCCATGTATCAATCAGTGAATGTAATACATGCAATAGTAGTCATGAAATGACAATAGCATGATATAGACACAGCAGTAGCACAAGCTATGTTATGCATAGAAAAATGTAAGCTACAAATAGCATTCATTGAGATCAGCTGATTATCCAATCTCTTGACATGAATCATGAAAAGTAAATATACAGGAACACCTACCCATGAGTGGAACAAGGGTAGTGATGTCCCATGCACTTTGCTATCCTCACAGCTTACAGCATCCTATAATAATGACAAGCTAGTGTACAGCGACTTGGGGAGTATTAATCAAGCAGCATCACGATTACAGCCACTGAAGGCAGTAAACATGCTCATCAATAGTACAGTTCATAAAACGGATTCATCTTTCTGTATAAACAGTTCATGACAGTTAAAACACACTGATCATTCATTCTGATGCACACTAATTACTCATTCTGAACTCACATCAATCACACAATTGCAGTTGTTTATCTTATCAGTCAGTGCATCCAGTTGTTTAATAAAGTTATTCACACGTGTTAGCATTCAGTCATGGCTGCATCAGTCCGACTCAGCTGAATGGAAATGTGTACACCTATAGGGTTAGCTGGCTCTACAGTCTCTGGTTGCGTGTTCTTTTTGAACCAGTGACAGTTTTTTACCCAGGGGTCAGTGTTTTTACTTTGGCCACCAACTGGAGGCAGTACAACAATTTAGTGTTGAAGGAACATGGTAATCGGAGTTGAAGCTTGTGTAATATCTTCACTACCAACCTCCAGACCATTCCTTCCTGCAAACATTGCATGCCAGACTAACACTATAGTAACAGGAAGCTGTAAATTGATTGGCTTCATAAAGATAATAAGTGAAAGTATGCTTTTCCACTAACATGGAATAGAGTCCAGACTATAGTAACAGGAAGCTGTAAATTGATTGGCTTCATAAAGATAATAAGTGAAAGTATGCTTTTCCACTAACATGGAATAGAGTCCAGACTATAGTAACAGGAAGCTGTAAATTGATTGGCTTCATAAAGATAATAAGTGAAAGTGTGCTTTTCCACTAACAGTTTGTGGAATAGAGTCCAGACTATAGTAACAGGAAGCTGTAAATTGATTGGCTTCATAAAGATAATAAGTGAAAGTGTGCTTTTCCACTAACAGTTTGTGGAATAGAGTCCAGACTATAGTAACAGGAAGCTGTAAATTGATTGGCTTCATAAAGATAATAAGTGAAAGTGTGCTTTTCCACTAACAGTTTGTGGAATAGAGTCCAGACTATAGTAACAGGAAGCTGTAAATTGATTGGCTTCATAAAGATAATAAGTGAAAGTGTGCTTTTCCACTAACATGGAATAGAGTCCAGACTATAGTAACAGGAAGCTGTAAATTGATTGGCTTCATAAAGATAATAAGTGAAAGTATGCTTTTCCACTAACATGGAATAGAGTCCAGACTATTGTAACCGGACCTGCGGCCCGTTCCTCATTTTAGGTTCATGGGGAGGCTGGAGATTGCCAAGGAGAGACACTCACACTGGAATAAACCATTGTCTCTAGTCATCCTCATGTAGTGTGCCTTTCAATGTCAAGTTCCTCGCGTTGTGTTCAAAATCACTACAATCGACCGACCTTGGTATCCAGAAAAAAACCTGTGTTAGTGTTTGGTTGTTTGTCCGCTCCTCAGAGGTAGGTGTGCTGTTTCACTATGCACTTATGCCACTTAAAACAGACACTAGACAAGAGATAAGTGGAGACAGAAGTTGTACACATGTACCAACATGACGAAAACACTGAGGCACGCTCAAAAACACGCGCACTGACCACACTCCGTCTCAGCAGATACTCCCATTATAGTGACGAACCAAATAAAGAAATGCATAAGTTTTATTTACACTACCGCATGTTACACATACAGTAAACACAAGAACAAACCAAACTGACGCATGACTATGCCTAACCTACGCACTAAACCATAGCTAACTTAGCTACCAGCATAGGCTCAGCACCAGTTACCAACAAAAGTAAGTTGCACCCTTGCACTAACTTAACTAATACTTGCACTTTGCAGCACATGAAGACAAACAAACAGAAACTTAACTAACGCTCGCACTTTGCAGCACAAGTCTTCTAATGACTAAACATGCGTGCCCGCACTTTGCAGCACAGGTCTCTTATTAACTAAACATGCGTGCCCACACTTTGCAGCACAGGTCTCTTAATTACTAAACATGCGTGCCCGCACTTTGCAGCACAGGTCTCTTAATAACTAAACATGCGTGCCCACACTTTGCAGCATAGGTCTTCTAATAACTAAGGGAAGAGCAACACACTTTTTCAGCATGTAAACTCAAGGGGTAGGGGTTGACCAGCACTTTTCAGCACATGGTCCTCTAACTAAGGGAAGAGTAACACACTTTTCAGCATGTAGACTCGAGGGGTAGGGGTTGACCAGCACTTTTCAGCACATGGTACAGAAACCGGGCAGGCACTGTCTTTTATACCGCACCGCGCGGCACCGGCCAGTCGCTGGCAGGCAGCGTCCGACTGGAGAGAAGGGGTGGGGGAACTCAGGGCCCGTAACTCAAGCTAGCTTGCACAGCTCTCCCGCTACACTATAGTAACAGGAAGCTGTAAATTGATTGGCTTCATAAAGATAATAAGTGAAAGTATGCTTTTCCACTAACATGGAGTAGAGTCCAGACTATAGTAACAGACTATATAAAACATTCCACAATGTTTTCATTCATCATCAATTAACTGGGGTTCTTTTGCTTTGAAAAGTAGGTTACCATAAAAGTTTGCACACATTTTGTATTGTCCCATTAAAATTAGCATTCTTTTTAGCCATTTGTCTGTTGGGATCTTGTTTTAGAACTCTAGCAGTCAGCCTTGTTTTTTAATCATAGCAAGCTTCTGTGTGGGGGGTGGGGATGAAGACATTCACTTACAGTAAAGATCCATAATCAGGGAAATAAAGTAGACTAGTTAGCGTAATTGTCATAGTGAGCCTTTTGCGTGGCAGGCTTGGCGGGGTGAAGGAACTAAAGGGTCATGGGGAAAAAAAATCACCAGTCGGGAAAATCAACAGAAGAACTAAAACAAATTTTATTTGTGCTGTACTACATACTGTGATTTCTTTTTATTTGCAAAACAAAACAAATGTCAACACTGTACTGAGTAACACAATGTTGCAGAAAATTATTAGCATTGTACTGTGTTACATTGTTTTGTCCATTATTGTCAAAAATTGTTAGTACTGTAATGTGTAACACAATTTTGTCCAGTACTGTCAGAAGTTGTTAGTGTCGACTTGCAGAAAATTGTTAGCACTGTACTGTGTAACATGCTTTTGTCCATTTGCCAAAATGTTTTAGTACTGTACTGTGTAACATGTTTTTGTCGCCGAAATTTGTTGTACTGTGTAACATGTTTTTGTCCATTTGTGGAAATTTGTTAGTTACTTAGTACTGTAATGTGTCAAACGATTTAGTCTACTGGCAGAAATGTTTTGAGCACTCTACTGCATAAACACCATCTTGTCCACTAGCAGAAAATTGTTTTCACTGTACTGTGTAAGACAATTTTGTCCATTTGCAGAAAATGGAAGAGGGGCTGTTGGAGAGCTTCGTGGAAATTGTGCAGAAAATGATGGACAGGGACTACATCAGGGTCAGTTGGTTTATTGACTCCTTTGAAAGTGAACCCTCTGAGCTTTGGCACTGCTTGTTGAAGTCTTTGTTTACGCAGGACTATAACCCTAACCGTAACCCTTGCCACCAAATGTCTATTGTTTGCATTTGCCATCCTAATGTTACTGTTTACAAAGATTCGCAGCTACAGCATGAGTATAATCTTCTTCTTTTCAATCAGTCAAATGGAACAGCTGTGTATTTGTACAAAGGCTGCCACACACTGCAGGTTGTGTTCTCAAATAATAATTCTTATATGCTGTTTGGCTTTAGTTTGGGCTGTATGTTTCTTTTCGACAGTAACTTGTAACTTACAGGGAAGCAGGATTTGCAGCATTTCTATCCATGCTGTGTCCTAAATGTCTGACCAGGAACTGGTCAATAAAGCACAACCCCTCATCCTTTAGTCATGGTCCAGGCTGCAATAAAGCTTTGTCATCATCAGTGTTTCCACCAGCAAGGCTGTCATTATTTCTTAAATTTATAACAGATGCAAAGTTACATGGACCTTATCCACTAAGTCTGTGAGTCTTTACTGTCAGTTACCTGTAGCTGGTCATCTGCAAACCATTGGTATGTCATTTGTTTTGTTGTTCATGAAAGTCATGCTCACCTTGTCAAAGAGGCCAGTGAATCTTAGATTATCTGTGCAATGATTTAGAGCGCCAGACTTGTGATTGAAAGGTCACAGGTTCAAATCCCTGCAGGAGTGGCAGGAGAATTTTCTTCTCCAGGGTCTACTATCTGTGCTGACTCATTTCAGTATCCATTCCACCCCCATGTTAGTTGTTACCTCAGTAGCACGTAAAAGATCCCGGTCATTCTGCCAGAAGTGCAAGTGGCAGGTTATATACAGCTAGACACGCATACACCTTACGTATGTGGCTTTGCATGAAGTGGCATGGTGCATGGCTGTATGGTGTACACAGAACACACCAAGATGGCAGCAGTTTTATGTGGCATCAGCCATGCCAGTACTGTAAGTACACCACTTCGATGGATATAAAAAAAAAAAAAAAAGTGCTATAAAAAGCTATTCACTCATGTAGAATCACATGCAAGTGCAGTGAATCTGCTGGAGAGCAGAAAATAGCATTACATAAAAGCAATTATCATCATCAAATGTTAAAAATGGGCATATACACTGAGGAGCACAAAGATTATTTCTTTGCAATGTTGATCCTTGCTGGCCCATTTTAAATGTGACAGCAATAGGATTTTCTGGACAAAGAGTATTGTCACTTCATTTAAGCTGCATTACACATGCACAATGTTAGGTGTAAAATGCATCAAAAGGAAGATTTCTGGAAGCTCCATAAACATGACTCCTTGATTGATCTGATTGTTTTGTTGTTGTTCTAGTAAATTTCCTGGTTGATTTTTTCCTCAGCACACGATTTCAAAAATAATATCACACTGCAGCATCCAAGAGCATATATTTCATAAATATTATTTCAAAAACATAGTAACTGTACAAAAGTGCCAAAACTTGTTGGTGAACTTCATTTTAAAAAGCTGTCTGTCTGAAAGAGCTGAAATGTTCATAAACAAAGATTGTAACAACAAATCCCATCATATGATCATATTAGACATTTTATAATATATACATATCCATTGCCTCTGAAAAACACAATGTTTAGTAGTTTGCACACTATTTAGTAGTTTGCACTTTTTGTACATCATATAGTAGCTCTGCCCCAAGTACGTTATTCTGCAGTAAACATCTTACACATGTAGGGCACCAGTCTGGTATCACAACTCAAGTTACAATGGTGATACTGGCTCTTACAATATCATAAAATATCATGTGTTTCAGATTTTAGATTGTTACAAAGAACCTCAGGAGCTCTGAGCCTTTAACCAAACCAACCCCCAAAACTGAAAAACAGGACTTACATAGAGGAAAGATTACTGAATTAAGATCATGTGACACCATCCAAGAGATCACATTTGGTGCCTGGCAAGAAAAATGTTTGTAAAGAAAGACTTTAACAACAAATCCCATAATATTAGACATTTTGTGGTATATTAATGAAACACACACCCTTTGGCACTCAAACAATTTCTACATTTAATAATTTACAGTCTGTACATCATAATTATATGGTATCAAATTATAATGCATTAAATATTTTATAAATTTTAAGCACGCATGTGGCATCATGAATCAGTTAAATATTTCATAAATTTAAAGCACCTGTGTGGCATCATGAATAAAAGTAAAATGATTATATGGCTTTGCTAGATAGATAAATGTATTAGCTTTCATAAAGTATTGCACTTTATGGGTTTCACAACAAACAAACAAAACATCTGGAGCTTTGAGCCTTCAACTAACCCTACCCCCAAAAGTTACAGGGCTCTTATAGTGGACAATAAATTCTGTTAAGATATCATGACAATGTCCAAGAAGTCAAATTTGATGGGGCTGAGAAAAGAGTTACATGTCATTTGTGTTTGTAAAGTCCTGTTGACCTTGTGTCCCTGAGGCAAGTGACTTACCTGGCAGATGGTCATCTGCAACCCTTGTTATGTAATTATTATGTCACTCATGTCTGCAAGATCACACTGACCATACCCACCAGGCCAATCACACTTCTGTAAAAGGCCATCTACAACACTTGTGTGCATTATTACTCATTGCTTGTGTCTGTAAGGTCATGGTGACCTTGTCCAGCAGGCAAATGACTTACCTTCAGATGGCCATCTGCATGCCTCCGCTTCCCCATCCATTTGGCTGTTATTTTGTCATGTCTGTAAGATCATGGTGACCTTGTCCAGCAGGCAAATGACTTACCTTCAGATGGCCATCTGCATGCCTCCACTTCCCCATCCATTTGGCTGTTATTATGTCATGTCTGTAAGGTCATGTTGACCTTGTCCACCAGATAAATGACTTCTGTAGGTGGCTATCTGCAACCATTGTTATGATGACACTCATTGTAAAGTCATGTTGACCATGTCCAGCAGATGAGTGAACCTTACCTGGAGATGGCCATCTGCATACCTTCACCTCCCCATCTATTGTTACATCATTATTATGTCACTCATGTATGTTAACTATGTTGACCTTGTCCACCAGGTGAATGCCTTCTGTAGATGGCACACTGCATACCTTCAGTTTGTCACTGATGTATGTAAAGGCATGTTGACCTTGCCTGCAAGGCAAACGACTTACCTGAAGATGGCCACCTTCATTCACCCACCTCCCCACCCATTGTTTTATCATTGTTAAATCACTTGTGGGTACATACTTTGTCCACAAGGTGAGTGACTTCTGTAGATGGGTGTCTGCTATATTTTTATGATGTCAGTCATGTCTATAAAGTCATGTTGTCAGTTGACCTTGTCCACCAGGCAAACAACTCTTGCCTGAAGATAGCTATTTGCATGCCCCCACCTCCCAACCCTTTGTTACACCATTGTATTACTTAGGTCTGTAAACTCATGTTGACCTTGTCCACCTGTTGCATGACTTCTGCAGATGGCAGTCTGCATACCCCCACCACCACACCCATTGTTATGTCATCATTATGTTACTCATTTCTGTAAACTCATGTTGGCCTTGAATAAATGACAGTCACCCCCACCTCTACACCCATGTTTTGGTCATTATTTTGTCATTGGTGTCAGTATAAGGCATGTTGACCTTATCCACCAGGCAAAATGACTGTGACCTGAAGATGGCCAGCCCACCCTTTGTTACATCATTGTTATGTCACTCATGGTGCTGTGAACACACCAGGTTTTGTGTGGAGGTTTTTTATACTCCATGTAATCATCAGTTTTCCTTCATTCACTTAGGTCTGTAAAGTGTTGTTGACCTTGTCCACCAAGCAAATGACTCTTTTACCTGAAGATGGCTATCTGTAAACCCCTCCTGCATACCCTTGTTATGTCATTATTATGTCACTTGTGTCTGTAAAGTCATGTTGACCTTGTCCACCAGGCAAATGACTCTTACCTTGAGATGGCCATTGGCAATGCCCCCTGGCCCATTGGCGTCACCATGGTAGGCATTCATGCTCGTACTGGACGTGAAAAAATCTCCTCACGATACGTGGCTCATGTGCTTAATGATGAAACTCAGCGCAAGTACATTCAGGTCAGTTCTGAAGTTTCTAAACTCCACCCTTGTTACCGCTGTATAAAACATGCTATTTAGTTAATTACTTGGTGCTTTGAGCCCAGTCAACCCCGTACAGTAATATCAGGGATATGTGTGTGTGTGTGTGTGTGTGTGTGTGTGTGTGTGTGTGTGTGTGTGTGTGTGTGTGTGTGATTGAGGGGCTAAAGATGGGATTGAGAGGCGAGGGATACCTGTTACATCTTGAGATTTGTATTGGGTGTTCCTGTTTTGTTTCCAAATTTACATGGTCAAAGTATATGGAATTGAGGGATAAGCAGTTCATGTTGTCTTCATATTTGCATGGGGTAAAGATTGATTTGAGGGGCAGGAATTTCGTTTTCTAGAGAAGCATGATGTAACGATGGGACTGAAAGGCAAGGGGTTCCTGTTTTGCTTTGAGATTTGAATGGTGTAAAGATGGAATTGAGGGACTAGAGGTTCCTGTCTTAAGGTTTGCATGATGTGTTTCTTTTTTTGTCTTGAGAGGTGTGAACATGAGAGTGAGAGCTAGGGGTTCCTGTTTTGTCTTGAGATTTGCATGGTGTAAAGATGGGATTTATAGGTTAGGGGTTCCTGTTTCGTCTTGAGATTTGTGTGGTGTAAATAACAAAATTATGAGACTGAGGGGCTAGGGGCTCCTACTTTGCCTAAAGATTTGCATGGTGTAAAGATGAGACTGAGGGTATATAGTTTAATTGTGATGTTGGAAGTTATGTTAAAAAAGCTATGTCAAGGAATAATGCTTCACAGCCTTATTATTTACCTGTGTATACTGGGAAAATGTAAGTCTGACAATGGTATGGCCATATGTCAGTTGTCGTGTCCATCTGTATCCACATTGTTATTTTTCAGGCGGTGAAGGGAATGCCAGAAACTCTTCCCATCTTTGTCTCTATCCACATTGTTATTTTTCAGTCCATGAAGCAACTGACAAGAACGTTAATTTTCACTCCCTGAAGCAACTGGCAAGACAGTTCCAGAAATTCTATCCCACAGTTTATTTGAATTCAAAATGTTATTTATTAGGTGGTGAAGCAACTGATGACACAGCGCCACAAAGTCCCCCCTACAGTCTGTCTGTATCCACATTGTTATTTTTCAGGTGGTGAAGCAAGTGATGTTATTTTTCAGGTGGTGAAGCAAGTGATGTTATTTTTCAGGTGGTGAAGCAAGTGATGTTAGTTTTCAGGTGGTGAAGCTAGTGATGACAGTGCCATCAGCTCTTCCCCACAGTCTGTCCTTACCTACATTGTTATTTTTCAGGCAGTGAAGCGACTGAGAAACTCTTCCCCATTCTGTCCTTACCTACATTGTCATTTTTCAGGCAGTGAAGCGACTGAGAAACTCTTCCCCATTCTGTCCTTACCTACATTGTTATTTTTCAGGCAGTGAAGCGACTGAGAAACTCTTCCCCATTCTGTCCTTACCTACATTGTTATTTTTCAGGCAGTGAAGCAACTGAGAAACTCTTCCCCATTCTGTCCTTACCTACATTGTTATTTTTCAGGCAGTGAAGCGACTGATGACACAGTGCCAGAAACTCTTCCCCACAGTTCCATCCAGAAGTTTCAACTTTGATTGCCCAGTCTAGGAAAACTACTGTCACTGCCTCAGAAGACCTAGTGTTTGGTCTAGGTCAGAAAATCTGCTAGTGTTTGGTCTAGGTAAGAAGACTTTCTGCCAGTGCTCAGTGTAAAAATGATTTGCGTCATCTGGTAAAGAACAAGGAAAACATACTTATGAAAAGAAGCTTGGACAGGGACACAAGAAACACTATGATGTTTCAACAAAGAAGACTTCCAAGTGCCCAGTTTAAAAAGCGTTTAGTATCTAGTCTTGAAAAGATGCTCAGTCCAGAAGACTTCCCAGTGGCCAGTTTAGAAAGCTTTGCAATGCCAAATTAAGAAGACTTCTCAATGCCCAGAGTAGAAAGCTTTGCAATACCTAGTCTAGAAGACTTCCCTATGCCCAGTCTAGAAAACTTTGCAATACCTAGTCTAGAAGACTTCCCAGTGTCCAGTATGGCAGACTAGTGCCCAATATACTTCCCAGTCTCTGGTCTAGACTTCCCAGTCTCTGGTCTAGACTTCCCAGTGCCTAATCTGAAGACAAGAATTTTCAGTGCCCAGTCTAAACAACTTCCCAGTGCCCAAATTAAACCTTGTCCAGTGCCCAGTCTGGGCAACGTCCCAGTGCCTAATCTAGGCAACTTCCCAATGCCCTGTCTAGACTACCTCACAGTGCCCAGTCTAGGCAACTTCCCAGTGCCCAGTCTATGCAACCTACCAGTGCCCAGTGTAGACTACCTCACAGTGCCCAGTCTACACAACTTCCCAGTGTCCAGTCTACACAACTTTCTAGTGCCCAGTCTACACAACTTCCCAGTGCCCAGTCTAGGCAACTTCCTAGTGTCTAATCTAGGCAACTTCCCAGTTCCCTGTCTAGACAGTAGACTACCTAACAGTGCCCAGTCTAGGCAACTTCCTAGTGTCTAATCTAGGCAACTTCCCAGTGCCCAGTCTACACACCTTCCCACTGCCTAGTCTAGGCAACTTCCCAGTGCCCAGTCTACACACCTTCCCACTGCGTAGTCTAGGCAACTTCCCAGTGCCCAGTCTACACACCTTCCCACTGCCTAGTCTAGGCAACTTCCCAGTGCCCAGTCTACACACCTTCCCACTGCCTAGTCTAGGCAACGTCCCAGTGCCCAGTCTACACACCTTCCCACTGCCTAGTATAGGCAACTTCCCAGAGCCAAATCCAAACAATCTAGCAGTGTCTAAGCAACTTCCCAGTGCCCAGTCTAAACTGTCCTGTGCCCAGTCTTGAAAGCTACTCAGTACCCAGTCTAGACAAGTCCAGTGTCCCAGAGATTAGTAGTACCAAAAACATTAAATTGACATTCAGTCAAGTTTTGAACGTTTGCTGTGACCTTGACCTTGAATGCAGCACACAAGATGATTAGAGTGATGCTGTACCTTAAATTACGTTTGGTTGCAGAGGAGTAAAAAGAAAAAAAGTCCCACTGCCCAAACTAAATTAAAAATCCGAATGCCCTATTTGAAAACATATACTGTCAAATCGAAAAAGCTTTCCAGTGCCCAGTCTGAAAACAAACATACAATGTCAGTTCGAAAAAGCTTGCCAGTGCCCAGTCTGAAAACAAACATACAGTGTCAGTTCGAAAAAGCTTGCCAGTGCCCAGTCTGAAAACAAACATACAGTGTCAAATCGAAAAAGCTTTCCAGTGCCCAGTCTAAAAACAAACATGCAGTGTCAGATCGAAAAGCTTTCCAGTGCCCAGTCTGAAAACAAATATACAGTGTCAGATCGAAAAAGCTTTCTAGTGCCCAGTCTGAAAACAAATATACAGTGTCAGATCGAAAAAGCTTTCCAGTGCCCAGTCTAAAAACAAACATACAGTGTCAGATCGAAAAGCTTTCCAGTGCCCAGTCTGAAAACAAATACGCAGTGTCAGATCGAAAAAGCTTTCCAGTGCCCAATCTGAAAACAAATATACAGTGTCAGATCGAAAAAGCTTTCCAGTGCCCCGTCTAAAAACAAACATACAGTGTCAAATCGAAAAAGCTTTCCAGTGCCCAGTCTAAAAACAAACATACAGTGTCAAATCGAAAAAGCTTTCCAGTGCCCAGTCTAAAAACAAACATACAGTGTCAAATCGAAAAAGCTTTCCAGTGCCCAGTCTGAAAACAAACATACAGTGTCAAATCGAAAAAGCTTTCTAGTGCCCAGTCTGAAAACAAACATACAGTGTCAAATCGAAAAGCTTTCCAGTGCCCAGTCTGAAAACAAACATACAGTGTCAAATCGAAAAGCTTTCCAGTGCCCAGTCTGAAAACAAACATACAGTGTCAAATCGAAAAGCTTTCCAGTGCCCAGTCTGAAAACAAGCATACAGTGTCAAATCGAAAAGCTTTCTAGTGCCCAGTCTAAAAACAAACATACAGTGTCAGATCGAAAAAGCTTTCCAGTGCCCAGTCTAAAAACGAACATACAGTGTCAGATCGAAAAAGCTTTCCAGTGCCCAGTCTGAAAACAAACATACAGTGTCAGATCGAAAAGCTTTCCAGTGCCCAGTCTGAAAACAAATACGCAGTGTCAGATCGAAAAAGCTTTCCAGTGCCCAATCTGAAAACAAACATACAGTGTCAAATCGAAAAAGCTTTCCAGTGCCCAGTCTGAAAACAAACATACAGTGTCAAATCGAAAAAGCTTTCTAGTGCCCAGTCTGAAAACAAACATACAGTGTCAAATCGAAAAGCTTTCCAGTGCCCAGTCTGAAAACAAACATACAGTGTCAAATCGAAAAGCTTTCTAGTGCCCAGTCTAAAAACAAACATACAGTGTCAGATCGAAAAAGCTTTCCAGTGCCCAGTCTAAAAACAAACATACAGTGTCAGATCGAAAAAGCTTTCCAGTGCCCAGTCTAAAAACAAACATACAGTGTCAGATCGAAAAGCTTTCCAGTGCCCAGTCTGAAAACAAATACGCAGTGTCAGATCGAAAAAGCTTTCCAGTGCCCAGTCTGAAAACAAACATACAGTGTCAAATCGAAAAAGCTTTCCAGTGCCCAGTCTGAAAACAAACATACAGTGTCAAATCGAAAAAGCTTTCCAGTGCCCAGTCTGAAAACAAACATACAGTGTCAAATCGAAAAGCTTTCCAGTGCCCAGTCTGAAAACAAACATACAGTGTCAAATCGAAAAAGCTTTCTAGTGCCCAGTCTGAAAACAAACATACAGTGTCAAATCGAAAAGCTTTCCAGTGCCCAGTCTGAAAACAAACATACAGTGTCAAATCGAAAAGCTTTCCAGTGCCCAGTCTGAAAACAAACATACAGTGTCAAATCGAAAAGCTTTCCAGTGCCCAGTCTGAAAACAAGCATACAGTGTCAAATCGAAAAGCTTTCTAGTGCCCAGTCTAAAAACAAACATACAGTGTCAGATCGAAAAAGCTTTCTAGTGCCCAGTCTAAAAACAAACATACAGTGTCAAATCGAAAAAGCTTTCTAGTGCCCAGTCTAGAAAACGTCCCAGTGCCTAGACCAAAAAAGATTTTATTTATTTTTTAATTAAAGAATCTTTTCATTGCCCAGTCCAGAAACGTTCTAGTGGCCTGTCTAAGCAGTTTCTCGATGCCCAGCTTGATCAAAAACACGAAACTTTCCAGTGTTCAGTCTAAACAAAGACACGGAACTTTCCCGTGTTCAGTCTAAACAAAGACACGAAACTTTCCAGTGTTCAGTCTAAACAAAGACATGAAACTTTCCAGTGTTCAGTCTAAACAAAAACACGAAACTTTCTAAAGCCAAGTCTAAACAAAAACACGAAACTTTCCAGTGTTCTGTCTAAACAGAGATACTACAGCAAGGGGGTAGCCAAGTGAGAGAGCCGTGTCACGATAAGCCTGTAAACGGAGTGGCGCAACGGGCGGGCGGTTGGCGGACAGGCACTCCACTCTTCCGGTCAGCGCGTAACCGTAACTTTCTGTAGCTAATGTTGGTGGGGAGGACTGAGATTGTTTCGATTTTAAAGTGCATTTTACGCCTAGATCATACCTACCACAATGCCCGTTCAATTTTGAAGGTATCTGCTGTATAATATCTTCAGATCAAGTTATTCTGAGCTTTTTTGTTTTGTTTTTGTTTAATAGTAGCTTACGCAACATTGACCCCTGTTCAGTTCTTGTTCAGTAGATACACCAGATTTATCTCATGGTTTGAAAAATTAGTGAGAGGAAGACAGGATATTTTGTCTTGAGGGTTCTCTTTTTCATTCCAGCATTGTTTTATATTATATCTATTTATTTATTTTTAATGCGGACAAATCAACGCGGATAAAAACTGAGCCATATCAGTTACCGATCTCCCGTCAGAAACTCTCTGCCTGGTTTGTTTTTTCGCGCATCAACGTCCACCCATTATAATAATGATTATATAGCTATCATAATCGAATGTAAACGTTTTTTGTAAAAAAAAAAAAAAAAAAAAAAAAAAAAATTTAATGTCATTATGCCAGCATATTGATGATTTAAAATTAAAAATTAAAAAAGCCATTCGGAATAACGTTCCAGTTTACAAACTAATTTTTTACCATGCAGTGAAATAATAAAACAATTTTTTTTTTAAAGAGAGAAAAAGAACACACACACACACACACACACACACACACACCGTGGCGGCCGACTATCTGGTGAATGTATAGTAACCCGAATATTAAAGAATAAAATTATAGATGGAATGTCGGTGTAGATGTTTAACATCCTCTATAGCCGGTCACTGCACGGCACAGACAGGAAGTTTCGCTTGCCTGTTTGGTTGTAGCCTGCTCGCGCGGCCACTCCGTTTGGGCTCGCAGCGAGTTGGCAGTCCCTGAGCTGTAGTGTATTGTCTCTGGTCTAAACAAAGGCACGAAACTTTCCAGTGTTCAGTCTAAACAAAGACATGAAACTTTCCAGTGTTCAGTCTAAACAAAAACAGGAAACTTTCCAGTGTTCAGTCTTAATAAAGACATGAAACTTTCCAGAGTTCAGTCTAAACAAAGACACGAAACTTTCCAGTGTTCAGTCTAAACAAAAACAGGAAACTTTCCAGTGTTCAGTCTTAATAAAGACATGAAACTTTCCAGAGTTCAGTCGAAACAAAGACACGAAACTTTCCAGTGTTCAGTCTAAATAAAAACAGGAAACGTTCTGGTGCCATTCAGTCTAAACAAAAACACGAAACTTTCCAGTGTTCAGTCTAAACAAAAACACGAAACTTTCCAGTGTTCAGTCTTAATAAAGACATGAAACTTTCCAGAGTTCAGTCTAAACAAAGACACGAAACTTTCCAGTGTTCAGTCTAAACAAAATCAGGAAACTTTCCAGTGTTCAGTCTTAATAAAGACATGAAACTTTCCAGAGTTCAGTCGAAACAAAGACACGAAACTTTCCAGTGTTCAGTCTAAATAAAAACAGGAAACGTTCTGGTGCCATTCAGTCTAAACAAAAACACGAAACGTTCTGGTGCCATTCAGTCTAAACAAAAACACGAAACGTTCTGGTGCCATTCAGTCTAAACAAAAACACGAAACGTTCTGGTGCCATTCAGTCTAAACAAAAACACGAAACGTTCTGGTGCTATTCAGTCTAAACAAAAACACGAAATTTCTGGTGCCATTCAGTCTAAACAAAAACACGAAACGTTCTAGTGCCATTCAGTCTAAACAAAAACACGAAACGTTCTAGTGCCATTCAGTCTAAACAAAAACACGAAACGTTCAGGTGCCATTCAGTCTAAACAAAAACACGAAACGGTCTAGTGCCATTCAGTCTAAACAAAAACACGAAACGTTCTGGTACCATTCAGTCTAAACAAAATTGAAGAAAGCCTACCGGTGTCCAGTTGAGAAAAACTCATTCCCCTGTCTAGAAAACCCTGTCTAGTCTTCGAAGCCACTTTACTGTGTTTCCGGGACAGATTAGCATATTTCTGTGTGTGTGTGTGTGTGTGTGTGTGTGTGTGTGTGTGTGTGTGTGTGTGTGTGTGTGTGTGTGTGTGTGTGAGCCCAAAGCGCCTCACAGTGGCAACTAAAAGACAATAGACAATGGTTAATATTAATACACAAATAATTTACAGTCATTTAGAATAAATGGTGCCCAACTGAACATGCACAGGCTTTTTTATTTTTATTTTTTTATTTAATTTACTACCCTAACCCTCTCTCACACACACACAAGCACACATTTAATAGCAACGTTAGCATTCCTATCTCCACACTTTGAATCAAAAAAATACATTGTGGACGGAAAGGTTCAGTTTCAAGAGCAGGTTTGAAAGAGTTAATGGAAGCAGCGTTCCTGACGTGCGGGAGTTTGTTCCAGACTGTAGCACCTTAGTATACTAACGAGCGTGGGCCAGATGACTGCTTTGACAGAAGGAATTGGAAACAGACGAGTGTCAGAGGAGGAACGAAGCTGTTGGGAAGGAACATAAATCTAGAATGTCAGCAAGGTCCTCAACCCGACTCAGTAACAGAAGAGAAACAGATGGTCAAAAGTTTGTAGTTGATTCTTTGACAGATTGGAAGCCACTGGAGCGTGTGTAGAAGCGAAGAAACATGCTGATGTGTTGACGACCGAAAGACTACTCCGGCTGCAATTTCCCCCCCCCCCCCTGGAATTTCCTCAGTATATACTTAGGTGAGTCCGCCACAAGACAGTTGCAGTAATCAAGCCGTGACAAAGCAAAAGAACACCACAAGGTTTTTGTTGTGCCAGCAGAGACATTGGCGGATTGAACTGACTCTTCTGAGTCATAGTTCAGGAGCTGTGTGAGAGTCGAGGTGGACGTCCCGGGCTGTCCGTCCTGACGAGCCTTCTGGTTTCCGTGGACGTAAAGATTTATTGAACCGTGCTTCGGCGTTGGCCACAACTTGTCCATAATATGTCAACTGACATCTGAGGACATTAAGCAACACTTCACCACCACTTTTCTGAGTTCGAGATAATCTGTTTTGCAGATGTTTGAAATGTGCTGTTTGAAGGTGAATGATCAAGAGTGACTCCTAACCTGTGGACCGGAGGTGGAACAGGGATATTAGTACTGCCGATGCGGATGGAGTCAGGTTGTGACAGATGGTTTAGTATATTGGGATGGCAAGCAAAACCTCGCTTTTCTTCATTTAGTTGCAGTTTCTTTTGGGCCATCCAGGATTTTAGACCTGAGATGCAATCTTGAGTAGTTGCAATTATTTGTTGGAGAACTGATACCTGACCTGACTTCTGCAACTGCGTACCGTCAGCAAAACTTTAATGCAACATAGAGTGTTGATCCGTGACAGCTGAACTGAACCTTGCGGAACCCCGTGTGTGTGTGTATGTGTGTGTGTGTGTGCGCGCGCGCGCGGAGAGAGTGGGAAACAGGAATATGCATGTACAATACTTTGTAAAGACATCAAATGGTTCCTAATAAAAGTGAAACAATTTGTGACTGAATTATTTTATAATAATTCTGTGGTTTTTGTTTTGTGTTTTACAAATTACTGTCTCCAAAAACTACAGCTTGTTTATTTGGTTGTTGCTGCTTGCTTGCTTTGGTTGGTGTGTTGTTTTCGCGCGCACGCACACATAACTGGCTTTAGAAGAAAAAAAATCAAGCAACGAGGCGGTGGGGGAATTTAGAATGATTGCAAAGATTCTGCTTTCTACCTGACTGAAGTTATCCTCGCAGAAATTAAGGTCCCCTGTGTTGGTCGCCCTGATATAACCGCACCGGTTGACTGGGCGTAAAACACCAAGTTACGTACTTACCCTGTGTCGGTTGACAAGTATTTAATCCCCAGCCGCATTTCATCGCTAAAAGCTAAATTGTCAGGGTAACCCTGAAGGAGTGAAGCAATCTTGCTCAGACATTGTGTGTATGAAGTACACCTTGACGTACAGGGCCAAAGCTGGTCCTTCCATCCCTAGAAATTAATTGAATTTTCTTTTCTTTCTTTTTCTTTTCTTCTTCTTCTTCTTTCTTATCTCTAGTCATTAACCCCTTTATTGCCATGATATCACTTGAAAACAACTGATAAAAGCGCAAAATTTGAAACCCTTAACTGTTTCTGTCTTCTTTTTCGCACTGGCATGTGAAGGGATTTTCATCGAAACAGCATTAAAAGCAGATCTTACAGGACCGAAAAATATTACTGTTTGCAGGCGCGTCCGTGCATCTTTCAGCCCGGAAATTTTACAGGTTGGGGCAGTGAAGGGGTTAAATATTGCCTAGGTTAGATGTATAGGGCACTTCTTCAGCGTCCGTGCATCTTTCAGCCCGGACATTTCACAGGCTGGGGCAGGGAAGGGGTTAAATATTGCCTAGGTTAGATGTATAGGGCACTTCTTGTCAAAGGGTGCATGTCTCTCAGTTTGCCTGTGTGTGTAGAAGTCTGTGTGTTTCAATGCATTTGTGTGTGTGTGTGTGTCAGTGAGTGTGTGTGTCTGCATGTTTGTGCTTCGGTGTGTGTGCGCGTGTACTGTTTGACCTGTGTATGTGCGTCTGTGATCGTGTCAGTGTGTGTACGAGTTTGTGTGTGTGTCCATGTACGTGTGTGTGTATGTGTGTCTGCACATGTGTCAGTGAGTGTGTGTTAGCGACATCACTCAAACCTTGCATGCGTGAAATACAGTACACTGACGCAAAACGCCAAAACTAAGCTGCTTTTATTTCTTTAAAAATAATACAATAGAAAATACAGTAAATACTGCTGCCAAGATGGATCTGTAGAACGCTTTCTGTCAAAGTCCTAGACATCTAATCCAAACCTCATGACTAAAAACCAAAAATGTCTGCACATGTGCGTGTTTTTGTGTGCACATGTGTAGACTGGGGGCGGGGATAATTCATTGGTTAGAGCGCCGGACTCGTGATTGAAAGGTCGCGGCGGGTTCGAATCCCTGCATGAGCGGCGGGAGAATTTTCTGTGCTGACTCTTATTTCGGTATCCGTTCCACCCTCGTGTTGCCGCAGTAGCACGTATTAGATCCCGGTCATTCTGCCAAAAGTGCAGGTGGCAGATTACAGCTATACACGCATACACCTTACGCACGTGGCTTGGCACGAAGTGACTTGGAGCATGGTGTACACAGAACTTGCGGCGAGACGGCAGTAGTTTCATGTGGCACCAGCCATCCCTGCGCTGAAGTACACTGCTTCGGTGGATATTAAAAAAAATAAAAACATGCTATAAAAAACCATTCATGTAGAATCACATGCGAGCGCAGTGAGTCTGCTCGAGAGAGCGG
>OY757547.1:7500-15000 GCA_963584105.1 Alviniconcha strummeri | reverse complement strand
ATAAATTTTGTGGGATCGAAGGAAGTGAAATATGTCTATATGTTACAAGTATGTGTGCACGGCTTTAATCATGGGAACACATTGCACCTAGGTCAAAAATCAAAACTGTTACAGTTGCATTCTAACTGCATTGGTTGTGTTGATTAGAAACTCTGTCAACCGAAATTTTACATTGCAGAGCAAGAACTTTTAAAAATGGACTTTGAATTAGCTAATAAACTGTTGATGTGCAAAGTCTTCTGCTCATAACTTGGTGTCCTAAAACGTTACACAATACACTATGTTCTTAGCTTATTCAATCAAAACTGATTGTGATATGAACTAAACAGTGAATTTATGTGCTAAATCAGTTAAAACGTTCTTCTTGTTTATAAAACTAAATAGAAAATACAAAAAGGAACATCGTTAGGAGCAGAAGACTTGGATATTATTTTCAACATTGACAAAATGATGGATGGTAAGTGAGGAAGTACATACCCTATGTATTTCACTTATTTCCTGTGTAAAACAGTGAGAATGGGCACATAGTGTATGTGTGGGAACTATAGCACAAAAGAACAATTTAGTGTTTATTCTTCTGCGCATAACTGGCACTGGTGACACATAGTGTGATAGACAACAAAGAACAGATTTGCTTTTTGAAACAGCTGATTTATTTCCTCCTTTTTTTTTTCTTTTCTTAAAGCAATGCCTCCCATGTGGGGAGCAGGCAAGACTTCCACAATCTCATGAAGAGAATAAATCACTGATTTTTGGCCACACATAGTGATGACCAGTCTTCTTCATAAAGTGGACGTTTACACCACCCCACCATCAACAGCTTCTATCTGTAACAAGCAGCGTAAAGAAAATGGAATTAGACAGGGCATGTCTTGACAATTACAAAGAGGTCTACATAATACTACACAACAACAAAATAATTTAATGGTATTCCGGTATGGATTAACAGCAGTGTAACATAGATTGAGACTGTTTCTTTTTTATATAATTGTTTAAGCGTTGATGTAAACAAGATATCACTGGCCATTCCAAAGAAAACTTAGGGCTTTGGCTCTGAGGACACTGACACGCACAGAATTATGCTTTATATAGTGATGAATAATAAAGATTTTTTGATTTGAATCCCCAACTCTTGGTGTTCTGCAACAACAGCGTCAAGAAAACATTGAGTAACTTAAATGCAAGGCTCAAATTTAGATCACCTAATTACACACTACGTATAATGTATGGATGTCCTGTCCAAAAATCCTCACCTCCAAGCAACTGAACTTCACATACTGCTTTGCGTGCTGACTTGAATGCTACACGGGACCGCTGGGTTTGGTAAACGTCTTGGTCGTAGCGGGAAGGTGGGATGTGTCCGGCTGGACAAGGGCGACAGGCTGGTCTGGGTCTGGGTGACAGGCTGGACAACGGCGACAGGCTGGTCTGGGTCTGGGTGACAGGCTGGGCATGGGCGACAGGCTGGTCTGGGTCTGGCTGAAGAGGGATGACAGGCTGGACAAGGGCGACAGGCTGGTCTGGCTGGACATGGGTGTCAGGGTGGGCTGGGTCTGGCTGGACAGGGGTGTCAGGGTGGGCTGGGTCTGGCTGGACAGGGGTGTCAGGGTGGGCTGGGTCTGGTTGGACAGAGACGACAGGCTGGTCTGGCTGGACAGGGGTGTCAGGGTGGGCTGGGTCTGGCTGGACAGGGTTGTCAGGGTGGGCTGGGTCTGGCTGGACAGGAACGACAGGCTGGTCTGGCTGGACAGGGTTGTCAGGGTGGGCTGGGTCTGTCTGGACAGGAACGACAGGCTGGTCTGGCTGGACAGGGTTGTCAGGGTGGGCTGGGTCTGTCTGGACAGGAACGACTGGCTGGTCTGGCTGGACAGGGGTGTCAGGGTGGGCTGGGTCTGGCTGGACAGGGGTGTCAGGGTGGGCTGGGTCTGGCTGGACAGGAACGACAGGCTGGTCTGGCTGGACAGGGTTGTCAGGGTGGGCTGGGTCTGTCTGGACAGGAACGACAGGCTGGTCTGGCTGGACAGGGGTGTCAGGGTGGGCTGGGTCTGGCTGGACAGGGGTGTCAGGGTGGGCTGGGTCTGGCTGGACACGGACGTCAGTTTGAATGGGGGGAACTAGCTGAACAGGTCCCTGTTGCTGGCGGTTTTGTATTCTCCTGGCAACGAGAGGTTCTGGCTGGGTAGGTGCGGCTTGCTGAATGGGTAGCTGTACCTGGCGATTTGGCCGTCTCTTCGGTGGAATCAGCTATGTTACTGTCCACTGTCCAAAAACATCACTGTATGCATACGCATCATCACCCCTACATCCACTGCAGAAAGAGGAGCGCTCCCTGGCAGAAAACAACAACAAATGGTTGAAATCCCTTGACGCGGTGCACTTACGGGTGTTTGTTGTTGTTTGTTTGTTTGCTTGTTTGTTGTTGTTGTTGTTGGGGGGGGAGGGGGGGGGGCTTTGTCTGCGTTTGGTTGCGTGTGTCTCGGCTGATGTTGCCAGTGTCCACAAAAAGGAATCGCCACTTTGTGAGCGAGTGCTGTGTTCCCTGACGTGGCGGAATGAGGTGTTTGCCTCAAACATTGAACAGGTCCCTGGGTAAACTAACGTGAGCCTGACCAGCTGCCACAGCCCTGTTGATGGACTCTTTGATCACGCCTATATCCCTCTCACAGGGCCCTTTCCCGTGCCTACTGCCAAAAAGGTGGCGCTCAAACTGGATGCCATGATCTTTTGCCGAGTGGGAACAGTCCACAAAGCCGATTCTGTTCTTGTACTGCGTTGGTGCTCCATCTGAAAAATGGATGACTGTTAAACATGACGTCTTTACTCAGCAGTAATTCAAGTGCCTTTCCAATGAAATGCTGAACAGCATGGTGGTCATGCTGTAAATCACTGAAAATCAAGACAATTGAGTCTATGACAACTGAGCCAGGATCCTCACACTCAGTGCACTTGTAGACTACCACGATTGGATGGATGGTGCACTGGGTGTTATTTCAGTGGCAACCCTGTGGAGCATCTTGTGGCCTACATGTGTAACCGAGTGTATTGTATACATGTTCCGGGCCATGACCCTATAAACTTTTCTTTCCGGTCCCTTTCCTTTTTGATTGGGTGGGGTTTTTATGGCCCAATTATTAAAAGTTGTGTGCTGGGCCGGCAGCGTCCCCAGGGTTCCAGGCGAGATCAAAAGATCAAGAGATCTTAGAGGAGGGAGGTGGAGCTGAACCCTCACTTTTGCCCAGAAGAGATCATGAGTAGGGAGGTGGAGCTGGGCTGAGCAAGTTGGACGTCTTTTGCTTCGAGTTGTCCAAGTTGTTCGTCAACAGCGGTGCAACGGACATTGTCTTAGTGACTCTGTCCAGCACAGCAGTTGAAAGAGCAATTGCACAGTGCACAGGTCGCTGGGCAATGGCGAGGGGACACCGCCTTAACACTTCCATTGTTCTGGCGGCGGTCTACGGTCTCTCCGGTCTTTTTCGGGCGGTTTCCGCGGTCGAGCCAATCACTCTCTCGTCCCCTTCCCACTCTGTCCCCGTCCCTAATAGGCCATCTCGCCTCCGTGGACGTTAAGCAACATGAAAGCAAAGCGGCAGCGTCCCTTTTCCCCCAGTGTCCCTGCAGAGGCAGGTTTTTTGTTTTACTGTTGCGGCCAGTGTTCATGTGTTTTCATCAGGGGAGAGCCTGTAAGTAGTTATTTTTCTATGGCTTGTTGTTCTGTTGTTTCTTATTGATGTAAATAATGTATGTTTATAATGTTATCATGTTCACAACGTGCCTTGATTTTGGTTCTTGAATACGTGGGTAATTTCGGCGTCAGATTGCCGCCTGGTTGCAGCCGCTGTGGCGTCAGAGTACCTTGTTTGTGCGTTCATATCTTAAACCTTTATGCCACAGGATGACCGGTGTTTCCAAAATGTATGCAGCTAACCCTGGTTAGCTGATATGTAGCTAGTATGTTATGCTGCCATGGTTGGATGTTCAGTTTGAGTGATGCTTTGCCGATGCAAAGTTATCCCTCTAAAGTATGGATACTTTGTCAGCGTGGCCGTGCAGATCTCTGTGCGGCATAACTTATATGTTTAGTTTCCTACCGATCTATGTTTCTACATGAAATCGGTGGTATATTATGGCTAACACTTTAAAAATGTTGACTTCATGGTTGTGGAATGTTCAATTTACTAGTTGAATATGGTTTAGTACATAGGGGTGATTGTGTAAAATGTGAGACATGTTATTTCTGTTTTGGTCTGGCTTTTGTATGGCCGAGTCTTGGGCGCGCAGACTTTCACTCTACTTAGCTTGTAAACCCTTTCCGGGTCTTTGTGCGTGTACCCGAACTGGCCGGCGATGGGCGTCAGTGGTGGTAATTGGGTCTTTGTCTCTGTTCACTGACCGAGCAGACAGGCGCAGCCGTATCAGCAGTTTAAATTCTTGCTGCGCTACCCTCAGTTTAGATTCTTGATGACGTTGTTCACAGCCGGATATGCTCTGCTAGTCAGTAACAGTAACATGCTGTAACGCTTTGAGTAACTTAACGAGGCTGGAGCCTGTGAGTTTATGACTGACTTCCTCCCGCTTACGGCATGGTCCCAAATGCCACCCGTGTCACTATCCATCTCGTTGTGTGCTTAAGTAGAACTGCTGTAACGATTATCTCACTCGTCCTGTTTAGTTAAGAATGAGCTTGGTAATTCGCATTCTTCACTGTTACTTTATTGTATACTTCATTATACTGGGAGTTCATCAGTTAATTGACTGGCCGTCTCTTGTATACTCACCGTGACTCTGTGAGATACGGGTTTTAAGTGTAAGTCAAGCACACGATTTATGTGCTTGATTATTAGTCATTTTGTCATGTATTATAGTAACCCACAGGTAAACTACATGGTTACTGTATTTATTAGATTAGTAATTGCTGTTGTTTATACTTTACATTTGCTTTCATGTTCTAAATGTTTTGTTTGCTTGTGTCTTTTCCAATACAGACACTGTTTCCTGGTTGTTTGGTGTACAAATAAAAGTTATGTTATAGCAACCTCTGACTTGTGACTCTTCATCTATGCTTCCAACCTGCTTCCCCTCAACTCCCCATCCCCACTCCCCTACACATGTAATATTTTCGACGAAGTCCTTGGATAAAATGACTTTCCTGCGGCGGGTCTGATGTTACCAGTTTATACTGTTGGAACTACCACCTGGCATTGAAGAGGTGACATGAAAAGAGAGCCAGGTCTTCTTCAAGGACCTCAACCAAACCGTCAAATGAGCTTTCCTTCTTCAGTGTTTGCATCCTGGTAAAGGTGGCATTGATGGGAGCATTTTCCCACCTCCACCAGTTTGCCGGACAGCATTGTATGCCTTCATCATCCAAAGCCGGACGCAGGTGGTCCCTGAGTTGACTCACTCCACAACTTTGGCATTCTCGGTCAAGGCTGACCTTCTTGTACTCTGCCCCAGGCTCTTTGTGGGGCACAGGGTCATTCTGGATGCCTGGTAACAATCTTGAATGCAAAGATAAGGTAGACTTGCAAGGTGGGAATTTACAGCCCTGACCTTTAGGTCCACATTCACACAATATTCGCATAAACACTTCTTGAACTTTTTGTGCGGTGAAAGGTCAAATGGTGTGGGGCCGGAGCTTCTTAAAAGAGCCAAAGGAGAGTAACTGGCCTTGTTGCTCCACATAACTGTTGTATGCAGACTGCATCGACGATTCCATTACATTCCTTGGTTTCACCACTCCATTCTCCACCAATGGCCCTCGTGCGTCAGGGAGGTCGCGGCTGATAGCTCCCAAAAACAAATCGAGAACTTCTTCGCCAGTTGCGGGAGGAAGAGCATCCTTCCTCTTGACTCTGCTGTCCTTTCACCCAGGTTGACTGCTGCGGCCGACTCTTCTCGTCAGCTTTCGGCTGATGCCGAAATGTTGTGCTGCAGCCTTACTCTTCACAAGGACAGCCTTGGTTAAAAGCCGTCTCAGTCCCTTGCTGACATGGGAGTTTGCAATATTTCCAGCTGGTCTTTAAGAGAAAACAAGTAAGTAACAAGTAATAAAACAAGTAAGTAAGTAAGTAATTTGGTGTTTTACGCCCAGTGGAGCAGCAGGTAGGCTACTCAGGAAGTTTGTCCTGAACCCGCTGGATGCTGTTCGCAGTGCCGTTCTGCCAGAACTGATAGACGGCTGTGAAGACGTCGTTGTGTTCGGCTGGGGAAGTGCTGTTGATGTGGTACATTGTGCCGACTCCTTTCCTTTCACTGGGGCGGTCTTCTTGGGCTGCGTTGCGGCGTAGGCGTCTCTTCGCTTCTTGTTGATAGCTGTCCTCTTGTTATGGCGCATGCTTTCTCTCTGGAGTTGTTTTCTTTCCCTGTTTTTACGTCCGACAGTTGACCTGTTCTTCCGTTTTTGTGGTGTCTTGGGGTGTTGTCCGAGCTGATCCCAGCACCATGTTGTACTGAACAGCTTCATCGGTCCGCTTCTCCCTGCACTTCTTGTTTCGCTCATTTTCAGCAGTCCGGTGATGATGGTAGAGCTCTGGGTTTTCCTTTACTCTTGCTCTGAACTCTCTCTCTCTCTCTCTCTCTCTCTCTCTCTCTCTCTCTCTCTCTCTCTCTCTCTCTCTCTCTCTCTCTCTCTCTCTCGTGTGGTATGCTCTTGTCTTTTTCTGCCTTGGTGAAGCAGGAGCATCTTCAGGGTCTGCTGGCTTGGGTCTCTTCTTAGGACGGAGGTTTCGCTCTGCTATGTCCACTCTGGAGAGAAAACAGGTGAAGGAAAAAATGTAATACTACTAAAAGAAATTGTGGAACATAAATGACGTTTCGCTAAGTCAGTAAGTCAGTAATTACCGTTATCACAAAGTTAGTGAGAAGAAAGTAATTCCACGGCTGTCACGGTTTCTGAAATAAATATGGAGGCAAAAGTATACAAACTTCAACATCATAGAACATGGTGTAAATTATTCTAAGATCCCAAGGCAAGGACTGAATGAGAATGGGGGTGTGCTTATGTATAGGTATAATGTTGAAGACTTGAAATATCAGGGTCCTTGCTATGAGCAGAATACAACGTATAAATTGCAATAAAAAGTCCAATTTTTTTTTTTTCGAGATATGATACATATTAATTTCCTGTTATCATGCCCAAAAATTAAAAATGTTTGCATTAATTCTGTACATGGTACACATGGGTGAATACGATCTTTTGTTTCTGCTCATAACCACATCAAAACTGCAGGCTCCAGTGCAGCCAAGTTATGAAGAGAATATCATCACTGCTGAGTACTCTCATGAGACAATGAAAAAAATATGAAACAAGTACGTGCTTTATTGAAGTAATAATTATAAGAGATTATGTTGAAAAGGCATTTATACAGCGCCCCCACCCCCCACTCCTCCACCTGCCTCATTTTTTTTTAAATGGTGTCCTTGGTATGCGCAGAATTGCTACATTGTGTTAAAAATTTAACTGAAGACAAAGTGCTCTAATTGTTTTTAATTTTTTATAGA
>OY757547.1:0-2500 GCA_963584105.1 Alviniconcha strummeri | reverse complement strand
GTTAGGGTTAGGGTTAGGGTTAGGGTTAGGGTTAGGGTTAGGGTTAGGGTTAGGGTTAGGGTTAGGGTTAGGGTTAGGGTTAGGGTTAGGGTTAGGGTTAGGGTTAGGGTTAGGGTTAGGGTTAGGGTTAGGGTTAGGGTTAGGGTTAGGGTTAGGGTTAGGGTTAGGGTTAGGGTTAGGGTTAGGGTTAGGGTTAGGGTTAGGGTTAGGGTTAGGGTTAGGGTTAGGGTTAGGGTTAGGGTTAGGGTTAGGGTTAGGGTTAGGGTTAGGGTTAGGGTTAGGGTTAGGGTTAGGGTTAGGGTTAGGGTTAGGGTTAGGGTTAGGGTTAGGGTTAGGGTTAGGGTTAGGGTTAGGGTTAGGGTTAGGGTTAGGGTTAGGGTTAGGGTTAGGGTTAGGGTTAGGGTTAGGGTTAGGGTTAGGGTTAGGGTTAGGGTTAGGGTTAGGGTTAGGGTTAGGGTTAGGGTTAGGGTTAGGGTTAGGGTTAGGGTTAGGGTTAGGGTTAGGGTTAGGGTTAGGGTTAGGGTTAGGGTTAGGGTTAGGGTTAGGGTTAGGGTTAGGGTTAGGGTTAGGGTTAGGGTTAGGGTTAGGGTTAGGGTTAGGGTTAGGGTTAGGGTTAGGGTTAGGGTTAGGGTTAGGGTTAGGGTTAGGGTTAGGGTTAGGGTTAGGGTTAGGGTTAGGGTTAGGGTTAGGGTTAGGGTTAGGGTTAGGGTTAGGGTTAGGGTTAGGGTTAGGGTTAGGGTTAGGGTTAGGGTTAGGGTTAGGGTTAGGGTTAGGGTTAGGGTTAGGGTTAGGGTTAGGGTTAGGGTTAGGGTTAGGGTTAGGGTTAGGGTTAGGGTTAGGGTTAGGGTTAGGGTTAGGGTTAGGGTTAGGGTTAGGGTTAGGGTTAGGGTTAGGGTTAGGGTTAGGGTTAGGGTTAGGGTTAGGGTTAGGGTTAGGGTTAGGGTTAGGGTTAGGGTTAGGGTTAGGGTTAGGGTTAGGGTTAGGGTTAGGGTTAGGGTTAGGGTTAGGGTTAGGGTTAGGGTTAGGGTTAGGGTTAGGGTTAGGGTTAGGGTTAGGGTTAGGGTTAGGGTTAGGGTTAGGGTTAGGGTTAGGGTTAGGGTTAGGGTTAGGGTTAGGGTTAGGGTTAGGGTTAGGGTTAGGGTTAGGGTTAGGGTTAGGGTTAGGGTTAGGGTTAGGGTTAGGGTTAGGGTTAGGGTTAGGGTTAGGGTTAGGGTTAGGGTTAGGGTTAGGGTTAGGGTTAGGGTTAGGGTTAGGGTTAGGGTTAGGGTTAGGGTTAGGGTTAGGGTTAGGGTTAGGGTTAGGGTTAGGGTTAGGGTTAGGGTTAGGGTTAGGGTTAGGGTTAGGGTTAGGGTTAGGGTTAGGGTTAGGGTTAGGGTTAGGGTTAGGGTTAGGGTTAGGGTTAGGGTTAGGGTTAGGGTTAGGGTTAGGGTTAGGGTTAGGGTTAGGGTTAGGGTTAGGGTTAGGGTTAGGGTTAGGGTTAGGGTTAGGGTTAGGGTTAGGGTTAGGGTTAGGGTTAGGGTTAGGGTTAGGGTTAGGGTTAGGGTTAGGGTTAGGGTTAGGGTTAGGGTTAGGGTTAGGGTTAGGGTTAGGGTTAGGGTTAGGGTTAGGGTTAGGGTTAGGGTTAGGGTTAGGGTTAGGGTTAGGGTTAGGGTTAGGGTTAGGGTTAGGGTTAGGGTTAGGGTTAGGGTTAGGGTTAGGGTTAGGGTTAGGGTTAGGGTTAGGGTTAGGGTTAGGGTTAGGGTTAGGGTTAGGGTTAGGGTTAGGGTTAGGGTTAGGGTTAGGGTTAGGGTTGGGTTAGGGTTAGGGTTAGGGTTAGGGTTAGGGTTAGGGTTAGGGTTAGGGTTAGGGTTAGGGTTAGGGTTAGGGTTAGGGTTAGGGTTAGGGTTAGGGTTAGGGTTAGGGTTAGGGTTAGGGTTAGGGTTAGGGTTAGGGTTAGGGTTAGGGTTAGGGTTAGGGTTAGGGTTAGGGTTAGGGTTAGGGTTAGGGTTAGGGTTAGGGTTAGGGTTAGGGTTAGGGTTAGGGTTAGGGTTAGGGTTAGGGTTAGGGTTAGGGTTAGGGTTAGGGTTAGGGTTAGGGTTAGGGTTAGGGTTAGGGTTAGGGTTAGGGTTAGGGTTAGGGTTAGGGTTAGGGTTAGGGTTAGGGTTAGGGTTAGGGTTAGGGTTAGGGTTAGGGTTAGGGTTAGGGTTAGGGTTAGGGTTAGGGTTAGGGTTAGGGTTAGGGTTAGGGTTAGGGTTAGGGTTAGGGTTAGGGTTAGGGTTAGGGTTAGGGTTAGGGTTAGGGTTAGGGTTAGGGTTAGGGTTAGGGTTAGGGTTAGGGTTAGGGTTAGGGTTAGGGTTAGGGTTAGGGTTAGGGTTAGGGTTAGGGTTAGGGTTAGGGTTAGGGTTAGGGTTAGGGTTAGGGTTAGGGTTAGGGTTAGGGTTAGGGTTAGGGTTAGGGTTAGGGTTAGGGTTAGGGTTAGGGTTAGGGTTAGGGTTAGGGTTAGGGTTAGGGTTAGGGTTAG
>OY757546.1:25814686-25844916 GCA_963584105.1 Alviniconcha strummeri | reverse complement strand
AAAGCTGTCTTAAAGGGTACAGCTTGCTCCTTGTTTGTGGACAACTTTGCTTTGTGTGTAAATGGAAAGACGTTAAACAAAGTGGAGATAGCTATGCAGCTGTATAAACAGCGTTCAGAAGTGGGTGACTGAGAACGGCTTCAAGTTCTCCACCTCCAAGACAGTCTGTATTCATTTCCATCAACAGTACGGATTTTTCCCAGACCCTAACATTCTTCTGGGGAAAACGCTTATAAAAGTAGTCAAAGAAGCAAAGTTCCTTGGTCTTATCTTTGACGCTAAACTTACTTTTAAAAATCACATTTAATACCTTAAAACCTCCTGTCAGAAGGCTCTGGACATTCTTCGTGTATTGGGACATACTGATTGGGGAGCTGATTGTATCGTCCTGCTACGCCTTTACCGTTCGTTAGTCCGCTCCAAATTGGATTATGGATGCATTGTGTACGGATCAGCCCGTCGGTTGGTTCTGAAACAATTGGACCCTATCCACCATCAGGGCTTGCGAATCGCGTTGGGTGCTTTCCGCACATCTCCTGCTCAAAGTCTATACACAGAAGCACATGAACCGTCATTAACTACTCGCCGATTAAATTTGTCTTTAAACTATGTTCTTAAACTCAAATCCCTGTCAGAAAACCCAGCCTATAGTTGCGTTTTTGAACCCGAAAACACCAAATTATTTGAAGAATCGGAGTCGAAGGTTCCACCTCTTGGCATCCGCATTTTTCCCCACTTGGAGAAATCCAAACTTAACCTTAATCTGGTAGACGATGCTCCCTCGGTAGACATCGTCCCTTGGAAATTTTCAGTTCCTGCAGTCCGTCTTGACTTAGCCAATTTCAAAAAAGATACAACAAACCCGGAAATATATAAACAGTTCTATTTGCAACTTATCTGAGAATATCCTTCATCAGATTTTTTTTTTTTTTTTTTTTTTTAACCAACAGTTCTGAAACAGAAAAGAGTTGCTGCGGCGGCTGTATCCACTAAACGAATTAATCAACCTTTTACCTATCGGCTTCCAGACGACAGTTCTATGTCTAATACAGAGTTGCGGGCTATACTTTCAGTTCTCAAATATGTTTATTGTTCCAAAGAAAAATCATTTTTGATATTGTTTGATTCTCTTTCATCTTTACAGTCAATATTTAACCTAAAGTATGATCATCCAGTCATAGTTCAGATTTTAGAATTATATACAGAAATGACAAGAGACGGGAGAGAGATTGTTTTTATCTGGGTTCCCGGCCATGTTGGCATTAGGGGAAATTCGGCTGCAGATTCTGCAGCTAAGGATGCCCTTGATGGAGACATCTCGGTTGAGCTCATCCCATTCTCAGACCTAAAACCACTCACAAATAAATATATATTAGAACTGTGGCAGTCTGAGTGGGATGAGTTTCCGGGAAAAAATAAATATTCCCAGTGTTAAAAGAATGTATTGTTCGTTCTCGGACAAACAGAAAAGAAGAGACTGTGGTGGCTCGATTGCACATTCGTCATTCGCCATACTTTTATTACTCATTCCTTTTTATTGAAGGTGAGGAACTGCCAGTGTACATCAGATGTGATAAGCGTTTAACCATAGAACATATTTTACTTACTTGTTCGGATTTTATTATTAAATGAGAGAGAGCCACTTTACAGCTCAATCACTGCGTATGTGGTTTCAGGATATTTCGCCTGAGAAGATTTTTAACTTTTTGAAAGAAATTAATATTTTTGGAAAAATCTAAATTTGAGATATTTTTTTTAGTTATGTTTGTGTTATTCACCTTTTAAGCGGAGTTTTAAAACTGTATGTAGACCAGTTTTAAGACGTACATACTATTAAAAATTAATAATAATATATAATTTCAGATGTGTCTCACCCTGATTGACTGGTTGACTGGGCGTAAAACACCAACTTACTTACTCACTGTGTTAGCACAGCTCCGGGATGCTTGTTTTCAGTTGTTGTTGCACTGTGCTCTCACCGTGAACTTCAGTGAATGTTCGCCTGGACAATATCTCTGATCGGTCAAACTTAATATGGTGATGCATTAGCATCAGCCAGAGTATCATTCAGAAAAATCATTTCGCTATGTTCAAGGTCAAAGCCACAGTCGTTTCTACTAGATCTTCAGAAACTCTGAAAGTTTTACAATCGAAATTAGTTTGATGGTACATCATCACAATACAGGGTAAGACACCGTGAAAAGATTTTCTTGCTTTTACACAGGGCGTGAGGCAGAGAATATGGCTTAGGTGACTGTAGACTAGATTGCTGCCACTCTTGGCTATCCTGATATCTAAAGCAAGGGTCAATACCGGTTCCAATCAAGAAAATGTGAAAGAACATTGCTTTTTTTTTTTTTTTATGTTTATTAAGTTAAAAAATAAAATAAAAATAGGCTCCGGCCTAAAATTTTCATATGCGTCCCTCTCTCTCTCTCCATCTTACTTGATGCCAGTTTCCTTTATGCACTTGTATGCAGCTCCAGCGGCAAAGGTGGTATTGGATCTGACAGCACACACTCCGGCAGAGATAAAAATCGTGGACGAGGGACAACGGTGTCTCGTGCTTACATGTTTCTTCCATGGTACTTTTAATGGACCTGTCAAGCATAACTGGTACCACTACAACAAATGGCTTTCTACTTCCGGCAACGGCTTGCAACTGATTGAAAACAGCAAGATATTACAGGAGGGAAACTTGTACGATTTCTCCAACTCCCCAGATCAAACGTCCGGAAGCACCAGATCATATCTCACAATTAACGAAGGTAAGCTTTATTTTTTTTAATACAACACACACAACTGGCATTTCTCCAGACACCATGATCAGACATCTGTCAATGAGGCACCAACGCACGAACGTGTTAAAAGCATTTAGTTTTTGTTCCAACAATAACAGTAACCTCTTGCTGTTGACTAATCCGCTTAGCCACTTCAAAGGATGATCATATAACTTTTATTTTTTAAGACGTTATTATTGTCATCCCAAGACGACAGACAGCTACTGCAAATTGTTACTATGTTAATTTATTTGCTATTTAATTCAAACGGGGGTGCGGCACTTTGTAACAGAACACCAAGTTCAGTGATACATTTGACCCATCGCTGACCCCGAAATTCACTTTGTGCACGGAGATAGAGTGCCCTTTCTGTGGCGTAACCAGTTCTGGCAGAGTTTGGAGGAAGGTGCCGGAAAGCGATTCTCTGAGTGTGCTTCAGAGGTAACAATTTGCTTACTACAAGTAGCATGCAGCAGGGGCACTCAGGCGCCAGTTTTATGAACTGCCCTTAGCACGGACTTGCTGACGATCTGAGAGGCGCAGGGTTACGCCACTGACAAAGAGCTAGGGCCCCCAGTTATTCAGTGTACAAGGATCGGGGGCAGGCGGGGGGCGAAGGGGGGAGGGGGGTGGGGTAGCACACAGAGAGTGAGAGAGGTCATAGATGTGATACAACTCATTAGAATTATGCAACTTCGTTATAGTTATCACACTGAATAGCCGTTAGGATTTTAACGTCCTGTGAACTATACACAAGGTCATCTCCCTGACAGCGGACACTCATGACTGTATGGTATAAAGAAATAGGTTCTTGTGTCGTGTTGTATAGCGTGTGTGTGAGAGTGCGTTGTGCGAGCATGTGCGTGTGTGTCTGAGAAATTTCTGACAGTGGTAAAAGGACACCCTCAGACCCATTGTGTGTAAGTTCTATATAAAACACGTGTCAGACGTTTGAATAAAAAATTCAAAATTGGAAAATTTCGAAAACTCACGGAAGGATTTCATGGGAAAAATCGGATTGTCGCATTGCATTCGGATGGTATTCGTGCTTTGATCAAGATGTGCTTTTCGTGGTGGTTTCCTTTCCTTCTCCTTTTCTGATGACGTTGGGCTATGGAGCGGTTTTGTTTAGTTTTGGGGGGTTGGTTAGTTTATGGTTTGTTCTCTTGGCTGCAGTTGCTGTTTTTTTCAGTAAAACCGTCAACAAATGGGATCTTCACATGCTCACCAACGATTGCCGGACCAATGAAGCGCTCTGTCAACATAATTGTTTCAAGTAAGTGGATGTATCGACTCACATGACAATCGAGATCGAGATACGTGCGTTGGTCTGTATTAGGTAACATGTGAGATTCTTTGAAACAAATTCTTTTTGAGATGCTGTTCACAAATAAACCCCTGGAGTCCATCTTTGACTTCATCAATGAAATTATGTTATTAACAAATTGTAATCGAGTATGTTTTATTTGCTTAATTTTCCTTTTCTTAACACTGTTGAATCGTTAGACTTCTGTTGGATTTTGTATAGATTCTTGACTTGTTTAATATCGTTACCTTAATTAATGAGTTAATATTATTAAGTCAAATAATGAGTTAACTGTAATTTAGTATATATCTACTAGCAACCCACTGTTTCTAACGTATATGTGTCAATCACCGGCCTCCGTAAATTGAAAGTGATAGCGGACAAGTGAGCGACAAATCAGCCAACAGTGGTAACAAAAATGTGTTCGTCGTTGTGCTCGTGCTCTACAATCCACGAATTATACGTTTGGCACGCCTAGGAATGTGTGCTGTTCTGAGTCGGAACGTTGTGAAAAGATTAGCCAACCAAAACCGTGTTTAATTGTTTGTTTGAGATGATCAGCCAATCAGACAGGCTAAACTTTTTACTGAGCAGAGTGTATGCTCAGGGTACAGAGGATTGTTAGAAACGGAGAAGAGAAGACATGTTTTAGTTTAGGCCGTAGTGCTGAAAGTGTTTTGTAGTCTTCTGTCAGACCAGTTGGCACAACCTAAGGGGACTGTCGACGTTCCTTGGCTATTCGTTTTACTGAAAGTAACTCAGTTCAGAAACGAGGCGACTGGGGAGGTTTTACGACTGGACCTGGGGCTGCAGAGACTGCTACATCCTTCACGGGCTCTGGAGTCAGCGTGTCGCATGGGAGGTGAGGTATCAAGTTTCGTCTTCGTCACTCTGGGGTAGTCGTCAGCTGAAAGGGAACTGCCGTTTTGTTCGACCCCAGAGTGCGTCAGTGTTCGACCCCAGAGTGCCGTCTTCGTCACCCTGGGGTAGTGGTCAGCTGAAAGGGAGTTGCCGCTTTGTTCGACCCCAGAGTGCTTCTGTCTTCTTCGGCTGGCTATATACGTCTGCGTTGTTCTGATGTAGTCGTCAGCTGAAAGGGAGCTGTCGCTTTGCTCGACCCCAGAGTTCAAGATTCAAGATTACTTACTAGATTCAAGATTACTCAGACCTTTCTTAGTCCCACACTCAAATACTGAATAACACAAGAACCCCCCCCCCCCCCCCCCCCCTCCGTCTTTTTGTTTTTGTTTTTTGTTGTTGTCCACACCACCACCGATTATTCAAAATACGAAAGTTACATATTATTAGCCATTTACGTAATTTACACACACACGCGTACGCACGCACGCACGCACGCACACACACACACACACACACACACACACACACACTGCTCTGACGTTTGAACGGATTTATCTGTTTAAAAATGCAGAGTATATTAGACTGCAGCGAAATCGTCTACCAGACGGAAGAAGCTCTTAATATTTAGCAAGGACATGGATGTTGTCATCCTCAATCACCCCAGCCTTCCGTACCACACGAAGTTCATACAACTGACTTAAGTGTTCTTGTCTTTCACCCACAACCTTGCCACACACATTCACCATTTTATTCAGGACATTTTTGCTTTTCACAGTCAAGCCACCAAACCAGCACAGGGACGAAAATGTTAAAACTGATTCAATACAACTCCAGCAGAAAGTGCGTAAAAGAGTAGCACTGACATTAAGAGATTTTAGTTTTTGAAAGCAAAATTTTTTTTGGCTGACATCTTTTGTGAATAAAATCAGTGTTTTTGTTAAAGTTTAGCTTGTTGGCTAAGACTGTTCCTAGATATTTGTACTCAGTCACTCTTTCAACGTTCACGCCATGAATAAAGAGATCTGGAATGACAGCTGGAGCATTTCCTTTGTTTTGTTTACATTCAAGTCAAGGGAATTATCCCTGCACCAGTTACTGACCCTTTCAGTAACATAAACACAATCTGAGTTGGAAAGATCTTCCATTGCAGAATCGGCAGAGTATTTTATGTTTGGTGTTGTGCCAGTACCTGTGCATGCAGTCATTTGTATCTGATGTAAAAGGAACAGGAGATAGGACAGTGCCTTGTGGAGAGCCGGTGGAAATAGAGCGGGAAGACGACAGTGCAGCTTGGTGACGAACTGTCTCAGAACGGTTGACAAGAAAGTCGACAATCAGAGAATCAGTCTTGGGTTAACTTCGAGTTTCGAAAGTTCACTTGCCATGCGGTGTGGTTGCATGGTACTGAAGGCAGAAGAAAAGTTCGATGAAGAGAATACGGACAGAATAACCTGTTGCTTTTTTTTTCAAGATGAGTATATGCGTTGTGCTAAAGAGTGTGTTGCGTCTTCGGCGTTTCTGTTGTGCTTGTATGCAAACTGGTATGGGTCTAAATGGGGCTTCGTGTGTTTCATGAGTTGGTGGAGGATGATACATTCAAAACACTTCAATAGATGTCAGAAAAGTCGGACGATAATCGTTTAAACAAGAAAAGTTTCTTGTGTGTGTGTGTGTGTGTGTGTGTGTGTGTGTGTGTGTGTGTGTGTGTGTGTGTGTGTGTGTGTGTGTGTGTGTAACAGGACAGATTACAGAGGTTTTCAAAACAAAGGGTGCAGTGTTTTCTTTCAGAGATCACGTGAACAACTGACTGAAAGCAACAGAAAGCTGGGAAGCGCACAATTTCAAAAGTCTTCCACAGACGTTGTCAGGAGCAATTGCTTTCCTGGTGTAAAGCTTCAGAAAAATGCCCTCAGCGATCTTGGCGTCAATCTCAAAATCTTCAGCATCATCCGCCACCTTTTCCTGTAGTTCTTATCTGATTCGGGCTACTTAGTTAGTTAGTTAGTTAGTGCTTTGAGCCCAGTCTCTCACAAAGGGTTATATCAGGGCTAACAGCAAATTTTGGTTTATCTCCTGATTATTTATAAAAGAAATTGTAAAACGTTGTATGTAAATGTTTTGTACAACTAACAAATACTTCACACAAACATTACCTTAACATGCTTCATATTTTGTAAAGTACATGTATAAAATACATGTATAAACTACATGTATAAAGGGAAGTGTAAAACGTTCTACGTGTAGGGGAGTGGGGATGGCGAGTTGAGGGAAGCAGGTTGGAAGCATGGATGAAGAGCCACAAGTCAGAGGTTGCTATAACATAACTTTTATTTGTATACCAACCAACCAGGAAACAGTGTCTGTTTTAGAAAAGACACAAGCAAACAAAACATTTAGAACATGAAAGCAACTATAAAGTCTAAACAACAGCAATTACTAATCTAATAAATACAGTAACCATGTGATTTACCTGTGGGTTACTATAATACATGACAAAATGATTAATAATCAAGCACATAAATCGTGTGCTTGACTTACACTTAAAACCTGTATCTCACAGAGTCACGGTGAGTATACAAGAGACGGCCAGTCAATTAACTGATGAACTCCCAGTATAATATAGTATACAATAAAGTAAAAGTGAAGAATGCGGATTACCAAGCTCATTCTTAACTAAACAGGAAGAGTGAGATAATCGTTACAGCAAGTCCACTTAAGCACACAACGAGATGGGTGGCATTTGGGACCATGCCGTAAGCGGGAGGAAGTCCGTCATAAACTGACCAGCTCCAGCCTAGTCAAGTTACTCAAAGCGTTACAGCATGTTACTGTTACTGACTAGCAGAGCATATCCGGCTGTGAACAACGTCAAGCGTCTTACTGACGCGGGTAGCGCATCAAGAATCTAAACTGCTGACCTGGCTGCGCCTGTCTGCTCGGTTAGTGAACAGAGACAAAGACCTAATTGCCACCACTGACGCGCATCACCGGCCAGTTCGGGTACACGCACAAAGACCCGGAAACATGGTGCTTAACGTCCACAGAAACCGTACGGCTTATTAGGGACGGGTAAAAAGACCCGGAAAGGGTTTACAAGCTAAGTAGACTGAAAGTCTGCGCGCCCAAGACTCGGCCATACAAAAGCCGGATCAAAACAGAAATAACACGTCTCACAGTTTACACAATCACCCCTATGCATTAAACCATATTCAACTAGTAAACTGAACATTCCACAACTATGACGTCAACATCTTCAAAGTGTTAGCCACCGATTTCGTGCAGAAACATAGATCGGTAGGAAACTAAACAAATAAGTTATGCCGCACTGACAAAGTACCCATACTTTAGAGGGATAACTTTGCATCGGCAAAGCATCACTCAAACTGAACATCCAGCAATGGCAGCATAACATACTAGTTACATATTTTGGAAACACCGGTCATCTTGTGGCATAAAGGCGTAACATTCGAACGCACAACCGAGGTAGTCTGACGCCATAGCGGCTGCAACCAGGCGGCAATCTAACGACGAAATTACCCACGTTCAAGAACCAAAATCAAGGCACGTTGTGAACATGGTAACATTATAAACATACATTATTTACATCAATAAGAAACAACAGAACAAAAAGCCATAGAAAAATAACTACTTACAGGCTCTCCCCTGAGATGAACACATAAACACCGGCCGCAACAGTAAACAAACAACCTGCCTCTGCAGGGACACTGGGAGAAAAGGGACGCTGCCGGCCCAGCACACAACTTTTAACACCTTAGATAATTGGGCCATAAAACCCCCACCCAATCAAAAAGGAAAAGGACCGGAAAGAAAAGGTTATAGGGTAATGGCCCGGAACATGTATACAATACACTCGGTTACATACGTAAAAAGTTTGAGCAGTTCTTTAAAAATACTTGACACAACCATTACCGTAACACGCGTCTTATTTTATAAAACACACCAATCTCACTTAAGAAGTCAAAAATGATTTCAGGACTCACATTTCGAAAGAGTGAATACAAACACTTCAGTTCGAAATGTTTTTCCCCGACTTCCAAGAAGTCAGCGCATTCAATCAATATATGTTTAATTGTAAGTGCAGTATTACAAGCTACACAAACAGGAGCCTCTTCTTTTCTCAAAAATGAATGTGTCAAATAGGAGTGACCAATATGTAATCTGTTTAAAACAGTCTTCTCCTTCCTTGTGTTACAAAAAGATAACAGTTTGCCTGAAAGCCTTTCTAAAAATGTCATGAAACTTATTTGATATCAAACCAGCTTCATCCTATTCCCTCTGCCAAACCTTACAGACATATACGGAAGCTAATGGTTTCAGGTCGGAAAAAGGTACGATACCAGCCGTCAGTTCAGTGTTAAGAGCCTCTTTTGCAGCTCTATCAGCTGCCTCATTTGCTCGAATACCTATATGTCCAGGAGCCCACATAAAAATAGTTTCCTTTTTGTCTGCATTAATTTTATGTAAAAGTTCCTGTATTTGTATTAGCAGAGGATGGTCAGTTTTAAAGTTTTTCAGCGCTTGCAGAGCAGAGAGCGAGTCTGAGAAAATCATGAATTTCTTTTCTTTTGACTGGTATACTTGTTTTAGAGCAAACAGAATTGCCTGCAGTTCCGCTGTGTAAATAGAACAATGGTCTCTACCTTTGAGCCATCGGTATATATCTGCATATATTTTGGATGTCTGGGTGTTGTTTCTAAAAAGGCTTGTTTATATACTTCAGGGTTTGTAGAATTTTTTTTTAATATTTAGTCAAAGATAGTGAACTTGTTAAGACAAATCAGTTTGACATTTTGGGTAGAAGCAAATGAGTCAGTAGATATTGTAGTTTTGATACGCCAGATGAATAAATGAAATGGAAAGAACGTTTTTATTACCTGTGGATTTTTTTATTTTTTTCTTCTCATACTGTTTAAAATAGGAAAGGTCAGTTATGACAAGTGTGGTGCACGACAGAAAATAATAAATGCCCACATTCCACTCAACCAAGATGGCGGAAGCGTGCAAGTCGTCACTCGGAAACTAGATCTAGATCAAACATCAACGGCGCATACGCATACGGAAAGACACATACGTGATCAAACTCAGTATTCGGTTGTAAATTTCTCTCTGGATGATTCTGATGATATTTGTGACCCAGAATAGCACTTAAAATGCCCCTGGAATTTCCGAGTGCCTCCTTGGATATTACTGCGAGTTCGTCTGCTTCTGCAGCCATGTCGGCCTGACTTTGATAATACACGATGCATGCTAAATCTTTTTTTCCGCACCCAGATAAATAGTTCATCTTCAAGATTTATTGTAATATTTTCCATGTATGGTCTGTGAGAATGAAGGCGATTCGTTTTTGTGCTAGAATTGTGACAGTATCTGTCATAAAGGGATCGGGTCTGCGCGTGCAAAAGCGATGCTGTAAAGTGTATGGTTAGCAGTTGTGGTCATAATAATTCCGATTTGTGTTATGCCTGTCATGAATAAATCGTTTACAATGATGTCACAGACTTGTTTGAAGTCAGAGAAGTCCAACTTTGAGTCGTTTCGAAAAAGGAAATTCCCTTCAGATCCATCTATGGTGTATGTGTGTGTGTGTGTGTGTGTGTGTGTGTGTGTGTGTGTGTGTGTGTGTGTGTGTGTGTGTTGTGTTGTGTTGTGTTGTTGTTGGTGTGTGTGTGTGTGTGTGTGTGTGTGTGTGTGTGTGTGTGTGTGTGTGTGTGTGTGGACAGACTGAGGGTGATGTTTTGGCAGGGTCTTTTCAAACACAGGCTGCATGAACAATCTCCAAGCCGATGATATTCAACAGCAAAATCGAGTTTGGTTCACAAAAGCAAGACACCCAGACACAAACTCGTCGCCATACAAAAACCAAAGAGACGCCCGTTCCAGTCTACCTTGGCATGAAAGTTCACTGCTGCTGCACTCTACATCTTGCAGCACAGAGCAAATGAGAAAGGGCAGGACAAAAATGAGACATTTGAAGATTGGTCCAAGAAACAGCGGGAGCAGCCAAAGTTTCCATATTGGAGCTGTGTGTTGGAATTGGAGCTGAGCATTCTTCAGTTCACTCAATCCATCCAAACTGCATACTTCAACAAGTTCATACAGACACTGACAAAGCTATTACCATGTTGTTGTTGTTTTGCCCTTGACGACATCAACTACGCCAGATGGTTATCAGTATACCTTTGTGATATGTGTCAACTCGGAGGCACCCATCAGTGTATCAAGCCTTTTGCAATAGTGGATTTGTTGTTCACAAGCACATGACCAAGCACATGAGCAGTGCAATGCGATGGTAAAAGGAAATGGAGGTGCACTTAGGACTTGCCAGCAATCCAGGTGCTTTGAGACGGTGGGTAACTGCTGGGCCACAGATTGCTCGTTTGCTCAAAAGCTTTGAGCATAGCATGACATCCCGAAGTGCAGACTGCATGGATCACCATGAGCAAAGCCATGCACCGCAAAAAAAAAAAATTCAGCTGAGATAAACGTTCAAGCTCTTGTTGTTCCTGTTGAGGAAGCTGGAAATCCATTTGAAGACGATGAAGGATGCCTCTTCGCCCTGCACTCCAAAGTCATTGTAGACACGGCGCCATGACTGCAGTTAGCTCAGTCATCACCAATGGGATACAGCAGTATAACAAGCTCGAAAAGAGAACAAAACCGATCGAAAAGCCTCTGCGAAAGAACAAGCTGCATGTGTTTGTGCAACAACGGAAGGCTCAGAAATCTTCCCTGACAATCCTCCGCAACGGCTGCTCGTTATTTTCGCGACTTCACATTGCATGCCATACAAGGAAAGGGGACCTGCCAGAATTTTTCAGGCACGAAAACCAGCCAACACTACCGTCATTGAGCAAACTGGGTGATATGCGGACAGGTAAAAAGGCAGACTTGCTGAAGTGTCTTGAACGCTCCCCTCTTGGTTCTGGAAATGCTGGTGAGGAAGAAGTCCTGGTAGATGAAACAAACAACATTAATTATGAAGAGACTGTTGCCCCTGTCACCGATGATATCGCCATGAAGAACTTTCTGATTTATTAGTGGAACTGAGCTTGAACCTTGTACGCAGGAAGAGGAACGACTGATCAGCAAAGACACTGCTGTATACCTTGCTGAAGACCGCTCACCTGAAGCAGATGGGATGATCCTTGACGGTGCATTTGTTGTTCAAATGCTCTTCCTCAGGACATTAAACACTTTCCAGGACTACAGCGTCTTCTTGCCTTACATTTTTGGACAACTTCAGAGTGTTCGACGGTTGGACAGTGTTTGGGACGTTTATCTCACAGACAGTTTGAAGACCGGGACAAAAAGCAAACGGGGCCAAGGTCAACCTCGTAAGGTGTTACCTTTGGCACCATTATCTTCCACCTTCTAGAAGAACGATGAGAACAAGAGTGACTGTTTTGCTTTCTTTCCAAAAAAATTGAAAGAACTCCAGTTTCTCGCAAAATACTCGTCTCCACTTGCGGTGACAGCGTGGTCTCATCATCCACAGAACCATATGAGTGGATGCACCCACGAAGAGGCCGACACACGAGTATTTCTTAATGCTGCAGAAGAAGATAATAATACGAATTGCTGACACTGACGTTGTTGTACTTGCAATCTCTGTGGTTGAAGAAATAAAGGTGTAAGAGCTGTGGGTTGCATTTGGGACTGGAAAACATTTCAGATAAACTGCAGCCCACGCGATTGCTTCAAGTCTTGGTGCAGACAAATCAAGAGTTTTGCCTGCCTTTTCACGCTGTAACTGATTGTGACACGGTCTCATTCTTTGGCTGAAAAGGAAAAAAATAAAAACAACTGAAGGCCTGAAACACATGAACTGCATTCTCTACAATGGCGGTTTTTTGTTTGTTTTGTTTTTTCGAAGTTGGTACTGAGAAAGCGAATCTGTCATAAGATGCATTTGAGAAGATTGAGCAATTTGTTGTGTTCCTGTATGAAAAGAACAGTGCAGTGACAACAGTGACTGCAGCAAGGCAAAAGCTGTTCTCCCAACGATGCAAAGCCATCATCACATATATCTCCACAGAACGCTAAGGTTTCCATCTCCATCCGCCTGGGGACGGATCAAGGACAACCATGGAAGTCACTATGGACGACACTTCGTCAGGCTGAGGACTCCTACTACGAGCCGATACACTGTGGCTGCAAGCAAGGCTGTAAAACAAGATGCAAGTGTGCAGCTGCCAACTTCCCATGTACTGCCTTATGCTACTTTGGAGGAGACTGCAATGCAGACTAGCTTGATGACAGCATTCGAATCTTCCAGCCGATTTTGTGTGAGTTGTCGCAACTTCATTTATGTTCAAGTTATGAATTTACTCAGTCCTGTCGGAACACTGGATTGCGAATTTTCTGAATTGATAGTCTGCATATTTTTCGAGGGTTCCATTAAAACACATATATCACCATTTCATACATCCGCCGGCCGTCCATAAGGTTACAATGAACGCAATCAAAACATAATTATAAAGCTGCTTCTTCAGTTGACCTACTTTTGTGATTTTCACCTAGTTTCGGATTTGTTGTGACCTTTTGCTCCACACGATCTACAAACCTTGTCCCATAAAAGTAGTCAGAGAAGCAAAGTTCCTTGGTGTTATCTTTGACACGAAACTTACTTTTAAAAATCACATTCAGTACCTTAAAACCTCCTGTCAGAAGGCTCTGGATATTCTTCGTGTAGCGGGACATACTGATTGGGGAGCTGATCGTATCGTCCTGCTACGCTTTTACCGTTCGTTAGTCCGCTACAAATTGGATTATGGATGTGTACGGATCAGCCCGTCGGTCGATTCTGAAACAACTGGATCCTACCCACCATCAGGGCTAGCGAATCGCGTTGGGTGATTCCGCACATCTCCTGCTCAAAGTCTATACATAGAAGCACATGAACCGTCGTTAACCACTCGCCGATTAAAATGGTCTTTAAACTATGTTCTTAAACTCAAATCCCTGCCAGAAAACCCAGCCTATAGTTGCGTTTTTGAACCCGAAAACACCAAATTATTTGAAGAATCGGAGTCAAAGGTTCCACCTTTTGGCATCCACATTCTTCCCCACTTGGAGAAATCCAAACTTAACCTAAATCTGGTAGACGATGCTCCCTCATTGGACATCGTCCCTTGGAAACTTTCAGTTCCTGCAGTCCGTTTTGACCTAACCAGTTTGAAAAAAGATACAACAAACCCAGAAATATAAGAACAGCCCTATTTACAACTTATCTCTGAATACCCTTTATCAGAATTATTTTTCGCCGACGGTTCTAAAACAGAGGAAGGAGTTGCAGCAGCGGCTATATCCACAAAACGAATTAAAAAACCTTTTACATGTCGGCTTCCAGATGACAGTTCAATATATGCAGCAGAGTTGCGGGCTATTCTTTTAGCTCTCAAACATGTTTATTATTCCAAAGAAAAATCATTTTTGATATTATCTGATTCCCTTTCATCGTTACAGTCTATAATAAACCTAAAATATGATCATCCAGTCTTAGTTCAGATTTTAGAATTATATACAGAAATGACAAGAGACGGGAGAGAGATTGTTTTCATCTGGGTTGCCGGCCATGTTGGCATTAGGGGAAATTCGGCTGCAGATTCTGCAGCTAAGGGTGCCCTTGATGGAAACATCTCGATTGAGCTCATCCCATTCTCAGACCTAAAAACACGCACAAATAAATATATATTAGAATTGTGGCAGTCTGAGTGGGATGAGTTCCCAGAAAATAAATTATGTAAAATATTCCCAGTATTAAAAGAATGTATATCTTGTCCTCGGAAAAACAGAACAGAAGAAACTGTGATGGCCCGATTGCACATTGGCCATTTTTTCTTTTCTTACTCATTCCTTTTTATTGAAGGGTGAGGAACCGCCAATGTGCATCGGATGTGATAAACGTTTAACCATAGAGCATATTTTACTTACTTGTTCGGATTTTATTGAAATAAGAGAGAGCCACTTTACAGCTAAATCACTGGGCATGTTGTTTAAGGATATATTACCTGAAAAGATTTTTAACTTTTTGAAAGAAATTAATATTTTTGGAAACATTTAAATTTGAGATCGTTTTTAGTTATGTTTATGTTTTCACCTTTTAAGCATGGTTTTAAAACTGTATATAGACCCATTTTAAGACATACACATTATTAAAAATTAAATATACAATATGAGATGTGTATCGCCCTGATATAACCGCACCGGTTGACTGGGCGTAAAACACCAACTTACTCACTTACTTACAAACCTTATGTTTTTCTGTAAAGAATATAGTGTTACAATGAATACAATCAAAAGATAATTATAAGTTTTTTAATTGACCTACCTTTACGATCTTGACCTAGTTTCGGATTTGTTGTGACCTTTTGTTCCCCACGATCGACAAACTTTTTTTTTTGGGGGGGGGGGGGTAAAGAATATAAGTTCAAATGTATGCAGTTAAACTTTGTTCTAAGTGGTTTTGAAAGTGATACACAGCCAGTGTGCATAAGGTGCTTGCGGCCTAGACAACACAGGCACAGCAGTCATTAGCAATCACTTGACGTCACAAACGTATCACTTTATTATGATTTGAAATACTCTTGCTTTCAAATGCTTCTGGTGGGTGACAAAACGCATTAATTTCGGTCAACCAAATCATAAAATAGCAAGACAGTATCCAATTTTGATGCATAACGTATCATGTAGTCATATGTACGGCTATTTTTAGCATCATAATGTACATTTAAAACACTTTAACTTTTTGTTTTTTGTTTTTGTAAAGTGCAACCATTGTACAGTTACTAGTATTGCACTCTGGATTTAAAAACAGAAACTGTCAGAGATACTGAGAATATCTGAATACTATATGATTTTCACGGTGACCTAAATTATCACGGTCACAGTGACCTAAAAAGTGACCTTCAACCTTCCTTCCATTTAATAAAATATCAGTCTATATGCTATACCACACAGTTTAAGAACAAAACAGAAAAAGTGCATGCTTCCACCCCAATTTGCAAACTGCTTCTCAATTTATCGTCAAACAAGCTCACTAGGACAGACAGATCTGAGGTTTAGACTGACTCGAAGCTGTAAGCTGGGTTGTCAGGACAAGTTTTTAGTTTTAACACATAATTCATGTATATTTTCATTCTTCTGTTTTTTAAAGACATTTGCTTTGGCATAGAGGCTTGTTACTGGGGAAGTACGAAAGGCTCCAAGAGCAATTCGTAACCCCTGGTGATGGATGGGGTCCAGTTTCTTTAGAATGATGTTTGAAGCTGCCCCATATACAATGCACCCCTAGTCTAATTTGGATCTTACAAGGGCTCGAAAGAAACAGAGTTTTTGTTTTGTTTTGTTTTTTATCCCCCCCCCCCCCCCTCCTCCCTCACCTCCCACCAGTCGGTGTGGCCTACGACTTAAAAAAATATCTAGAGCTTTGAGACAGTTTTTATTTGAGATATTTTACATGACTGCTGTAGGATAAGGTTCGATCAAATATTACACCAAGAAATTTATCTTCTGTTACTACCTTATAGGAGTTTTGTCCAGCAAGATAGACGGTTCTGCAAAATGCTTACGTTGATTACAGAAGCGCATGCGGACTGATTTTCTTGTGGAGCATTTGAAACCATTTTTAGAGACCAAATCCTGTACGCCGTTTACACACAGTTGCATAAGTCGGTGTGCATGTGGGAGGAATTTTGCACGTCTACAAAGGGCAAAATCATCCACGAATAATGACGCTTCCAAACCTTTCAAGACAGGCTTGACAATATTGCTAATTTTAAGACTGAATAGAATCGGAGACAAGATGCTTCCCTGAGGAACATCCATCTCCTGACCATACGTATCGAACAGAGTGGAGCCAGCTCTCACCTGAAACAGTCGATGGGACAGGAACCCATCAATGAAGGTAGGCAAATGGCCTCGAAAATCAAGATCGTAAAGATCGGACAGTATACCGTGTTTCCACGTTGTGTCGTAGGCTTTTTCCAGGTCAAAGAAAATGGCAAGAACGTGTTCTTTTTTGGCAAAAGCATTACGAATGAAACTGTCAAATTGTACCAGCTGATCTGCAGTGCTACGTTTTTTCCGAAAACCGCACTGCTCCGAGGCCAATAAACCTTTGGATTCCAAGACCCACATCAATCGCTTGTTCACCATCCTCTCCATCGTTTTGCATAAGCAACTGGTTAAGGCGATGGGTCTATAGTTGTTAGGATCTGAAGAATCCTTACCGGCTTTTGGTATCGCAACTATGGTGACTTTTCTCCAAGAGGGCGGAAAAATTCCGGATTCCCAAATGGAGTTAAAAATAGTCAGCAGCAGGGTAACGAACTCTCTGGAAGGTTAGTGAGGTGTTTATAATGAATATCATCAGGTCCAACAGCCGAGTCATTTGACTTTTGAAGTGCCTGTTTCAGTTCTAAAAGTGAAAAGGGGTGATTGTAGTCTTCTGTGTTGTCTGAGGTGAATTTAACAGTTTTGTTGTTCTTGTTGTTGTTTTCTTCTTTTTTTCCTTTCTCTCTCCCCCCCCCCCCCTCTCTCTCTCTCTCTCTGTTTTTCAATGGCTTGAAATTGTGTTGAATAGTGTTGTGATGAGGAGTTGTGAGAAATGGTGGAGGCTAACAGATTTGCAATTTGTTTCTTGTCAGTGATCAATTTTCCATTGACTTTTAAGTGGCCTAAAGAGGAGCTCGTTGTTGTTGTTTTCTTTGATTTTTCGGATTGCTTTCCAGACAGTTTTAGGTTTGGTTTTTGATGTTAGTGAAGAACAGAAACTTTGCCAGGAGGTTTTCTTTTGAGTTTTTATTAAATATCTCGCTTTGGCTTTTATCTGCTTAAACGCAAGTACGTTTTTTGCAGTAGGGTTTCGAGAAAAAATTCCATTGAGCTTTTTTTACGTTCTTTAATAGCTTGTTTACAAGCATCGTTAAACCACTGCTTGCAATAGTTCATTGTTTAATGTTGTTGTTGTTGTTGAGTTGATGCTTAATGTCCTCAGATGTCATTTGACATATTAGGGACAAGTTGTGACCAATGCCGAAGCACGGTTCAATACGTAAGGTGTATGCGTGTTTAGCTGTAACCTGCCACCTGCACTTTTGGCAGAATGACCGGGATTTTTTACGTGCTACTGTGGTAACACGGGGGTGGAACGGATACCGAAATAAGAGTCAGCACAGAAAGTCGACCCTGGAGAAGAAAATTCTCCCGCCGTTCCAGCAGGGATTCGAACCCGCGACCTTTCAATCACGAGTTCGGCGCTCTAACCACTGAGCTATCCCGCCCCATAATTTTTTTTGTCTATGAATAACATAGAAATTTGCCTTACGACTGCAAAAAGATACCAGTAAGATAACAGACGGTATAACATACATAAGTACAAGATAAGATCATAGATATAATGCAAATACCAGTAAAACAGCCTCATAGAGTAGAAATTTGCCTTACGACTGCAAAAAGATACCAGTAAGATAACAGACGGTATAACATACATAAGTACAAGATAAGATCATAGATATAATGCAAACACCAGTAAAACAGCCTCATAGAGTCATACGCTACCTCCAAACATAGTATGCTGAATATGACAGCAAAAGCAGAATAAACGTCAATATCAATTCCAATCACATGAGAAGACATGTACACTCAGACTCACAGTAGAGCTAAAAGGTAATAAAATCATAGGTATAATGGAAATATATCCGTTTTAATAAAGTAAATACGTTATTTCGCCCCCCCCCCCCCCCCCAACACACACACACACACACACACACACACACACACACACACACACACACACACACACACACACACACACACACATACACATTAACATCAGGTAACATAAACACACTAGCCATTTTAATAATAATAATAACAAAAGAAATAAAAGAAATTCTCCCCCCACCCCCCTCTCCAAACATACATATCACAGCACATGCGTAACAGACTTCAATTCCCTCCAACAATGTCAAACATCTATAGTACAAGATAGAAGGTAAAAACAGCCTAACACACTAGCCAGTTAATAAAATACCAAGATCGGTCGATTGTAGTGATTTTGAACACAACGCGAGGAACTTGACACTGAATGGCACACTACATGAGAAAGACTAGAGACAATTGTTTATTCCAGTGTGAGTGTCTCTCCGCCTTGGCAATCTCCAGCCTCCCCCTGAACCTAAAATGAGGAACGGGCCGCAGGTCCGGTTACACTTTGCTTCTCTGATTTCCTTTCTGAGTTTATTTTGAACACGTTTCCGTTCAATCTGGTCTTTAGCCTGAAATGCAATCTTCTTTTAGTTGAAAGTTTTCTCAAGGATTTTGACACCCACGGCTTGTTTGGGTAAATTTTGATCGTTTTCATTGGAATTATCATGTCTTCACACAATGTTATGTAATCAGATATGACATCGTGGCATCGTTAATATTATCTATCTTCTTCGTATGCCTCCGTCATCGTCTACCTACGTCTTCGTCCGCCTACGTTTACTTCTGCCTACGTCGTCATCTATCTTCGTCTTCGTCTGTCTCTGTGGTATTTACGTTAACAGTGTGTGCGGTATTTGTTGTGTTGTGATGTCTTCCCGTAACTTACCTCTAAGAGTTTTAGTCGTGTGTTTCCATACATTAAGTTTACTCATTTGTACTGACGTCTTAAATGTCCAGTGGTGGTAATGAATAGTTTAAAAACTGAGTTGAAGTATATATTTTGTATCATGACTCATGTTATTGTTGCGCTCAAATATATATATACTAGTTTTAGAGGAAACAGTAGCGTATGATTGCGTAGAATGAACGTATGAATAAAGTATATTATGTGAATGTGCAATACAGACTTTTGTTCGTACAGAAAAAAGAAAAAGAAAAAAAAGGTGTCAGAGAGTGAATAAAGGTAAAGTTTGTAATGTGACGTAATATCATTGATGAATTAGTGTTTGCTGCTTATATATAATTTGTTTTGTCCACATATGACCTACTAGGTTGACTGGGCGTTAAGAAACCAACTACTTACTCGCTATTCCTTTTTTTGGGGGTGGGGTGGGGTGGGGATGGTGGTATATATTTAGTAGGCTATTATGTATTCACCTTGTCCCTTATTCAGTACCAATGAGTATTATGCAAAGAGGTATGAATCACTAAGAGAATATATATGTAGTAGACGGATGCATACTTTATGAATAAAACCAGTGTTGAGCCTTGCTAAAAAAAAAAAAATTAATAATAATAATATAATAATAAAACAAAAATAAAAAATAAAAATAAAAACGCAGAAGAAGAAAGAAATGACTGACTCGTGTGTTTCATTTCTAACCAGGTGAAGTCAAAAGTGTGTCGATAGCGATTGATGGACAAACTGCATTGCCCAACGAAAACCTTAAGGTTCGCCCTGGAACACACTCTGTTCTCTGCACTGCTAACGGCTTCAGCCCCAATTTGACACAGATCAACATGCAGTTCCTTGGAGGCCAGGAACAAACGGTTACGAAGACAACTCTAGAGATAGACACAGATGCCTCAGCTGCAGTGAAAGCTGAACGATACAGGTTGTTGAAGGGTTTGATTATAGCCTATATACACTGTTCCCTGGTTTATTTTCTTCACTGACACGTTCCTCTCTCTCTCTCTCTCTCTCTCTCTCTCTCTCTCTCTCTCTCTCTCTCTCTCTCTCTCTGTTTTGAAACTTAGGCATTTGATTTTATCTCCCCCCCCCAAAAAACACTATTAATATTATGGTCAATTCTGCAAAAGCAAGGTATTCGTGGTAAGCTGCTTCGTTGTGTAAAAGCTATACATGATGCAAAGGCACGTGTGCGAGATGGGGTGTCACTCACGGAGAGCATTCATTGTATACGTGGTGTGAAACAAGGTGATGTTCGTAGTCCAATTGTGTTTTCGTTGTTCATGAATGAACTCATGCTAGATATGTGACAAACATGGCGCAGTACTTACAGCAACCTTAGTGAAATATTTATACTGGCGCTGCTGTTTGCTGATGACATTATTCTCCTTTCTGACACTGCTATTGGTTTGCAAAACCAACTGAATATATTGTACAGATCCTCCGAAAAACTTAAAGTAAATTTTGATCTAAGTAACAGCATTATTTTTCGAAAGGTATGCTATTTAGCAGCACATGGTTTTGTGGAAAGAATCGAAGTTGTTAATGCATATAAATATTTAGGTATGTATTTGACTGTGAAGTTACGATTCAATACTGCTTGCGATGACTTGGCTGCAAGAGGTAAAAAGGCAGTTTTGTTGGGCAGTTGGGTATTTGAACATCAGTCTATGAAACGTTCTGACTCTAAAGTGCAACCAGTGCTTTTGTACGCCGCAGAGATCTGGGGCCTAGAGGATGATTATTGTTACCAAATCGAAAACAAACATTCGTTTGCGTTAGAAAAGGATTCTTCGGGTTGGTCAAATGACCACCAAACAATATGATATGTAGAGATACTGCAAGGAACCCACTATGTATAAGTGCATATGTCTGCATAATTCGTTATTGGCTTAAGATTATTAGAACTTGTTTCTTACTATTAACTGTAAACAAGGTCATTATAAATAATGTTGCCATATTCTTGTACTTAGCCTTCAAACAAAGAGACAATTGCTATTAAGTGAAGGCTGACGTAATTGTATAGCTACGTTTGTGCACTTCTTGCAACACTGAAGTTGGTTGGTATTATATTCAGTTATATAGAATACGTCGCTGAAGTACAGTTTGTGACTATTAGTCTGCCTCTTCTGGTTGCAGTAGATCGTCAGAAATGATGTCAATGAGTTCTGCAGGGAAAAGGCTTCCCAGATACCAGTCAATGTCCAGCTCTTTCCCTGGCTGAAATGTCCATCCTGGCCCTGCAGGACCCATGATGTACATCTGGTTTGGGCTGGTGTGCGCACCTCCGCAAGTGTGCCTGTAAACGCCATAATACTTTTAGTTTTCATTTAACCTGATCGGTGAGGAACAAAAATGAACAGAAAAGCATGACAAAAAAACAACAACAACAACAAAACGAGCCCAGCAACTGCGTATTGTAGGTGCTTATAGAAGACTGTTTCACTGTTCTGAGTTCAAAACTGTATCTTTGTACCAAACTTATTTCTTGTTCTCCTCTTCAGTTTTTGTGTTGTGTATTCAAGATTTTGTCTAGTCAATGTACGGTTTTGACTGAAAAAGCAAGCCACATGGAAATGACTATACCGCTTTACGCCACGATGGCGGAAAACAGCCAGATTCCCAGATGTGGTTATGTGGAAGTTGCACTGTTAAGTAAACTTGAGTTTAAACACCAAGTGACCACGGCTAGGGGGGAGGGAGGGAGGCGGGGGAGGGGGCCATGAGAGCACTGAGGGGTGACCAGAGGACAGGAAGCGGGATGGAGGGAGGGGAGGGAGAGGTGTAGTGGCGAGTAGACATCGGTGCCAGGGCAACCGCCAGGGTAGATCTGGACCCTCAGTTTTACCTCCATAAGGCATCAGATGAGGTGAAGCCGCACTTGATAACAGATTTTGTGTCGGATACTGTGACCGACACAGAGGAAATTTCACTGGGACCGGGAGCGACGCTGAAACTGACTAGCGGCACCAAGCCGAAGCTGCACGCCGTGTCCCCGGCGATGTGGATCGCTGCCAATGCCCGCATCATGGCAGCCCTCTACGACAGCGGCGACCTGGACCACGGCGCCGCCAAAGACTACATGGCCTACACGGCGAAGATCGGTGAACTGGCATCGAGATACACCTGGGCTTCGGTTCTGGCGTATGACCAAGAGTACCGACGCCGACAGGCAGCAGCCAGGTTCCGATGCGGATCGGACTCACAGCACCTGTGCACAGTGCTGCTGAAGGAGAAGGCGGCGACACCAACGGGCATCAAGCAGCGAGGAGGGCAGACAGGCCGCCGAGTCGGACCCGGCGGCAGAGAAGTGTGCATACAATACAACCACGGAAAGTGTTCTTACGGACCGCGGTGTAACTTCGAACACATGTGTCTGCTGTGCCTACAGGCCCACCCCCAGTCGGATCATCGCCAGCAACAGGCGACAACCAAGCAAGAATAGGATCAGCGGCAGTCAGCGGATCAGGTAGGACATTCCTCCTCTTTCCAACTCAATAGCCCGTTTGAACCCCAGAACCCTTTCACGTGTGAATTTCTCGGTAATTACCAATCTGTCGCCTCCAAAGCATCTGAATGGGAACAGCAACTGAAAGATGATCCAGATAAAGCTTTTCTTTTGGCAGGCATTAAAAATGGTTTTCGAATCACCAACAAGGGCTGCAAAATTGCAGAGGCAGAGGCAAAGAATCACAAACCCGCTACCTTGCATTCCCGTAGGACACTGGTAGAAAAAGAGCTAAAAACACAAATCGAGCAGGGTAATTATGTCACTGCGAGCAAAAAGCCAGCCATAATCAGCCCCTTGGGGGCCATACCCAAAGACGATGGGTCAGTGCGTCTGATTCATGACGGTAGTCTACAGGAGGGTTTTTCCATGAACGAGTATACTGATCACCATTCAGTGCGCTATCAAACTCTACAGGACGCCTGTCGTCTGGCTAAACCAGGGTATTACTCTGCTAAGCTGGACCTCCAATCAGCGTATCGTTCTGTGCCCATCCACCCTGACGATTACAAAGCCACAGGGTTAGCATGGCGCTTTGAAGGCGAGGACACTGACACGTACCTGTTTGATACTCGGTTACCATTCGGTTCGGCTTGTGGGCCATCGCATTTCAGTCGGCTCTCCAATGCTATTAGACGTATGATGTATCGCAAAGGTTACAAAGGTGTTGTCAGCTACATCGACGATTTCTTTTTGGCTTGTGAGACCTACGAGGAATGCAAGGAGGCGCTGCTTTACTTGATCAACCTTGTTAGAAAGCTAGGCTTACGAGTGAGTTGGAAAAAGGTGGTTAGTCCTACCAAGCATGTGACATTTTTAGGCGTAGACACTGATACGAATGATTGTGTGCTGTCCTTGGGGGCAGACAAGCTGAACTTGCTGCATGACAAACTGAAGGCTTTTAAGCATAGGCAAAGGGCGACAAAAGTGCAACTGCAGAGCCTTGCTGGCTCGTTGAACTGGGCCTGTCAGGTGGTCAGGGGAGGCCGCTTCTTTCTCCGGCGCATCTTAGACAGCATGAAGCCTTTGAGGCAGGCAAAACACAAAACGAAACTGAATGCAGAATTTCGCAAGGACTTGGCATGGTGGCTAAAAAATTTCAGCACTTTAATAATAATAATAATGGACATTTCTATGGCGCATGATCCTTAGCAAGATCTAGGGCACAATGCGCCGTACAAAAAGCTGCAGAAAAATGTATAAACACATACAATGGACAAGATTTAAAAAAAAAAAAAAAAAAAAAAAAAAAGGGTTTCGGCCTATACGCCCGCCAACCAGGCAAGAATTTACATACAGGAATTTCAGTAAATAAACCAAAGTTGCCAGAAACCAAACATGACCAAACTCTGATTTTAGCACACATGTATGATACAAGTAGATATACTGCAAATACAAAAAAGTACAGCGGGATATTGCACACACACACACACACACACACACACACACACACACACACACACACACACACACACACACTCACTCACTCACACACACACTTTCACACTGCTCCTGAGCTCGGGAGATGGTGTGTGTGTGTGTGGGGGGGGGGGGGTAAGGGGGAGAGAGAAGCAGTTCCTTTAAACGAAAGGAGGGGAGGGTTACGAAACGCACACCCACAGCTGACGGAGAGAGAGAGAGAGAGAGAGAGAGAGAGAGAGAGAGAGAGAGAGAGAGAGAGAGAGAGAAGAGAGACAAGAGAGAGAAGGTAAGTAGGTAGTGTTGCTTAATGTCCTCGGATGTCGGTTGACATATTAGGGACAAGCTGAGACCAATGCCGAAGCATGGTTCAATATAGCTTTACGTCCACAAACGCACACCCACAGCTGACGGCGGTGTGAACTGGTGGGGATAGAGCGTGCTGGGTGCACGTCTGCTGGCAGGGTACTAGGTGCACAACTCACTCCTCATTGACGATTATTTTCAAGGTTCCCTGGCCCTCAAGGGGTCGAGCACAAGGCTGACGCTGACCGGCCAGGTATCGGGTGACACTCAACGAGTGCGTTTATGGCGTGCGGCACCTCTTCACCACAATCAATCAGCCGCACCGCTCCGCTGCCTTTCAAATGAACCGTGTAAGAAGAGCTGTACCCGCTCTCAGGGTAAATTGAATACATTTTTAATGTCCAAAAAGGAAGAAGCCTCCGCCCTCCCTACCCCCCCCCCCCCCTTCCACACAGACACACACACCTCCGCCAGGGTGGGGGTGGGGGGTGGGGGGATGATTTGTCAGTAAACTTCCTCGTGAACGACTGAAAATACGTTTCAACTGTGACTGCTAGTGAGAGGTGAGCCGGTTTGGCCTAGCGGTAAGGTGCTAGGCTGGTAAGCGGAAGGACCTCGGTTCGATACCGCTTCGGCTCTCCTTTCTCTTCAAAAAAGGTTGTGCTTTGTGGACACTGTCTTGTGACTTTGTCCATCACTTCCTACTGAAATATTAAAATGGCTCTCATCGCTGCCCATCTTAATGCAAGAATCATTCTGGTGGTGACAGTGTAGCGATAGGTATATAATCTCCCTCTTCCCCCACCTCCTTACCCTCTCTCCCCGTCCCCAATAAATCTTATGCTTTCTGTGGACGTTAAGCATCATATTTACATGTTTACTAGACTACTATTAGTACACCTACCACTGCCACCAACTCTTCTGCCTGTTCCATCTAGCCCACTCTGCTCCGTGTACCAGACGCATACATATAGTAAGTAAACATGGTGGTTAACGTCCACAGAAACCATAAGGCTTATTAGGGACGGGGAGAAGGGGGGAAGGTGGTATGGAGGTGGGGGAAGAGGGAGATTATATACCTATCGCTACACTGTCACCACCTGAATGACTTCTGCATCAATGTGGGCAGCGATGAGAGCCATTTTAATGTTTCATAACTGTGAGGGACAAAGTCACAAGACAGTGTCCGCAGACTACAACCTTTGAACAATTGAAGTGAAAGGAGAGCCGAAGCAGATTCGAACCGAGGTCCCTCTGCTTACCAGCCTACCTACCGCTAGGCCAAACCGGCTCACACGCATAGATATGCACATGGACCCTGTTACGTACCTCCCTCTTGCCGAGTAAGCAAAAGCAGCACTGTGCAAACAGACCAAGGCAAGACTGCTTTCATCAGTTTACTTCAGCTCCAGGCGTAAGCAGGAAACTTTCTGCTGATCCACGAAAAGTGGCGGTGGTTGTTTTCATTCAGCTCCGCTCCCTCTGGCAGCAAGGTGCGCCACGGATGGCGCCTGTTCTATCTCTGCACGTGCAGCTCCAGTTAAAAGCGAGCAGACTTCGCTGTTTGACCGCAGTGTGCTAAATGTAGAAATGGCACCAGGAAAAACTCGGTTCCTCTGGTGCCATTTTAATATCTGGCAGCGGCGGTCAAATGACAAATTGAATCGTCTGATGCCGTTTCTGTATCTGGCACAGGGCGGTCAAATGACAAATTGAATCGTCTGATGCTGTTTCTGTGTTTGTCACACGGCGGTTAAATGACAAATTGAATCGTCTGATGCTGTTTCTGTGTTTGTCACACGGAGGTCAAATGACAAATTTAATCGTCTGATGCCGTTTCTGTATTTGGCACACGGCGGTTAAATGACAAATTTAATCGTCTGATGCCGTTTCTGTGTTTGTCACATGGCGGTCAAATGTTTATAGTCTTCTCATATATCCACATGTAGGGAGATGACGTTGCCAGGCCAAGAGGAAGTGTGTTGAACCCAACCGGTGATGCCCCGGGACACGTGTTTGTGGCTCCTTAGCATTAGGGCCAGTTTGACAGCCCTCAAGCAAGAAGGCAGGACAGCCGTCAATCCTTACAGTATATTAATGGCGGCCCGAAACTCTCCACACAGAGTCCAGGTGTATTTTTTCTGAACAAGGAGATGGAGCTGGGCTCTCACGTTGTGAGTAAGTAAATAAACATGGTGTTTAACGTCCACAGAAACCGTACGGCTTATTAGGGACGGGGAGAAGGGGGGAAGGGGGTATGGAGGTGAAATAAGTAAGTAAACATAGTGCTTAACGTCCACAGAAACCATAAGGCTTAATAGGGACGGGGAGAAGGGGGAGAAGGGGGCATGGAGGTGGGGGGAGAGGGAGACTATATACCTATCGCTATACTGTCACCACCAGAATGATTCCTGCATTAAGATGGGCAGCGATGAGAGCCATTTTAATGTTTCAGTAGGAAGTGATGGACAAAGTCACAAGACAGTGTCCACAAACCACAACCTTTTTTGATGAGAAAGGAGAGCCGAAGCGGTATCGAACCGAGGTCCTTCCGCTTACCAGCCTAACGCCTTACCGCTAGGCCACACCGGCTCACGTATGGAGGTGGGGGAAGAGGGAGATTATATACCTATCGCTACACTGTCACCATCAGAATGACTTCTGCATTAAGATGGGCAGCGATGAGAGCCATTTTAATGTTTCAGTAGGAAGTGATGGACAAAGTCACAAGACAGTGTCCACAAACCACAACCTTTCTGAAGAAAAAGGAGAACAGAAGCGGTATCAAACCGAGGTCCTTCCGCTTTCCAGCCTAACGCCTTACCACTAGTCCAATCACGTTGTGACTGTCCCCTACACCTTTCGAAAGAGCAGTAAGTAAGTAACTTGGTGTTTTACGCTCAGTCAACCATTACGGTTATATTAGGGCGATTCGAAAGAGCAAGTTGCGAAGAACACATCGCTTTGCACTGGCAAGGGCCCGGCCACCACCGTAATAATTATTCATTATATTTTTTCTGGTGGTCGTAGGCAGTCGTTTTCTGGTTTTGCAGGTCGGAGCGCTTCGGACTGCGAGCTATTTCCTAGGTACCCAATCCCTTCAGCATGCTTCAGACTACGAGCTATTTCCTAAGTACCCAATCCCTTCAATCTGCTTCAGACTACGAGCTATTTCCTAGGTACCCAATCCCTTCAACATACTTCATACTACGAGCTATTTCCTAGGTAACCAATCCCTTCAGCCTGTTTCAGACTACGAGCTATTTCCTAGGTACCCAATCCCTTCAACATACTTCAGACTCGTAGGTACCCAATCCCTTCAACATCGGCGTTTTAGATTAAGACCCTGATGACTTCCGTCGTGGTTTGCCACAGGTACTAGTGCGTCAGTGTCCACGGTACCTGCCGCAGGGCCAGTGGCTATCAGCCCGTGCCTGACCTGAATAGACGTGAGAAGCATGCAGGTATTATTAGCCTGTTGGTGACTAGTTCGGGGTTCAAACAGTTCCCTGGCCTCATTGTGGTGCACCTCCCGAACCCGCTGCTTTGGTGTTTTCCGCTACCGGCTCGGTTTGCTTGTAGCGATCAGCCAATCTTGCTCGTTATCTCTCCACACACCACGTCCTGCGAAGGATCGCATTGTCTGTGTAGATCACACTCGTTTTTGTCCGTCTTCTGTAAGAGCTGGCGGTGTGGTTGATTTTTTTTTTTTTTTTTTAAGTGTACCCCGAAGCTCCCGCTATAGGTGTGCACTGAACTACATTTTGTGGGCTGTGTACGGCTTGGACAACGGGTGGGTTTCGGTGGTGTGTGTGTGCTTGCGTGCGTGCGTGCGTGCGAGAGAGAGAGAGAGAGAGAGAGAGAGAGAGAGAGAGAGAGAGAGAGAGAGAGAGAGAGAGAGAGAGAGCGTGTGCGCGTGCGTGCGTGCGTGTATATGTGTGTGTGTGTGTGAGAGAGGGAGAGACAGAGAGATAGAGCGTGCGGGCGTGCTTGTGTGCGTGCCTGTGTGTGTGTGTGTGTGTGCGCGCGCGCATGTGCCTGTGTGTGGGCGCGTGTATGTGTGTGTGCATGCATGTGCGTGTGTGTGCCTGTGTGTGTGTGCATGCGTGTGTGCCTGTGTGTGTATGTGCGCGCGCGCGCGTGTGTGTATGTGTGTGCGCGCGTGTGCATGTGTGTGTGGAGGGCCCCCTGGCGCCCCGCCGTGTCTGTTTGTTTTATGTACCTCGGGAGAGGGGTTGCGGGTTTTGTTTCTCCCATTTTAAAGGTTCGCAGGCCATTTATGGCGCCACGCGTGAGTGCGCAGCGGCCAAGCGTGAGGGACGGGTGAGTGAGAACGGGGCAGTGAGTGTAGCCACAGGAGCTTCTGCGTCTCGCACCGTCCCTAGCGTCACGCATCCCGCGCCATCCATCGCCCATGCCCATCAGGGCCACATTCTTGGGGGTTTCTGATGAGTAGTGCGATAGCGGATCGTGCGTTCCGCCAAGACGCCACGCCAAAGGGAATGGGGATTAAGCTGGATTAACTGGATGGTGATTGGAGTCGCCCGTCGGAGTGCCTACTGCTGATACGCCTGCCGTATCATATTCATATTCCTGGCGGGGTTTCTTTCTCTCTCTCTCTCTCTCTCTCTCTCTCTCTCTCTCTCTCTCTCTCTCTCTCTCTCTCTCTCTCTCTCTCTCTCTCTCTCTCTCTCTGTGTGTGTGTGTGTGTGTGTGTGTGTGTGTGTGTGCGTGCGTGTGCGTGCGTGTGTATGTGTGTGTGTTTGTTGTGTGTGTGAGTGTGTGGTTTGTTGTGTGTGTGTGTGTGTGTGTGTGTGTGTGTGTGTGTGTGTCTGTGTGAGTGTGTGGTTTGGTGTGTGTGTGTGTGTGTGTGTGTGTGTGTGTGTGTGTGTGTGTGTGTGTGTGTGTGTGAGAGAGAGAGAGAGAGAGAGAGAGAGAGAGAGAGAGAGAGAGAGAGAGAGAGAGAGAGAGAGAGCTTTCAAGCTCAATTGAGGTCCGTCGTCATTTTTTATGCGTAGTGTTTCACTTGGGTTCAGGCGATACTGATCGCTGCGGTTTTGATGTAAAACACTTACACCACGCTCTGTGTGTGTGTCTGTCGGTAGCATACTCCCTATCTTTCTCAGATCACCGAGCCACTTTGGTCTAGCGGCAAAGGCGCGAGTTGCCTAGTAAGCAGACGGACCTCGGTCCGTCCCCGTCAGTACCTCTCCGGGGGCAGTTTTGCGTTAGGGAAGTCTAACATCACTTACTCGCTCTCAGATCTCGCTAGTATTAAACACGCATTTACATGTATAAACCTACGCACGCACACACACAAAGAAACGCACACACACACACACACACACACACACACACACACACACACACACACACACACACACACACACACACACACACACACACACA
>OY757546.1:25787186-25809686 GCA_963584105.1 Alviniconcha strummeri | reverse complement strand
TATGTGTCGCAGCTTTTTGTCAGTCCTTTTTGTCCTCGGCTCATTGGCCTGTGGTTAGATAAACTTACACACTGTTCCCCCCCCCCCCCTTTTTGCCCACCCACCCTCCACCCACACACAAGAGGACGACCGCTTCTAGACAGAGAGTGCAGCGGTGGTGTCAATATCTCTGCATGGCACCTGAAACCGATACCCTGCTGTCTTTAATCCACCGTAAATCTCTTCTTGTCGTACATCACGCCGTCCCACCGTTGTGGACTTCTCGTGGAGGAAACCGGACTCCTCCCGTCTAAAGTAGGTCAGTTTTCTGTGTTGGTGCACATGAACTAGACGGACCTGACTCATCACAGTTTCTGTTTACACTTGGCCGTTTGTTCAGTTTTCAGGGGGCAAATCTAAATTTCAAGTTAAATTGTATCGTATTAAATTGTATTCTTGGGTTGACAGGCGTTTGCTTCTGTGTGGAAGGCCATTATTTTGCGAATGTCTGCGTATGAAGGTAGATTGATTGATTGATTGATAGATACAGACATAATTATTGTCATAGACACTGTGAAGGCACGGTACAGAAACTGGTTTGGATCACGAGAGATGGTCACCAGTTTAGCTTGACTACAACACTCAGATGTGCAGGCTCATGTTTTCGTTTGACTGTCAGACCCACCAAATATCCTAGAGCAAAAATTTGGCCAGCCGACACAGCAGTGAAGGAAAGATCCACTGAGCTGAGGAGAACCCACAGCCACACGTGTCACAGCCAGTGGAGCTTCTGCCTGAGAGAAAACGACGAAGAAAAATCTTTCGTTTGCCCACTCATTCGGACAGGCAGGCAATAATCAAAGCAAAATGCGCTGGCCAGTGCTGAAGTATGCCTGTGGACGAGTTGTCCACGGCAAAAATCCAGCTTCCACTCCCCTCGTCCCAGCTCACAACTTTTTCACGTTCGGTGTGTCGTTGTATGGGAACAGTTACGTTCGGCCTTGGTTAGAGAGAGTATGTATGCACTGGGAAACCTCGTGATGTTGACTGCTGAACGTCAGAGACATGGCTGTACCGCTTTGCGTCTGTTGGATTGGCCTGTTAACCACTAAGGGATGGAAAAGAAGGAGAGAGAGAGAGAGAGAGAGAGAGAGAGAGAGAGAGAGAGAGAGAGAGAGAGAGAGCAGAAGACGAAGAAGAGGAAAATAGAAACCGACCTACCAACAAATAAAAACGGTCAGAAGTGAGGACACAACAGCGTTGGTTTCTATCAGTTGTGTCGAAAAATTGATTGATTGATTGATGATCACTTATATAGCGCTATTCTCCGCTCTCTTGAGCAGACTCACTGCGCTCGCCTGTGGTTCTACATGAGTGACAAGCTTTTTATAGCGCGTTTTTTTTTTTTTTTTTTTTTTTTTTTTTTTTTATATCCACCGAAGTGGTGTACTTATAGCGCTGACATGGCTGGTGCCATATGAAACTGCAGCCATCTCGGCGCAAGTTCTGTGTACACCATACAACCATGCACCATGTCACTTCATGCAAAGCCACATACGTAAGGTGTATGCATGTTTAGCTGTAACCTGCCACCTGCACTTTTGGCAGAATGACCGGGATCTTTTACGTGCTACTGCAGTAACACCGGGGTGGAACGGATACCGACATTAGAGTCAGACAGAAAGTCGACCCTGGAGAAGAAAATTCTCCCGCCGCTCCTACAGGGATTTGAACTCGGGACCTTTCAGTCAGAGTCCGGCGCTCTAACCACTGAGCTATCCCCGTCCCCATAGACGGATGGAAAAGAGAGAGAGAGAGAGAGAGAGAGAGAGAGAGAGAGAGAGAGAGAGAGAGAGAGAGAGAGAATGCCACGTCGATTCCAGTATAATTTCCCCCCTTCTTCTTCCTGCGAGTCTTTCACCTGCCAAACAAACACCATCTTCTGCTAATCTACAGCTCCTCCTGCAGACCACAGAGCTCGTAAAAACAGTGCGGGGAGATAACTCTTCACACCAACTGGCGTTTTATTTTCCCCAGCATCGCGTTGGGATGCCGGCCACCTCTGGGGGTAGCTTAGTTCAGGTGCTCTCTCTCTCTCTCTCTCTCTCTCTCTCTCTCTCTCTCTCTCTCTCTCTCTCTCTCTCTCTCTCTCTCTCTCTCTCTCTCTCTCTCTCTCTCTCCAAATTGGTTTGTGCTCTTATCTTTTGATTTTCTCAAACTGTCTCCACTAACTGCATCCTCAAACAAATCTGGTTCATCATCCATCACAATATCCCACTCTCCAATACGTGCATTGAAATCCCGCCCACCAGTATTTAAATACGCGTTCTCCCATTTTGGTACAGATTCAAAAGAAATTCTTCGAGATGGTGGATGCAACAGTTCGTGTCAGACTGTTTATAATACGGGCTTTGGTATGGTGGAACACACAGTGAAACAAATAATAAATCTTTGTCCAGTCCTACACAGTCTTTCCATATTTGGACACAGATCATATTGTCATATTTGCAATCAATCTGTGTCACAAAAGGCATCAAACGCTTGCTGACCAAGACAGCTACCCCTCCCGATCGTCTGCCGTGTGTTGACAGTTTAATGGCTGGACGGTGAAACACGTGATAGTCCTGGAAGTGCGTGCTGAAGTCAAACTGATCTGCTGTAAATGTTTCCAGTGCACAAAATATATCAAACGATTTGACGTAGCTTACAAAGTCTGGTTCACTAATCTTAGCCACAAAATGTTCAACATTTAGGGAGGAAATTCTTATTTCTTTTTGATTTACTCCTTTTGAATCAGCACCAACCTGTTCATTCACGTGACGTTCCGAGTCTGCTTCCCTTGGGTCTTGGCCTGTTTGTTAGTTTTGTGTCTTGTCCTTTGCAGTCTGCCACGCCGCGTGCAGACTTGTCTGACGAGTGCTGCTGGTGTTCGTGCGCGGCTGCGACTTGCTCCGTGTGGTCCGTGTCTCCATCGAGATGTTGAGTTGCTTCTGTGCTGTGCTGCTCTCATTGACTCTTGTTCAACCTTCCATTGTATGCCACTGAACGGCAAACACAGTGGTGATCTCCAAGGACAGTTCACTTTTATATCCCAGCAGGGAAACAGTCTTGTTGACTACTTTGTTGTTTCTGCTGACTTTGTCTCAAAAACTGATATGTATTTTGAAGTCGGTAGCCGGGTTGAATCAAGCCATATGCCCATACATCTCAGCATTCGAGGAAAACAAAAGAAACCAGAAAAAGAAATTCACCCAACGCAAAGAGAGAGCATTACAAATATAAAATGGAACAGCGAAAACGTTGAAGAGTTTAACGAAGCTATTAATTCTGATGAAACCAAAGAAAGATTTAGCGAGGCCCTGGAATTTTTGGATACAAACATTGAAAAAGCTTTGAAGACTTTTAGTGACACTTTGCTGCACGCTGGCGAATGTATGAGGCGAAAGGTATCGTTCAGCACGGGCGCCGAACGCAGCACATGTAAATGGTTTGACCGTGAATGCATCTCAAAAAAGCGTGACGCACGGCGCGCCCTCAATCGTTTTCAGAGAACACAACTAGAGATAGACAAACTAGCCTATAGGCAGAAGAGAACTGAGTACAAGTCAACAATTGCAGAAAAGAAAAAAACAGTACAAAATTACCGTGCACCAAGCTCTATTTGATAACAAACGAAGCAGCTCCAAGTTTTGGGACACTTGATAAACAAGTTCGAAGAGCGAGACAGAGGAAAACAAAACACCCAGATATAGCTATTACCACATGGCAAGAGCATTTCCAAAATATCTTAGACAAAGGAAGTGAACAAGTGTCAAATGAAGAAAATGGAAAAAGCGAGAAAAATTCACCAAATAATCCTGATCTCGAAACAAGTGAAACACATATCCCAGAGTTAGACGATCCAATTACGGAGCAGGAAGTTCGTCAAGCCATTAGAAACATGAAACGCGGGAAAGCCTCTGGAATAGATGAAATATGTGGAGAGTTTCTCAAATATGCAGAAAATGTGGTTGTACCTTTTCTCACGCAATTATTCAATAAGCTTTATAATGCAAGCCTTTTTCCGGCAGTTTGGAGCAAATCGGTTATTGTACCCATTTTTAAGAAAGGTGACGATGATAATCCAGACAACTATAGGGGAATCTCTTTACTTAGTATCGTTAGCAAGGTTTTCACTGATATTTTGAACAAGAGGCTATACACATGGGCTGAAAAGGAAAATAAAATTAGCAAAGAACAGGCAGGGTTCCGTAAGGGGTATTCAACAATTGACCATATATTCACACTGGTTTCAATGGTAAAAAGGAAATTAAACAGCAGACGTGGCGGGAAAATTTGTGTCGCCTTTGTTGACTATAAGAAAGCCTTCGATACGGTTGATCGGGATAAATTATGGGAAACGTTAGAAAAACTGAACACATCGTCTAAAATGATAAACATGATTAAGGCCATATACACCTCAGTCCAGTCATGCGTCAGGTGGGGTGCAAAGTTTTCCGAGTTTTTCCCATGCTCGCTTGGAGTGAAGCAGGGGTGTTTTCTCAGTCCATTGATGTTCTCCCTCTTTATATCTGAAGTTGCAGACTTTTGTTCGAGAAAATGGCAAGCATGGTATTCAACTAATCCCTGGGTTTGAGGATTTTTTTTTATTGTTATTCGCAGACGACATCGTATTAATATCATCCACACCATCAGGCTTACAAAATCAGATAGATAATCTTGAAAAAGCCTCTAAATCGTTGGGCTTGACAGTAAATCTTGACAAAACAAAAGTTATGATTTCAGAAAAGGAGGACATATTGCGGCAGGGGAAAAATAGTTTTATGATGGTAAGGAAATGGAAATAGTAAACAATTACAAATATTTGGGGTTCACTCTAACAACAAAACTGTCAAACAACTCCGCTTGTGAAGAGTATGCTAGCAAGGCCAAAGGCAAAATTTTAGATTTAATGAAAACTATGTGGTCTCTTGGCAATCTGGACACGTCTTTGTTTTTCAAACTCCTTGATGCACAGATTAAGCCAATGTTGTTGTATGCATCAGAAATATGGGGAATGTTGAGGTTGACGGCCATCGAGACAGCTCATCTTTTTGCTTGTGAAAGGTTATTATGTGTTAGCAACAAAACACCAAACCATATGGTATAACGTGACACTAGACGCTATCGTTTGTACATCGAGAGCACCTTGTCTTCCCTCAGATACTGGCTAAAGCTACGGAGAATGCCCGCAGAACGATTTCCAAAACAGGCGCTGATTATGATGCAAAATGATATAGACAACAATGGTTCAAGAAACACTAGGAGTTGGGCAAGCGACATCAAACATTGTCTCGAATCTTACGGTTTCCAAGATGTTTGGACTGGCGAGGTAGCCAACGAAACTGCATTTCTTTCAGCATTCAAATGCAAAATGATAGAACGTTTTCAACAAGAATGATACTCAAAGGTGTCCAGTAGCGAAATATTTGCAACATATTGTACTTTCAAATCATCTCACGTGGCAGAAACATATCTAAATGACATAACAATAAAAAAAGTTTAGAGATGCTTTAGTTAGGTTGTGTTTTGGAATAAATGAATTAAGGGTGAACAAACGCTACGAATCTGAAAACATTCTTAACAAAGACTGTGCTTTCTGTCCAGGCATTCTCGAAGACGAAACGCACTTCCTATTTCATTGTCCATTGTATTCTTCAATTAGACATAAACATATAGCAGAATTCATGGCCCAGGAAGCACTGCCTACTCTCAAAGTTCTGCTGGAGGCTCCATCCGCACTAGTTTCCAGAAAAGTAGCAATGTATGTCTTTTATGCTTTAAAGCTCAGAGAAGAAAAAATTACGTAAGCAAATGAGTACAACCTGGTATGTGCTACTCAAGTTTTGCGGTTGCCAATATGATGATATGTTATGAACTGTTGACGCTATGTTTTTCTCGTTTTTTTAATGTTTTTTTTTAATGTATTTTTTATATCCCCCCCCCCCCCCCCGCATTTGTGTATGGGTCGGTGGCCTTCACAATAAACCATGTGTCAGTGTCAGTCTCTCTCTCTCCTCCGGCATTTTACTTCTTCTTCTTCTATTGCACCAGAAGACTATGCAAGGCACACACACACACACACACACACACACACACACACACACACACACACACACACACACACACACACACACACACACACACACACACACACACACTTTACACGATCGGGATTTACTACCTAAACGGGTTTACTAACTAAATATTTCAGCGTTTTAAAACTGCTAAGTCCGCCCTTCATTTCACTATGGATGAGCGTGATCGTGGCCAATGTGAGTAAGAATGAATGCATTCCAAATTTATCTAGAATGCATCTTCAAAATATTGGCTTAACCCCTCCTCAGGCTCAGTTTTTTCTGCCTTCATGGTGCTGTTTTCATTCAACACAAAAACACTGTTGCTGTTTTCTTTGTTAACTTTGTTCTTTTCTCTTTCTTCCTCGCACCAAACATTTTGCGTGGGCAGTAAGAAGCTTAGTGTGTAAAGGATGGGAACTGCAAAATGACGCTGTCTTGTTGTTGCTGTTTTTTCTTTTTCTTTCTGATTTGTGTGTGTGTGTGTGTGTGTGTGTGTGTGTGTGTGTGTGTGTGTGTGTGTGTGTGTGTGTGTGTGTGTGAGTCTGTGTGTGTTGCTGTGTTGTGTTCTTTCGTTCTTTTTTTTTTTTTTTTTTGTTAAATTTATTTTATACCTCTCCCATTTCCCAGCTTGAATCAGCTTGCCAACTCGTCTCCTCCTCTCTCCCACCCCCACCTTCCCCACTCCGCTTTTCCCCCTCCTCCTTCATCCTTCCTACCGGCCTGACGTATCGTTATTTCTTCGTTTTTGTCACCTTTATAACAAATACCGCCATGTCGTTGCATCTTCTCCACTTGCTTATGACGTCTATTTCGGTGTCTTGGCAGCGTCCTTATCTTCCAGTCGTAGCTGTTGTGGTTGCGGTTGCCGACCTTGGAACGATGAGAGGTCTCAAGAAAGGATCGGAGTGCATAACCCCTCCCCACCCCCCCACCCCTACCTCTCCTTTTACGGACCAATATCAAGCGGGAATCGAAGTGCAGAGTCGGACAGTCTCTCAGTTCTGCCCATTGGCAGTCCCCTTGGCAGTCCCCGTATTCACAACGGTTTCATGTGCCTCGTCTCGTTCCATGGAGAGAGTCTGCTAGAGAGAGTCTGCACTGAGAGTCTCGTTAGAGAGAGTCTGCATTGAGAATCTGCACCGAGTCTCGCTAGAGAGAGTCTGCACTGAGAGTCTGCACTGAGTCTTGTTAGAGAGAGTCTGCACTGAGAGTCTTCACTGAGTCTCGTTAAAGAGAGTCTGCATTGAGTCTCGTTAGAGAGAGTCTGCACTGAGTCTTGTTAGAGTCTGCACTGAGTCTCGTCAGAGAGAGTCTGCACTGAGTCTCGTTAGAGAGAGTCTGCACTGAGTCTCGTTAGAGAGAGTCTCCACTGAGTCTCGTTAGAGAGAGTCTGCACTGAGAGTCTGCACTGAGTCTCGTTAAAGAGAGTCTGCATTGAGTCTCGTTAGAGAGAGTCTGCACTGAGAGTCTGCACTGAGTCTTGTTAGAGAGAGTCTGCACTGGGTCTCGTTAGAGAGAGTCTGCACTGAGTCTCGTTAGAGAGAGTCTGCATTGAGTCTCGTTAGAGAGAGTCTGCACTGAGAGTCTGCACTGAGTCTCGTTAGAGAGAGTCTGCACTGAGAGTCTGCACTGAGTCTCGTTAGAGAGAGTCTGCACTGAGTCTTGTTAGAGAGAGTCTGCACTGAGTCTCGTTAAAGAGAGTCTGCACTGAGAGTTGCAACCGGCAAAAATCCCGCTTCTACACCCCTCGTCCCAGCTCACATCTTTTTCATTGGTGTGTGTCGTTGCATGGGCGCTACCATGTTTGGTCTCGGCTGATTGAGTTTAGTGGTGTTGCACTGAGTTGTTTCACGCTTTCAGATCAAATCTAATTAAATCAAATTTAAAATTCGTATGATTGTAAAATACTTGGACCACGTCAGGCGTAATCAATAATGCCCTAGTTGACTTTGGTGTCCATTCAACGGAGATGAATGACGTGTTTTCTGACTATGCAAAAACCAGTGTTGGCTTTTTCTTCTTCTTGTTTTCTTTCTTTTCTTTTTCTTTTTCTTTCTCGGAAACTGTTAAAGCGAAGTCTTGCAAACTTTGCATTGATTATCACCGCTGTCGTCGAGCTTGACTCATTCATAAACCAGTTTTGATGATGTTCGGTTTATTTCAAGGTCCCTGCTGCAAAGAAAATTGCTGTCATGTTTGATTCCTGTCTCTCTCTGTATCTGTATCTGTATCTGTCTGTCTGTCTGTCTGTCTGTCTGTCTGTCTGTCTGTCTGTCTGTCTGTCTGTCTCTCTCTCTCTCTCTCTCTCTCTCTCTCTCTCTCTCTCTCTCTCTCTCTCTCTCTCTCTCTCTCTCTCTCTCTCTCTCTCTGTGTCTCTGTGTGTCTGTCTGTCTATCTCTCTCACTCTCTTTCTCTCTCTTGCTGGTTTTGGCAGTTGTTGTTGGACGTATATGTTTTGCAGTGTGGAGTTTTTCATCATCACATTTATAAATCGCCACTTTGGTAATTGGACGGGGGTGGAAAGTCGGCAGGATAAGAGGCTAAGCACTTTCAATCCTAGAAGGTGGTGGATAAACAGAATGAATGAAAAGGCTGAAAAAGCATTCTAACCGGCATCATCCGAAGAATCTGTCTTGATCTCCTAATGCGTTTCTCCATGTGTGCGTAGGAGTGAGTCAGTGAGTCGGAGAAAAAGAGAGAGAGAGAGAGAGAGAGAGAGAGAGAGAGAGAGAGAGAGAGAGAGAGAGAGAGACAGACAGACAGACAGACAGACAGACAGACAGACAGACGGACAGACAGACAGATTGACAGACAGAATTTGTCTGTCTTTCCGCATGTTGATCTCTGTCTTCTCCTTCTTAGCACTGTTCGGTTATAAGATTACTCGAGTGTTGTTCCTGTTCACTGGTGTGACTTTTTTGTTTTTGTTTTTTGTTTTGTTTGTTTGTCTTAGGTTTTGGGCCATAAGCGATTTTTAATGATAATTCAGGGTAGCTTATTAAAGGGACGGGACAGACAGTTAATGTATGACAACAGTTTATGGAGAGAGATCTCTCCGTGTGCCGTAACGGATGTGCTTCTGTTTGTTACAGAGGCGGAACCACCGTCAGTACGGCACCATCTTCAAAGAGCCATTCGGGCCAGCCAAGAACGTCTGCGTGGCGGACCCGTCCATTGTGGAGGAGATACTCCGGTCGGAGGGTCAATTCCCCAACAGGCCGCCCTACGAGTCCTGGGTCCTCTACAACAACCTCCGCAAGAGACGAGGAGGCGTCATGACCTCGTGAGTGCATTCTAGACACCTTGGTGTATGTAGTCTTTTGTCTGTTTGTCTGTCAGTTGTGTTCCAAGTCCGTTACAACAACCTCTGGAAGAGATGAGGAGGTGCCATGACCTCGTGAGTGCATTCTAGACACCTTAGTGTATATAGTCTTTCGTCTGTTTGTCTCTGTCAGTTGTGTTCCAAGTCCGTTGCAACAACCTCTGGAAGAGACGAGGTGGCGTCATGGCCTCGTGAGTGCACTGTAGACACCCTTCGTCTCCTCTTTCGTCTCTGTCAGTAGTGGTACAAGTCCGTTGCAACAACCTCTGCAAAACGCTCGGAGGCACCATGACCTCGTGAGTGTGCTTTGTAGACACACTGGTGTAGTGATTTGTCTCAGTGACCCTGTAGTGTCCCAGGTCCTCCGCAAGAGACGAGGAAGCGTCATGACCTCGTATATGCATTCTGAACGCCTATCGTCTTGTCTTTTGTCATGTTGTCCCTGTCACTAGTGGTCCAAGTCCATCATAGCCCCGAGAGTGCATGTATTATAATTATCGACTCACTGGTTTAATCTTTCGTCTTACTCGCGTAGTTGCATGAGGTGACTTTCGGACTTGGATATTTTATTAGCAGCAAGTCTGTGTTGATCTGTTACTATCGTTCAGTCGCAATTTGCTGTAGAGATGTGGAATCTAACTGGTGAGGGCAGCAGTGAAAGCTGTTTTAATGGTTCATTAATTGCACGGGGAAACGTCACAAGGGCAGTGTCCATAAACCACAATTCTTAAAGAGAAAGGAGAGCCGAAGCTGAATCGAGCCGAGGTCCTTCTGCTTAGCAGCATATCGCTATACCGCTGCGCCAAACCGGCTCACATAAATTATGGCTCATATCCGCCAGTGAAATTTGTCCCTAAAGTCGGACAGTCAGCTTCGACGGCTTTTCTTTCTACATCCCAAGGGAGTAAGTGGGATGATGCACTGAGTGGTCTTTGCAATGAAGCACATAAATGTGACGACGAAAGAAACATTGTGACATAAAATTATACTGCATAAAATTGTTTTTTAAACATTATTATTACCAAGCGGACGTCCTTTTGCTTCGGGATAGGTCTTTATCGGGAATCTACAGGTGGAGTAAATTACGATTGAGTCATGTATAATCGAGTCAAAATCTCAAATACATTCAAAGGTGGCATTGTGCTGCGCCTTTGAGGCCCCTTCGTGCATGATCGCTATCGTAGTAGACTCTAAATATTCTTTCCTGCAAAGCGTAATTTGGGTAGGATGATTTGCCTCCTGCAACGGTATACATATACATCTGATTAACTGTGAGAGGATTCCTCCATTCAAAACGGACACGTGAAAGCAGTTTTTATCGCTAAATGCACACCAATAAATGATGGGTGGTCCCTTTTTTCTTTTTTCTTCTTTTCCTGTACGCATATTTTTATATACTCTAGCTTTCGTCAAAGCCAACAGCTGAAGACGTGCTTTTGTGATTAAATGTGTTCAAATACTTTTGCGTTGCTTCCGCTAGCAGAGTTGGCATATCGTGTTAACGATGTCCTGGTTTTAGAAACAGTGACTGCAGGATCCTGTTTATCGTCCCCACCCCTTCCTGTGCCTTGTGAAAGGATCCGTTCCATCACATTTCCCTCAGTGTCTTGTCAAAGGACCCTTTTCAACACCTTCAGTGTCTTGTCAAAGGACCTTTCTCGATACCTTCGTTGTCTAAGGACCCTTTTTGACATCCTCGGTTTCTTGTCAAAGTACCCTTTTCGACACCCTCAGTGTCTTGCCAAACCCTTTTCGACACCCCAGTGTCTTGTTAAAGGACCCTTTTCGACACCCTCAGAGTTTTGTCAAATTAACCTTTTCGACACCCTGATTGTCTTGTCAAAGGACCATTTTCGACACCCTCAGTGTCAAACAGTCTTTACAAAGGACACCTTCCGTTTTTCTCAGTGTCTTCTTGAAGGACTTTATTTAAGTGCCACCCCAGTATCTCAGCAATGGATCATTTCCGTTGATCTCAGTGCCTTCTTTCAGGGCCCTTTGTTTGGCCTTGAGTGTTTATCTATGGCACTATTATTTTATCCACCCTCAGTGTTTTTACCAAAGGACCCGTAACATCACTGCCAGTGTCTTATTTAAAGACCTGTCTGCCATCCTCCGTGTGCCATCCACGGTGTAGTATCAAAGAACGTTTTACATCACCGTCAGTGTCTTATTTAAGGACCTGTCTGCCATACACATTGTATCATTAAAGAACCTTTTACGTCACCGTCAGTGTTTTATTAAAGGACCTGTCTGCCATCCTCCGTGTATTATCAAGGGACCCTTTACATCACCGTCAGTGTCTTCGTAAAAGACCCTTTCCGTTGCCGTGTCTTCTGAAAGGATCCTGTCTATCGCCCTCAATGTTTTATCAAAGGACCACTGTTCGACACTCTCTGTGTCACACAGTCTTGCCCAAGACCCTTCTGTTACCTTCAAAGTCTTCTCAAAGGACTCTGTCTGTCTGTCTTGCCCGGTATCATCTCAAAGACTGTCCGTTCAGCCAAACGCCCGAGAGCGAAAAGAGCGACTGACGCGAACATTGTGCGGTAAAGGTCAATCGGTGAGACACAGGCGTCGCAATTAAACCAGCAAGTCTGTGCGACGCTGTGTTTAGAGCTTAGGTTATAGTACAGACCCCACGGCTCCAAAATCTTTTCCCAGGTCTAACTAACTGCAGGGGTTCGTGTTTGTCAGTTATACAGTCGGTGTTCTGGCTTGCAGCCCGATGGTATCCTAACCGAACCGCCACGGCGTCGCCGTGTTTTGTGGCCGCGTCGGCGTGTTGTCATTGATTGACTCCCCGCAGACTCGGAGATGTACCTCTGTATGTGTGTGTGTGTGTGTGTGTGTGTGTGTGTGTGTGTGTGTGTGTGTGTGTGTGTGTGTGTGTGTGTGTGTGTGTGTGTGTGTGTGTGTGCGTGCGTGTGAAACCGGTACGTACCAAACAGCCCCATGAAGGCTCAACGAGGCGCCGTGAGTGCAGATTCCGGGTGGCCCTGTCGACAGGCGACAACCATGCACCATTCAGGCTGTTTCGACAAGAGTCGCTGCCCTGCAGTGATTCAATCAGGTTGTCTCGGTCAGCAGCACACAAAATGTCATGACACAGTGATTCAGGGTGTCTCAATAGGACGCAAATGCCACGATGCAGCGATTTAGGCTGTCTCGCAACATACATTGTGCCGTGGTGGACTGGCTCAGGCTATTTCAGTAACACAAAACACCGTGATCCAGTGATTCAAGGCTGTTTCAACAACAGCACGCAAGAGTCCATGAGGCGGTGTTTCAGGCTGTCTCGGCATCAGGTGTGTGTGTGTGTGTGTGTGTGTGTGTGTGTGTGTGTGTGTGTGTGTGTGTGTGTGTGTGTGTGTGTGTGTATGTGTGTGTGTGTGTGTGTGTGTGTGTGTGTGTGTGTGTGAGAGAGAGAGAGAGAGAGAGAGAGAGAGAGAGAGAGAGAGAGAGAGAGAGAGAGAGAGAGAGAGAGAGAATAAATCGCCCGTTACAACGACGATAATCATCGTCATCTTTCTGCATCATCTGTTCCGCTGAAGTGAACCCGAGTCAGTTTATGGACACAGAAGCAGTTGCTAATGGAAGCCAGTGTCACAGGCGTGATGGGTGGTCACCTATGTCCGTGTCATTTGTACAGGTGGGGCATTTCCACAAGCTCCATGGTATGTCACCGCAAACAGACAAGATTATTCCTCACGTACGAAGAATTTGAAAGTTCAGTTTACGCGTCCTCAGCAAGTATCGAGAGAGAGGGAGAGGGGGGTGGGCGGAGAGTGTAAAGAGAGAGAGAGGGAGAAAGAGAGAGGGGGGAGAGAGAGAGAGTCAAAGAGGGGGGGGAGAGAAGTCAAAGAGAGAGAGAGAGAAGTCAAAGCGCGAGTGAAAGTGAGAGAGAGAAAGAGAGAGAGAGAGGGGGAGAGCTCTATCCGATACTTGTACACTTTAATCAGCGCTTCACTACTTGATTTAGCAACAGTTTTTTTTACGTGGAACTGGACTAGACATGAGACCGTGGGTCCCCGGTGTGGCGGTGGTGTGGATGGAATGTGTAGCAGACGAGTGTACAAGACGTCGAGCTACTGGCGACCAGTAGTCATCTTGTCTACAAGATCAGTTACAAGGGTCAGAGGGACAGTTACAATCCTTGGGCCATGTCACACACATACCTGTGCTTAAAGGGACACCGCCACTCCAGCTCTTTTATTTCTAAGGCCATGTGACACATACCTGTTTTTAAAGGGGCATCGCCACTCCAGCTGCTTTATTTGTAAGTCCATGTCGCACACATACATGTGCTTAAAGGGACACCGCCACTCCAGCTCCTTTATTTCTAAGGCCATGTGACACATACCTGTGCTTAAAGGGACACCGCCACTCCAGCTCCTCTATTTCTAAGGCCATGTGACACACATACCTGTGCTTAAAGGGACACCGCCACTCCAGCTCCTCTATTTCTAAGGCCATGTGACACACATACCTGTGCTTAAAGGGACACCGCCACTCCAGCTACTTTATTTCTAAGGCCGTGTGACACATACCTGTGTTTAAAAGGACATCACCACTCCAGCTTCTTTATTTCTAAGTCCATGTCGCACACATACCTGTGCTTAAAGGCACACCGTTACTCGAACTCCCTAATTTCTAAGGCCGTGGGAGTGGGAAGACAGTTCATCGGTTGTCGAATTAGTGAAGGGGGCTAGTAATCTTATTAGACCTTGTGGATAGAATATACAAGGATGGCTTTCTCTCGGCGAATTTGTGTGTGTGTGTGTGTGTGTGTGTGCGTGCGTGCGTGCGTGCGTGCGTGCGTGCGTGCGTGCGTGCGTGCGTGCGTGCGTGCGTGCGTGCGTGCGTGCGTGCGTGCGTGTGTGTGTGTTTTCAAGAGATCATCTGCGTTCATGTCAAAGCTAGATAACTTCAACGAGAACAAGAATTGGAGGAAGAAGAAGAAAAACACGAGGAGAAAAGTAAAAGCAGAGTTGTTTTCTCCCCCCACTGTGCACGCATGTGAACCAGCGTTGTGTGTGCGAGCAGACACGCTGTCTTTGCTGTTTCCATTAAACTACGACAGTAACGCGTTTTTGCGAACAGGCAAAGGTTGACGACCAGGTCTTTAGTGAAATAACTACCACGTTGCCGATTTTTTAATATATATAAATATTTTTTTTTGCATGCAGTCAATGCAGTGACGTGGAAGCGCCTGAATGACGTCTCGTGACGTCGGCCGGATATTCCACCTTGCGCGAGAGGCTCCCTGCAGTGTCTTGCTAATGATCTGTCTCCTCCTGACGACGGCGCATTCACCACCACTGTATAGAGTTTATGAAAGGGCGTTTGCAGAACAGTGCGTCTTTGGTTCACTTAGACCAGTGTTGCTGTTTAGCGGTTAATGTGTGTGCTGAATGTGTGTCACTGCTTTGTTGTTGTTGTTGTGTGTGCGAGAGGGGGAGGGAGAGAGAGAGAGGGGGATAAACAGACGGGAAGAGAGTGTTGTTGTTTTTTAACGCCCAGTCAACCTCACAAGTTATATCAGGGCGAACACACACACACACACACGCACGCACGCACGCACGCACGCACGTACACACACACACACGCACACACAGAACTCGAACTCGAAAACGCGAGCGTTATTTTGCAAGGATTGTAGTTTAGGTTCAGTCAAAAAACCTAACAACAAGTCCTTACCAAGCTTCTGATGAGTAAACATAAAGTTACAGGGCATCATACATATAGGCATGAATGAGTTAGTGAAATCTTATACATGAGAATTTATAAGGATTTCCACACAAAACAGCGTGTTCACAGAGCCAGATGCACACATGCATACCTTACTCAGAGAGAGAGAGGTGAGAGAAATACCCAAGAGAAGGTACACGGAGAGAGAGAGAGGGAGAGAGAGAGAGAGAGAGAGAGAGAGAGAAGAGAGAGAGAGAGAGAGAGAGAGAGAGAGAGAGATTAAGTTCATGCTGAAAAAAGCAAGGAGAATGTAGCCCACTGCACTTATATAGTGCAGTAAACAGGTTTTTCTTTCGCCCCGCAGGCATTGCCTCAGACAATAACGATATGATATGGTTTAGTATCACACAGTGATACTACGGTGCTGTCACACGTGCAACAGAAACATTGCACACCTGCCACCGGGCCAGAGATCTATGTGAATGGCTTGTGTGTTACTTCTACGGACGCGACCTGCGCTTTCAGCTCGTACGCTCCGGGTTATTATTTGCTCACTGGCTGTGTGACGTCGCTTGTTGCCAAATCTCAGATGTCAGGCGGACAGACAATCAGCCACTGTTGACATTTCTTTCAGGTATGGCCTGACGTGTTGTCAAACGCTTACGTGAGAGAGAAGGGTGGGGGGTGGGGGGTGAGAGAGTGAGTGAGAGACGGACAGACAGACACAGAGAGAGAGAGAGAGAGAGAGAGAGACACACACACACACGCACGCACGCACGCACGCACGCACATACTCACACGCACACATACACACACACACACACACACACACACACACACACACACACACACACACACACACACACACACACACACGAGATTTTTGTTGCCTGTTATTTTGAGTTGTGGAATCTAAATTTGTTTTTTAGACAGCAAGACATGTCTTTGTTTTTTTTCTTTTTTTTCTTTTTGCACAGTCGACGTGAGTTATTGCACGTGCAAATGTTAGACCACGTTAACGTCCCTTTCTCTTTTTGGCAATGCGTCAAAACAGGCTAGGTAAGAAAACAAGATATGATTAAATGACCAAAACATTTGACATTTTCGGATCTTGACTTACTGTTTTTTAGCTAAGTGAAATGTTTTCCTGTTCAAAAGAAAATAAGCTTGTGCGAGAGAGAAACGGGTGTGTGGAGAATGAGAGATTGAAAAGAAAATATGCTTGTACGTAAGAGAGAGAGAGAGAGTGGGTGGTGTGGGGGGGGGGGGGGGGGGGGGGCAGGGAATGAGAGACAGAGAGAGTGAATAGCCTTAGGCATCAAAAGAGCTGCGAGCTGCGTCAGGAGCCAAACGACCTTCCACTATGTCGGTCAGCGTTGGCTCTCTGACACGAGACCGCTCCTGGCGATGGCCTCCCCTTGTTCTGGAATCCTCAGTAACCTCTCCCAACCCCCTCCCTCCTCCCTTCTTTCCTTCTCTGAAAAAGTCAGCCAATTAAATCGTCTCGTCTGATTTCCCGAAGAGTTGCCGCCAGCGGACCCCTGTTGACATCACCTTGTGTAGTGCACCGCTTCACCGCAAGGTCCTCCGGATGACGTCTTCGTTCGCTCTGCAAATAGATGCTATCCGCTCAATGCAGCTCGAGGTCAAGAGAAAGGCGGTTGTCGTGTGTGTGTGTGTGTGTGTGTGTGTGTGTGTGTGTGGTGTGTGTGTGTGTGTGTGTGTGTGTGTGTGTATGTGTGTGTGTGTGTGTGTGGTGTGTGTGTGTGTGTGTGTGTGTGTGTGTGTGTGTGTGTGGTGTGTGTGTGTGTGTGTGTGTGTGTGTGTGTGTGTGTATGTGAGAGAGAGAGAGAAAGAGGAAGGGGATGGGGTTGGTGGAAAGTGGCTGGAGGCGTTATTGTGAATAATTACATCTTCACCAAGCGAACCGCACTGATTATGCCCAAAACTTGCAGTTCCTGTATTACAGCCCTTTTCCCAATGATGAGCTGAAGGTGATTTACAAACGGTTGGAGTTCGTTCCCGCGTGTATCCAACTGTCATAATCCCAGTAACACTTCACAGTATGTCATGTAACTCCTATCGGCGAATACCTCGCGCTCTATAGCTGCATGCGTTCAAACCAAAGCAAAAACAAAAAAAGCCTGTGATCCGAAATGCCAGATTGAACAAAGAGATAAATAACTATTGCAAAATGGTTTATACTTATGCACTCTTCCCTCTCTCTGTTTGCATTTAATGCTGTCTCTCTGTCTGTCTCAGTCTCTGTCTGTCTGTCTGTCTGTCTCTGTCTCTCTGTCTCTGTCTCTCTGTCTCTGTCTCTCTCTGTCTCTCTCTGTCTCTCTGTCTGTCTGTCTGTCTGTCTGTCTCTCTCTCTCTCTCTCTCTCTCTCTCTCTCTCTCTCTCTCTCTCTCTCTCTCTCTCTCTCTCTCTCTCTCTCTCTGATATAACTGTAATGGTTGACTGTGCGTATAACACAAGTTACTCTCTCTCTCTCCCCTCCCACCTTCCCCCTCCCATGCTTGCACTTAGTCATCTAAACACGTTGTGTTGGACGTTGCATTTTATTACGCACGTCGCGTGTTATCGTTTGCATCGTTGTCGTTTCATCCGGTCCTGCAGGCGTTGTTGTACACAATACTGATGTTGAATAAACTGGGGCGTATTCTTCATACACCCTTAGGCGCCTCCCTCCCCTCCCTCCTCCTCCCCCCCCCCCCACCTGATTTTTCGGGGGGGGGGGGGGGGGTATAAACCTGCAAGGCAAGATGATGATGATACTGATGTCCCCATTTCAGTCACCAGTTTTGGGAGTTCGTCTTTGAAGAAACAATCAATGATAAAATCAGAGCGCGTACCGCTTTAATTCACCACCTCCTCCTCTTCCTTCTTCTTCTTCTGTGTTTCTTCTCCAGGAGCAGTCAGAAATATCGTCCTGATTAGTACGCAAGTTTTATACAATATCTGTTCGTTTTACATACCAGCGACCGTCCGTCACTCTCTCACCAGTATCTGACGTGGGATCTTTAGCCTGCGCAACGGTCTGAGAGCGTGCAACGCACACGAGGGCGAGGCAAGCTCGGAATGAAATAATGTTGGAATAATTTCCTATTTAACCCTTTCACTGCCATGATGTCATTTGAAAACAACCAATAAAACGCGAAATTTGAAACCCTTAAACCTTTTTGTTTTCTTTTTTGCATTAGCACGTGAAAGGATTTTTTTAAAAATCAAAACGCACTATATTGAAATTACACTTGTTATAGGACCGGAACATATACTGTTTGCAGGCGTATTGCGTGCACTTTCCGAGCACCGCTTTCCGGCACCTTCCTCCAAACTCTGCCAGATTTAGTTACGCCACTGAAGGCGCACTCTTTATCTCCGCGAAGCTGTCCAGCGACGCGGTCAGCGCCCTCCGAAAGGTTCGGGTACTAATATGACTGTAGAAGCAACCTAGCGCCAAAGCACGCACGTAAACATGAGACGCATCCACCCCGGGTGAAAGAAAGTGTACCGTCTCGATGATGAGTTGATGCTTAATGTCCTCAGATGTCATTTGACATATTAGGGACAAGTTGTGACCAATGCCGAAGCACGGTTCATAAAAATCCACATACGTAAGGTGTATGCGTGTTTAGCTGTAACCTGCCACCTGCACTTTTGGCAGAATGACGGGGATATTTTACGTGCTACTGTGGTAACACGGGGGTGGAACGGATACCGAAATAAGAGTCAGCACAGAAAGTCGACCCTGGAGAAGAAAATTCTCCCGCCGTTCCAGCAGGGATTCGAACCCGCGACCTTTCAATCACGAGTCCGGCGCTCTAACCACTGAGCTATCCCCGCCCCCGAACCGTCTCGATTCAAACGATTGTGGTTTTATTTGTGCTGATATAAACTTTGTTGACGGCTATAAATTACACGCTTACTAATGTTTGAGCACCAATGAAAAACTGCTCGTTAGCTGACAGTTTTCTGGACCCTATGGCGTAAATAAATACAGCAGTGGTTGAAGGAAGGATGTCGTAAACCAATGCTTGGAGTTTGGCTCACACCATGTCCCACACTCCAAGCCTCGCTTTCCGGCACCTTCCTCCAAGGAAGGAAGGATGTCGTAAACCGGTGCTTGGAGTTTGACCATGTCCCTGGTTCTTGTGGCTAACAACGCCATTCTGCTGACGTCGCCATTTATTTACTCACACTGCTTTGTTTGCAGCAGGCCCGGCTGGCGATTGGTCGGGAAGCCGGTGACGAAATCATCAGTTCTAGACAAGGCAAATTCAAGACAGCTTCGTGTGTTTGTAGCAGGGCTGTGACAAACAATCGAGTGAGTTACCGGAAGAACCCTGCTGTTCGGACACGTCCTTGATTCATACCGAAGCTGGTGACTAGCGTTGCTCATGCGGAGGTGCTGCTGCTTGCAAACTGGTAAAAAAAGAATTAAAAAAATAGAAGCCCCGACGGGTTCAGATTGCGGCATGCACACTGAGCTGCATCACACGACTTCTTGAACCACGGCAACGCCTGTTTTCAGAAAAACTGCAACAAAAGACAACAGAAAAGTCTATTCTTAACAATGAAAAAAAATAAAAAAATAAAGGGGGCGGGGGGGGGGGGGGGGGGGGTTGAGGGGAAGAAAGAAAGGGTTAACAAAAGGCAACATGAAGGTCTATTTTTAACAAGAAGAAACCACCTGCAAAAAAAGACAACACCACGAGCTATTCTTAACAAGAAAAAATATCAAAAACGACAACTAAAAACAAACACAAAAATTGCTACAAAAGACAACACTTAACAAGAAAACACATGCAAAAAACAAACAAAAGCAAAACAAACCTGCAACAAAAGACAACAAAGAAGGCTATTCTCAACAATAAAAAAGAAAACAAACCTGCAACAAAAGACAACACAACAGGCTATTTATTCTTAACAGGAAAAGACACACAAAACACCTGCAACAAAAGACGAAACAGCAAGCTATTCTTAACTAGAAAAAAACAAAAAAACTAAAGAAACAAAACCAACCTGCAACAAAAGACAACACAGCAGGCTGTTCTTAACAAGAAAAACACCTGCAATAAACACAGGCTATTTTTAACAAGAAACCAACAGTCCGCGATCACCGCAAGGCAGCATTTCTTTTTCCAGGAGAGAGGTACCGAGAGAGAAGTAAAACACATCCACCCATCCACCGCATCGCAATATTTCTTAGAACCAATGAGGGCTAAATTATCACAGTGCTGATATAGACTTTACTGCGTTCAAGAGTACGTGCTTGCATTGACTTTGTGTACACACACACACGCGCGCGTGCACGCACACACACATGCACACCCTCGCGCACACACACACACACCCATATACACACACTCGCGCGCGCATGCACGTGCGTACACACACACACACACACGTACGCACGCACGCACGCACGCACACACACGCACGCACACACGCAGGCAGGCAGGCACGCACACACACGCACGGACGCGCGCGAACGCACATTCACACATACATACACACTCTCTTACACTGGCACACACGCACACACACATACACACACACGCACGCATAATCACACACACACCAACGCCCCAAGCCGGCACTAACTTTCACTCCTCTCTTCGTTCAATCCCCCCCCCCCCCCCCCGCCCCACACACACACCATATGATGGCGCGATGATTCCTTTCATCCACTAACCGTGAATTGTATCGAGCGAAGCTATCCGCGGGCCGCCAGGCCTTCGTGCTCTCGGCTGCTTGCTCAAGACATTGATTAGAAGAAAATGAAATTCAAATGAGACAACACGGCCTCACTCGAATGTGGTCGGGATGTTTAGGCAAGGCAGAGGCCGAGCGGGTCGCCGGGTGCGGGCCTTCAGTCGTTGTTTGACGAGAGGTGTGTGCAGAACAGTGTCCTTCCCTCGCCGATGAAAGCGATCGGAGCTGGAATATTCTTTGCCAAGGGCATACAAGCACTTGAAAGTGAATTATGGAATGCGCCTTCTCCGGCCGCTGACGCGACTGTCGGTCTCTCAAAGCCAGGGTTTCGTTCGCCCTTGTGATTTGACGAGGAAGCGCACGCACGCGCACACACACACACACACACACACACACACACACGTATGCACGCACACACACGTATGCACACATACACACACACACACACACACACACACACACACACACACACACACACACACTGGGAACACACACGCGCACACACACACACACACACACACACACACACACACACACACACTGGGAACACACGCGCGCACACACGCACACACACACACACAAACTGGGAACACACGCGCGCACACACGCACACACACACACGGAAAGCATGCACGCACGCGCGAGCGCTCGCACACACACACACACACACACACACACGCACGCACACCGGGCACGCAGCACGCACGCACGCACACACAAACACACACACATACATACACACACACACACACACACACACACACACATACACACACACACACACACACACACACACACACACACACACACACACACACACACAAGCGCTTGGTCCGTGGACTTCTTCTTCAGAACAATGGAAACATGGTTACCGTGTTGGGGAAGAAGACGTAGAAGAGAGAGAGAGAGAGAGAGAGAGAGAGAGAGAGAGAGAGAGAGAGAGAGAGAGAGAGAGAGAGAGAGAGAGAGAGCTTTAATCCCGTCTCGACCAGCTTTACTCCTCATTCAGGAGGCGGTGAATGGCGATTTAACAACATCTTCTCCTCCGGCTTTCACCTACCGAAAAGTTATGTTGACAAAACACAATCTTTTTCAAACACATCTTCGAGGCGCGGAGACCTCGTGGCGCCGTGTCTTCCGCGGGCCATTATGAGGCAGGGGAATGAAGTGGTCTCAGTGGTTCTTCATCAGCCACTCGCTTCCTTTCACGACACCCCTCGGTGCCGTATGGGAAACCATCGCCAACGGCACCCCGGCGCTGCTATCGAGTTTCGTCAAAGCCGTGCACTTACACCACGGGTCCTGAGCTCATTCACAATATACTTCAATATACACTCGTGGTGAAAAAAGTCTGCGGCTGATATCGACTTCTGTCCCTTCACAAGTGCAGCGCATATATCCGACTGTAAAGCTCATGTCACGTCGTAATGAAAAGTTCGACAGTTCTCCAGAGTGCATGTAAACCCTTTGAGTTCCCATCGACTGCCATAGTAGAATATAGTTACACTGAACTAGTTGACTATTATGTGACGTGAACGTTTTGTTCCTTTGGCCTCTCTGGTTTCCCGGAGTCGTCAGGATGTCGTGGGAATAGGTGGGCTGGAGGGAAAAGGAGAAACTGTCGGCCGAGAGAAACTCAAGCAATCAAGCAAGGATTCAGCTATTTTA
>OY757546.1:25779686-25782186 GCA_963584105.1 Alviniconcha strummeri | reverse complement strand
TTTTATGTGATGTGAACGTTTGTTAGATACTGAAAAACGGCTATAGAACCACATGCAAAAAAGAGCGCAGTGAGTCTGTTCGAGAGCGGAGACTAGCGCTATGTAAAAATCGACCAACAACTTGACCGTTCATAATACAATGGATTTCTCACCACAGGTGGCCAATGGCGTGTCGTTTATGCTCTACCTCCTGTCGACCAACCAATCAGCGCAAATGAAACTGAGGGAAGAGGTGGACACGGTGCTGGGTCAGAGGTCGTGCACCATGGAAGACCTTCCGGCCATGCCCTACGTCAAAGCCGTCGTCAAGGAGACGCTACGCCTGTTCCCACCCATCCCCTTGAACGCTCGAGTGACGCAAGAAGAAGTCGTCCTCAGCAACTACCGCATCCCGAAAGGGGTGAGTCTTGTTCTCCTCCTCCTCCTCCTCCTCAGCCTGGCATCGCAGGGCCATTTCTTTACCACTGAACGGCTGGGAGTTCCTTCGTGGCTGAGTGGCTTTTGTGATGGACTGTAAATCCAGTGGCCAGGAAGTTTCCGCGCCTAAACGGGACAGAGTGAAGGACTGTTTTTCAGTTCTTCCGTGTCAAGACTTGTGTAGTCTCCTCACTGCCTGTGCACTTACAGCACGCGCTGTGATCGTATAAAAACCCCGCGTATATAAAAAAACAACAAAAAAAAAACGCGTGTCTACCTTGTCTTGTGAGCCGGTGTGGCCTAGCGGTAAGGCGTTAGGCTGGTAAGCGGAAGGACCTCGGTTCGATACCGCTTCGGCTCTCCTTTCTCATCAAAAAAGGTTGTGGTTTGTGGACACTGTCTTGTGACTTTGTCCATCACTACCTACTGAAACATTAAAATGGCTCTCATCACTGCCCATCTTAATGCAGGAATCATTCTGGTGGTGACAGTGTAGCGATAGGTATATAGTCTCCCTCTCCCCCCACCTCCATGCCCCCTTCTCCCCCTTCTCCCCGTCCCTAATAAGCTTTATGGTTTCTGTGGACGTTAAGCACCATGTTTACTTACCTTGTCACTTGTGAGCCGGTTTGGCCTAGCGGTAAGGCATTAGGCTGGTAAGCGGAAGGACCTCGGTTCGATACCGCTTCGGCTCTCCTTCCTCTTCAAAAAAGTTGTGGTTTGTGGACACTGTCTTGTGACTTTGTCCATCACTTCTACTGAAACATTAAAATGGCTCTCATCACTGCCCATCTTAATGCAGGAATCATTCTGGTGGTGACAGTGTAGCGATAGGTATATAATCTCCCTCTTTCCCCACCTCCATACTCCCTTCCCCCTCCTCCCCGTCCCTAATAAGCCATACGGTTTCTGCGGACGTTAAGCACCATGTTTACTTACTTACTTACTTACTTACTTACCTTGTCACACCTGTGAGCCGGTTTGGCCTAGCGGTAAGGCGTTAGGCTGCTTAGCAGAGGGACCTCGGTTCGAATCCGCGTCGGCTCTCCTTTCTCTCCAAACAAAGGTTCTGGTACGTGGACACTGCGCTGTCTTTGTTCCTCACAATTAATGAAACATTAAAATGTCTCTCATCACTGCCCACCTTAATGCAAGAGTCATTCTGGTGGTGACAGTGTAGCGATAGGTATATAATCTCCCTCTCCCCTCTTCCCCCACCTTCATACCCCCTCCCCCCTTCTCTCTGTCCCTAAGGGTTAGGGTTAGGGTTACGCTTTCTGTGGACGTTAAGCAACATGTTTACTTACTTCCTTCCTTGCCACAAGAGAAATCCTAACGGCGGTTGCGTGGAAACAAAGCCGGTAATGCCTAATAGTATCAAAATCAAGTTTGTGGCTACTCCTAATCGGAGAAGGAAGAAAAAAAAGAAAAAAACATTCGTTCGCTTACAAGTGAGACAAATTTGGTGACATATTTGGAATTTGCCACGTCAAACCACGCATACCGTCGCATTTGGCGGTGTCGCTCAGTGTGTTGAACACTTGAAACACCTGTCAACCTTAATGAATGCGCGCGGCGAAATGGAGCGTGCTAGAAAGGAACCCCTTACTTTCGCGAAACCCACAGTGTGAGGACGATGTCAGCGCTCCGTAACAATGTGGACCATTTGAGGTCAAAAGATCACGCTCCGCAAGAGTACCGCTTTTGAAAATCACAGATCATAAAAGTCTAGGAGCGAGCAGTTTGATGTGTCGAGCAGGTGAGAAAAATGACATGTCCTTTGTGCGTGCCCCATTAGATCGGGAGGGGTGAGGACGCGAGATAAGTTGCGGAGCGAAGCAGATTTAGCGTGAATGCGAGCAGTCGCCGATAAACACGTGCACACCGGTCCTCGCTGGCCTCAGCTGTGCGGCCTTTGCTGACTGTGCGCATGAATTTATGCGCCCCAACGAAAACGGTGATGGATATCAGGAAGGACAGTGTTTAGGTTACGCCTTCACGCCCAGATTAAAAGCCACAAGAGGTCACAAAGAACGTTTATTATTGTGGAACAGTACAAAACGCGGGCAAATTATCCAGGTAG
>OY757546.1:25742186-25774686 GCA_963584105.1 Alviniconcha strummeri | reverse complement strand
TTAATTAAACCGAGAATGGGAAGAAGTCGGTTAGATGCGTGTTAGCCTGTACTGACAGACCTCTTGGCTTTCCTTGGTTCGAAAAGCGTCCGTCGTTCTTTGTATTCGTTTGTGTCTTTTGAGCTGGAAGTCTGTAACAGTGAAACGTACTGTTTGTTGGTCGGTGAAGCAGCATGGTGCTGCAGTGAATGAGTCTTTACCAATTAGTTTAGTAACTTCGACGGAAAAGGAAGAGCTTGTTGTGCATGGGCTTTCGTTTCTTGTATGTTGCAGTATACTTCTTACATCTCTCGCTCTCTCTCTCTCTCTGACTGACTGTTAGGTCCTAATGGACCTAACGCTGCTATCTTTGAGTATTAAAGTTTTCGAGTTCGAGTTCTGTGTCTGTCTGTCTGTCTGTCTGTATGTCTGTCTCTCCTTCCCTCCCTCCGTCCCTCCCCTCTCTCTTCACAGTAACACAATCGTCAATATGACGAAGGAGGTCGCTTTGCAGAAGAAGAAGAGGTACTTGGCTCCTACCGTATAGCCCGTACCGTTAATAATACAGGGGCGAAATGTGTGAGAAGAAAAGTGACGAAGAATGGGAAAAGCTGTGACACATTTGGTAACATTAATCGGTTTGTCCTTTCAGATGGTGCAGAAGTTCGTGCTGAAGAAAGATCCCAGTTTCGACATCACCCCTCTCGTCAGGACACAGTTCACACCCGGCCCGGAGTTACCTGTCCTGTTTGAGGAACGATAATGCGGAGGGCGCCACCAAAGTTCCGGCATGCCTTGTGACGCGTCATGTTCCTCTCGTCACGCGGACTCCCTGGCAACGCAGCATCTTCCAGCCCCCTTCTGAAACTCTTGGATGATTGCTGGAAGGGTGTGTTTCGACCACAACGTCACTGAAGTTTTGCCGCCGCCGCTGCTGCTGCTTCTGCTGCCGTACCACGTTTGCGATGACAACGTTCACGTTCTTGTTGCCTTGGGAAACGCTACGCATCGATGACAATCACCACCCCATTTCTTCTGTCTCCTTCTCTTCACAATACTGCGCGAGGTTTTCAGAACACCGCACGCATTTAGCTGACATCCTGACCCTCTGTTGAGTGCAACCGTTTCAACTGTACAGTGTTGACTTATTTAACGGAACGGTTGCATAAAACAAAACATTGGATGACCCACATAGTGCAGACCATAAGCGCAGTTAAAGGACATCTACACCTCCCCCCCCCTCCCCCACCCTCTGTCTGACACGGCCGGGCGTCGTTCGTTTTGAAAGTGCCACGAGCTAATTTATTCGTTTGAAGTTCTAAATGTATGCGGACATCAGGTTCTGAATTATAGGCGGGTCTCATTCCGCTTTGCTTGTACAATGATTTGTGGCTACTTTATTTAACGTAAATGGCGTTTGCCAATGAGTCTATTAAAATAATAAAATAAATCGCCCCCTCCCCTTTTCACAGTCTATGACATTTTCAGATAGTGATCTATATGCACAAATTGTCGTGAACATTGTCACGCTTGCTGTTGCAGAGTATGGTAATCATAATGTGACAAAGATTGTTGTTCGTGTCAAGACTGTAGTGACAATCTTTTCAGCGCTGACGGTTAGGTCAAGACTATGATACTGTGTATACGCAATATATATGACTACGGATTCGCTGTGTGGAGTTTCAGCAGAGGTGTGAACTGTCATACGCAAAGCACGTTTCATTCAAAGTTGATGCTTACGTTTCGTGAGTGCCAGATACTTGTACACGGCGTGCAAAGGACGTTAGGGCGCTGATACTCGAACAGTTTCGGCCGTACGGTGGAGGAACCTCATGCGGTCGAAAGCGGCGTTCCTCAGCGTAGTGGCGGCGTACCTCAGCGTAGTGGCGGCGTACCTCAGCGTACTGGCGGCGTTCCTCAGCGTACTGGCTGCTACACAACACAGCCGAAGCTGACGGGTTAACTTGAGCAAGGGGACGGTCGGCGTATTCAGCTTTGCCACTCTCTGCTCCGGACTTACCACCCCTTGTGACCTCTGCCCTTTCCTTCAAACGGCGGGTGCTCATTGGCTGGCGGATGCAGTTCGTATGTTTAGAGCATAGCATGCTGTATATGGAACGGACAAGTTAAAACCGATGCTCTGGGCCGTTTAAAGTACTGCCTATGCTGACGCGCGAACCGTTTGAGATCAAGTTGTGACAGCCGGTCATCCCTAACCGTACGGCCGACACGGCTTGCGTATCAAGCGCCTTTAGACTAGAGACCTTTTTTCTTCTTTTTTTCTTCTTCTTTTTTTGGCCAGTTCGACAACTTGGTGCTTGTGCAGTGTCGTGAGACACGAAACATTGACGCTGCAGCCTCTGGTGTCTGTGATCCTGAGGAGGGCAAATCTGGAATTGACCTTGACATTGACTTCGTTTGATTATCCAATCATGACTCGACGCAGTTGTAAAATCCATGAGTTTTGTCACCTACCCCCCTCCTCCCAACTCCCCGCGCTCCCCTCTCGCCCCCCCCCCTCCTCTTTCCCCCCTCCACCCCCCCACCCCCTCTTCATTTTAGCGGCACTTGTATTTGAGTTTTTGAAATGTTCAGTACTGAGGCTGCAATAGGTTTGTAACCAGAGTTTCAGCGACTACAGACTGTGTATAATAATTATAATATGGCGATCCCCATTGTCAGTCATCAGTGGACTGCAGTGCAGGTATGACAAACGATAAATGTTGTAAATATTACTATTGTGTGCTACTGTGTACAATTTCACTGAGTTGTGCTTTACTCCTAATTCACATAATTACGTGTATCGTTGTATGTCGGATAGATTGGAGGGGGTGGGGGCGGTGTTCTTTCACACACAAAATGTAGCAGTGAAGTGAACAGTTTATTTGACATAATTATGAATGGTAATAGAGAGGACACGTAGGAGGTTAGGTAGTTAGTTACTGGAATTTAACGTCAACCAAACAGGGTCACTTCAAGACATAGGTGGTGGGGTGGGGGTGGGGGTCGGGAAGCCATTATCAGCGAATTACTGACACATCGGGAGTGGTGGAGGCGTGTGTTGCTTTTTTTTTTGTGTGTGTGTGTGGGGGTGGGGGGTGGGGGTGGGGTGATTTCACATTCACATTTGAAGAAAGTGGAAGCACAAGAGTTGCTGACAATCACAAACTGTGATTTTTCTTCCCAACACGTTCATGGGATGTTCTCATGCGGATCTGTAGACCAACGTGTCGTGGGTCAAAGGCGTCAGCGGTAAAAACACCAAATGAACCAATGACGTCACTAGGAGACCGTGTGTCACAGAAAGAAAAAACAAAAAAACAAAACAAAAACACCTCTTTTTTGTGAAGGCATTGCATCAGCAGTTCTAATTACTTTGCGGGGAAAGGGTTAAACAGGCTTTAGCGGGCCGTCAGTGAGGAGTGCGAACAGTTATAATTCGTCTGGTTTAAGGTTTCAGAGACCGGCTGTTGGGAGTTTGGGTGGAGAAGGGGGGGGGGGGAGGGGGGAAGGTGATAACAGTAATGTGACAGTGCACACAGTGTATGCATGTATGTACAATGTGATGTGATGTGGTCCGTGTTCCCTGTTTGGTGGCTGTTTTATACTCAGGGTTTTTAGCTTACTTAAGCTATTATTAGACCGGATGGGCTTCCGGAATATTAGTCTAAGTAATCTCGGTACGAGGTTAACGCCATTTGTGTCTTTATCCACCATATTAGCTTGTCTTCTTCTTCTTCTTCTTCTTCTACTCCTCCTCCTCCTCTTCTTTTTCTTCTTCTTCTTCCGCCCTTATATAACCGTACTGGTTGACTGGGCGTAAAACACCAAGTTACCGCTACTAATCTTCGTCTTTTTTCTTATTAAAAACAAGAAGAACATTCTGTTCAAACTTAGGGAAGAGGGAAAGAATGCTGTGACTGCGGCAAGACTAATTTCAAACCCGCTCGTTTCCGCGGGCACGGCTGTACTGAAGTGGCCGTCGATAATTGTTGTGAACGTTTATAATAAATCCAGCTATGTTTGTGTTATGCTGCTACTGTGGAAAGAGACGAAGTGGCACATTTTTCACCAGAATAGTTACACGTGAACTTACACCGGTTTCAGCTTAAGGACTGTTACCAATGACTGTTGGTTGATTCTGTCTACGCAAGCACTGGAGCCCAGTGGCCTGGTTATTTAGCGATTTTTATTTAGCGATGGCCCTAAAATGCCCCGCTTGGGGTGTTGTGGGCAGGCCGTGGTGGTTGGATCCAACCAGCGCACACCGGGTACCTTGATTAGTGTTCCGACGCCCATCTGTGTGAAGTGTACCTCATGTTGTAGCCAGGACACCACGACCAGTAGGGCGTGTCAGCTAAACCATGGCAAAAGGTGATGACAAGAGCAAGACACGCTTGGAAGTCCACTGGAATACCAACCGCTGTAGAGTCCACTGGAATACCAACCGCTTTAGAGTCCACTGGATTACCAACCGCTTTAGAGTCCACTGGATTACCAACCGCTTTAGAGTGCATATTAAGAAAAACTAAAAAGGGAGACGGAAGGACGAGCAAAAACAAAACAAAAACAGAAAACAAAGAGAAGGTGAAGGGTAGAAACTAGTACAAAAAGAAGTAGAAAAAAAGGGGGCATGGGGGAGGAAAAAGAAGAAAAGAAAAAAGAAGAGATGTGGTGACTGATTTAATTCTGATGAATGTGCGTTAAGCTCCGTTCCCGCCAAAAGTAAGCTATTGTAACTTCCAGTGCGAATTTCCTTTAAAGGAAAGTCTCGCGAATTAGACACATATTTTTAAGTCGTGGTTCAAGCAGGAGGCCTCAGAACCGTCTGTGGGCCGTTTGGAAGCGTTTCGTCAAGGATCTCGCCTGGTGTCAAGAGGGCAAGGAAACTGTTAATGATTGCACTGTTCATTGCTGCTGCGGTACTCGGCCAGTACAAGACGTTCCCATAGTGTTCATATTGATTTATTTGCCTTCTGTGCACTGAAAGGAATGTGCCGGCGTGTCCCACTATGAGCTCTGTCTTTACTCTTGTCATCATCGACTGTTGCTACGTTTGTACACCTTTTTATCGTGCTATATCGATGTTGTTGTTTCCGTTGATGTCGTTAACAAATATACAGTACGATTTGTACACGGATACGGTTTCACTTCACCATCCATTCTTGGTGGTGTAACTAAGAATGCATGAATTTAATATCGACTTATTGTTTTGTATCGTCAGTTTGAACATGTGTAGCCAGCTGTGTTATTACTATAGAGTACTGAGCGTGTTTTGACCACAAATTTGGCCGGTTTTAAAAATATTTTTTAAAATTTTATTTAGGACAGTTTTTCGCTATAAACACAGAACACCTGGCCGATTATTCACTGCAGAGTCTGTCTTTTCTCAAAGGTTATATATTATGTATATGCATGCCGTTTGGCAGGCAGCATTTGGACTCGTAAGTAATCGCGCTTACATTTGAAGAATACGTTTATTTTGGTGAACCCGACTGACGTTCTTTCTGGGTCTGTCCGAGCCATCACCTGCCACCTTGCTTTGGGATACTGGAGACTGTGGTTTCATTGTGTTAAGGTTGCTGACTTCTTTCACAAGACATACTTTGCAAAACGCAAGCGAATCTTCTTCTTCTTCTTCTTCTTAATGTGTACATTTTATTTTATGGGAAGCGGATTAGTTAAGAGCACATTTCCTAAAGTTAATACAGAATACGAGTTGCATCTTGTGCTTGAACACGACAAAGTTAAGTTCAGGTGAGATTAAGATGGTACTTGTTTCAACGCCTGGAAAAGTCCAGATTCGCTCTAACCTACCTCTCAGAAACTCCCCCCAGTGCTGCATGCAGAGGTCGTGAACAGTCTGCAAGTCCGGTGGGTTACTACGTGTCTTTCGAAAGGATCTGAACTGACTGGGATTCTTTGTTCTGGAAACAGCTTTTTAAATTTTGTTGGTCAATTTTTTTAGGGGATGGAGAAATGAAATGGGAGTGGGTGGGGAGTGTTCACGTTAGCGTAAGTTAATTCAGATTATTATTATTAGATTTTTTATCTCGTGTGTGGTTCAAGATCGATTCTCAGCTATTGATCTCTTGCTTTTGATAAATTACATTGCGGTAGACGGCTTTGAAAATAGTTTTTACTTTGCTACATTCAGTTACATTTTATAGAATATAGTGTCAAGATAACTTCCTTTATTTTTCCTCTTTGAACTCATGACTCATTTTGTCAGAGTTACCGTTTAGTATTAGTGGTCTGACAGGTACAACAACGAAACGTTTGTTAGTTAACCAGAATAAATACTGGTTCTGCAGTATGATGGATTAACTCTCTCTCTCTCTCTCTCTCTCTCTCTCTCTCTCTCTCTCTCTCTCTCTCTCTCTCTCTCTCTCTCTCTCTCTCTCTCGCCACCGGATTATAAGGTATTGTATATGTTGAGAGTGTTTTAACCTGTTATATGTTTTGGAGTGTAGGGCAGTGATTTTTCTTCTTTTCTTTCTTTTTATTATATATATATCTTTTAGTTTTAATTTTTGTTATTGTTTGGACTGCACCCACAACATTTTTATTTTTTATTTTTTAACTCGTGTTTTAAATATGTCGTATTTTTGCCAAAGAACATTGTTGAAATACGCCGATCAAAGCATTTAACGGGTATTAAGTTGATCAATTCATGGCCATGAGACACTTGAATATTTTTCGACGAAGTGTTGTTGAGTGTTCGTGAATCGGGTTCTCTGTGTTTCGGAGCCACACTTGTAATTACTGTACAGTTGTGCTTGGTTGTAACTTATTGGTCCGTTTTCCCCACTGAACAAAACAATTAGTTCTGACTTGCGGTACGGCAGCCTACGTTTACATCTTGACTGGGTTTAGGTTAAAAGTTAGTGTGAAGTGTATGCTGGTTAAAACCTGTGTAACGTTCTGAGGTTTGAAATTTATCACAGAATTAAATTTGTGCACGTACGCGCGTAAACGGCACAACACACACACACACACACACACACACACACACACACACACACACACACACACACACACACACACACACACACACACACGCATATACACATGCACGCACACCACCCCGGCCTCTCACGTATGCGCGCGCATACACACACGCACGCACGCACGCACGCACGCACGCACGCACGCACGCACGCACACACACACACACACACACACACACACACACACACACACACACACACACACACACACGGGCTATTCTGCGTGTATCGTAGTCACATATAATTACAGTCTTAAGTGAAATAGCATTGGCCTCCATCAACAGCAGAAAAGCCAGACTCAGTATTAGTCAGTTATAACGACAGCGGGTCCTGTTCGCTCCTTGTATACCTCGCTCTCTGTATATAATGTACAGACACTGTTTAATGTTGATTTACATTATTTTGCTCCGGGTTTCGTTTTTTGTTTTTGTCACTAGATTTCGCAGGGAATAAACACAAAACGCTCAAAACTATGCATGCGAAGTGTTGAGTTGTTCCTTTCTGTTGAATGAGTGCATGGGCAACATTGCAGGCAATGGGAAAAGGAACCAGCGTCACGTGTGAAACAGAACACAACACTGTACAGAATACAAAGTACAACAACACCCAGCGCTATGCAGCATACAGAATACAAAGTACAACAACAGCACTGCACTATATGGCATACAGAATACAAAGTACAACAGCACAACGCTATACAGCAAATCCCACAGCACTGTACAGAAGTACAAGACATTATGCAGCATACAGAATACAAAATACAACAGCACAGCCCACAACACATTGCATCATACATAATACAAAACACAACAGCACAGCCCACAACACATTGCATCATACATAATACAAAACACAACAGCACAGCCCGCAGCACTACAAAGTACAACAGCACAGGACTATACAGCATATATAATACAAAATACAACACAGCCCACAGGACTATACAGCATATATAATACAAAATACAACACAGCCCACAGCACTACAAAGTACAACAGCACAGGACTATACAGCATATATAATACAAAATACAACACAGCCCACAGGACTATACAGCATATATAATACAAAATACAACACAGCCCACAGGACTATACAGCATATATAATACAAAATACAACACAGCCCACAGCACTATACAGCATATATAATACAAAATACAACACAGCCCACAGCACTATACAGCATATATAATACAAAATACATCAGCACAGCCAACAGCACTATAATATAGAATACAAAGTACAACAGCACAGCACTATATAACAGACATAATTCAAAATACAACAGCATAGCCCACAGCACTATGCAGCATATAGAATACAAAGTAAAACAGCACAGCACTATATAACAGACATAATTCAGAATACAACAGCACAGCCCACAGCACTATGCAGCATATAGAACACAAAGTAAAACAGCACAGCACTATACACAATACAAAACGCAACAGCACAGCTCAAAACACTATGCAGCATACAGATTACAAAATGCAACGGCACCCGACACTATCCAGCATACACAATACAAAGTGCAAAAGCACACAACACTGTACAGAATACAAAGTACAGCAGCACAGCCCACAGCACTATACAACAGACATAATACAAAATACAACAGCACTATACAGCTAACATACTACAAAATACAATAGCACAGCCCACAGCACTATACAGCATACATCATACAAAATACAACAGCAAAGCCCACAGCACTATACAACATACATCATACAAAATACAACAGCAAAGCCCACAGCACTATACATCATACATCATACAAAATACAACAGCACAGCCCACAGCACTATACAGCATACATCATACAAAATACAACAGCAAAGCCCACAGCACTATACATCATACATCATACAAAATACAACAGCAAAGCCCACAGCACTATACATCATACATCATACAAAATACAACAGCAAAGCCCACAGCACTATACATCATACATCATACAAAATACAACAGCACAGCCCACAGCACTATACAGCATACATCATACAAAATACAACAGCAAAGCCCACAGCACTATACAGCATACATCATACAAAATACAACAGCAAAGCCCACAGCACTATACATCATACATCATACAAAATACAACAGCAAAGCCCACAGCACTATACATCATACATCATACAAAATACAACAGCACAGCCCACAGCACTATACAGCATACATCATACAAAATACAACAGTACAGCCAACAGCACTATACAGACTACAAAGTACAACAGCACTATACAGCACTCAGAATACAAAGTACAACAGCACACCACTGTATAACATACATAATTCAAAATACAACAGCACAGCCCACAGCACTATATACAATAGAAAGTACGACAGCACAGCACTATACAGAATACAAAGCGCAACAGCACAGCTCACAACACTATGCAGTATACAGAATACAAAGTGCAATAGCACAGCACTATACAGATTACAAAATACAACAGCACTATGCAGCATACAAAATACAAAGTACAGCACTATGCAGCATCGTGAGCCGGTTTGGCCTAGCGGTAAGGCGTTAAGCTGGTAAGCAGAAGGACCTCGGTTCGAATCGGCTTCGGCTCTCCTTTTTCTTCAAAAGTTGTGGTCTGTGGAGTTTGTCCCTCACAATTATGAAACAATAAAATGGCTCTCATTGCTGCCCATCTTAATGCGAGTGGCCGCAGTCTACCAGCTGACGATCCTGCCACTACACACTGATCAGGCCCAGGGAGAACTGTTCGCGTTTTGGTCGCCTAGCTGTCACATTAACCCTTTTGACCCAAGGTGTCGGGAGTGACTGCATGCTGTACCTAGCTGCACTGTCGGACCGCCATCGGTGTACAAAGCAGCTTGCAGCTGACATGCAAGCAGCACACAATCGTATGTCTGCAGCAAGACGAAAAGGAGTTTACATCGATAGGTAAAATTAATAATCAGGTTTTAATGTTCAGTCAGCCGTGACGGTTGTATCGGGGCGAATGCCTATAGACTGATTTGTGTGTGTGTGTGTGTGTGTGTGCGTGTGTGTGTGTGTGTGTGTGTGTGTGTGTGTGTGTGTGTGTGTGTGTGTGTGTGTGTGTGTGTGTGTTAGCTGCCACGCCGGACAACAAGAAGAACACATGTCACGTAAAACAACGTAAGACCAGTCTGAAGGTCGTATCGAATGACCAAGCGGATTGGACTGATAAGGTTTAAGTGGCCCTGCGTTCTCTTGCTTTTCTTTCTGTTTGTTGGCCTCACAGAGAGTCGTTGATAGCTCCCTTCTTCCGGCGCGCGCATCACTCGGCAGGAACTGACACCTTGAAACCAAATTTCAGTCACAAGACAAGCCCAGTAAATCAAACTACCACGGCAGGCATTCCGTCGAGTAAAGTGCGACCGTCTCACTCACTCAATTCCCACACTCCGCAGCAAATGGAATTGTGGGAATGTTCCCGTAGGATGAAAACGAGGCTAAGGCATCAGCACGAGGTGAGAGTGAGGCGCTAAAATGACGCTGAAGCAAATAAGCCTTGTCGCCTTGCGTTAGGAGAGGGTGGAGGGTAGAGTTGGGGGGGGGGGGGGGGGGGGAGGGTGGCAGCGGAAATTGGGAAGAGGAAAACTGGCGGGGTGAAGTCTAAGTCATACATTGTGGCAGTCTGTTGTATGACTGTATAGTGCGGCGCGGTAGGCCCTGTTCCTGCCTACCTGTCCCATGTACGTTACTCTATGGTGTGTGTCGAGTCAGTCGGCCGGCGTCAGCTGCTGTTACTTGTCTGGTCACAGGTGTGGCAGAGAGAGACAGTTTGTTGCTGGAGACTTGGTAACTATGCCGCACGCGCTGAGGGCAAGAGGTCATAGCGCATTAGAAGTATTAGCAAAATTTACAACTGGTACCGAATAGACATATGCTGCAGATGCCTTGAGTCAAGCATGTATAACCTGCTCATCACACACACACACACACACACACACACACACACACACACACACACACACACACACACACACACACACACATTAGAAATATTAACATTTCGCACCTTCTTTTGCTTTGGACCCCACATTTGGAATTCACTCCCACAAGACCTACACACTGCTCAACCCTGTCATCTTTTAAAGACAAACTGAAAACCTTCCTCTTTCTAACTAATATCAGTAACCAGTTTCTGCTACAGTCATTGTGTGTGTGTGTGTGTGTGTGTGTGTGCTGTGTGTGTGTGTGTGTGTGTGTGTGTGTGTGTGTGTGTGTGTGTGTGTGTGCGTGTCAGTGTGTGCGTGTGCGTGTGTGTGTGTGTGTGTGTGTGTGTGTGTGTGTGTGTGTGTGTGTGTGTGTGTGTGTGTGTGTGTGTGTAATACTTTATGTAAATTGTTTTGGTAGGATTGTGCTCTACATGTGTATAGAATATCATGTGTAGGTTAATATGTATCCTGTGAGCGTTCAGGGCGTCGATGGGCGCATGAGAAATGTACATCATTATTATTATTATTAACAACTCATACCGATTACAAATGTGCTGAAACGCCTTCAGTCAAGCATGTATAACCTCAGTGCTCATCAGACACACACACACACACACACACACACACACACACACACACACACACACACACACACACACACACACACACACACACACACTATCGATCAATGTGACATGATATAAACACTAGTTGTTGAATACCTCATCCCGAGATGAGCCCCTAGGCGCTTCACAGTGGTAGCTACATAGCGCTGTTCTCTGCTTCTGAGCACTCACTGCACTCTAGTCGTATAATTACGACTGAATGAGTGACTGTGGCTTTACACAGCAGTTTTTGTTTGTTTGTTTGAATATCCACTAAAGTGGTGTAAGTGCCCTCTCGGTGCGCCTTCTGTGTACACCATGCAACAATGCACCGTTTTACACGGTCATCTTATTCGAATCCACATACGAAGGGCGGATGCGTTTTAAACTATAACCTGCCACCTGCACCTTTGTTAGCGGAATGACCGGGATCTTTTACGTGCTGCTGCGGTTCTTCTATTTCCTTTTTATTTAAAGTCTGTTCACACAAGTGATATCAGACTGCTCTTACAATTATCAGGATAACAACATAATATGTGCTGGTGCGGTAACACGTGAGTAGAACGGATACCGAAATAAGAGACAGCACAGAAAGTTGACCCTGGAGGACAAACACTGCCGCTCCTACCGGGACTCGAACCCGAGACCTTTCGATGACGAGTCTGGCGCTATGTCAATGTGTTATTGCCGTTGACGAGTGTATACATTTTACACGTCTGTGTGTTCATTTGTATTCACGGAACGAGTGACGAAATGGATAATACAAACCCGAAACACTTATGGGTAGTAAATGAGTGGCCTGAAGCGCACGAAAATAATCATTAAATAAATGCATCATTTTATTGACTGACAGCTTGAAAGCCAGTTAATGATGCAGTTGCAAGTGCATCGCGGAAAGAAATTAGGTTAATTGTTATTGTGCAAGATCATGTCACTCTGTCAGAGATGAATATAACTGTCGTGTTCGTGTGCTGTCTCGCCCTGATGAAACTGTACTGGCTGACTGGGGTAAAACACCACGCTACTCGTGTGCATTTTGTGAACTTTGTTGCAAAGGTGGACATACGATACTGCGTCGACGTTGCGGGTTACAACAGTCGCCAAGTACTCGAACTCTTAGCGACAGAGTATTATGTGTTCATACACACACACACACACACACACACACACACACACACACCACACACACACACACACACACCCAAGCACGCACGCACGCACGCGCCCGCGCACACACACACACACACACGCACGCACACACACACAAATACAAACACACACACACACACACACACACACACACACACACACACACACACACACACACACACACACACACACACACACATGACGAAACAAAACAACATTGACAACAACAAAAGCAACAAACGCCCTCTCGAAAACCGGCAAAAGAACCAAGGCGGCATTTTATTCTCTCAAAAAGAACTTGAAACGGACGACAAGAAAGGGAGTTAATTAGCGCTCGAAATACGTCATATTTACAACAACAAACGTATATTACGCAGTATTTCGAGCGCTAATTAAATCTGTTTTGTGTTGATTCTGCACTCTGGGCCTCGTTCTGTTTCAGATTTGAGACGATAAGAAAGTAAAGCACCAGCAGTCTGCATTAAATATTCAGCGCGTGTTGCGACCCCAGAAAAGGCCGCAGGAGGGCTGGGCCGTTTGTAGCAGTTTGGAAAAAACCCACGAACTCCGATCTCCACACAATGGAGACGTGGTTTCTGCTGTCTATTTTTAGCAAAGGGGGGCTAAACTCCAAAGGTTATCACCAACCGCTTGCATTTTAAGGAGCCTTCCCTTGGAGGCACTTAGCGGCAGACCGCGATGTTCAGGAAGGGTGTGGGGGGTGGGGTGGGGTGGGAGGGGGGAGGGCAAGACGGGTGCAGGTACATCTGGAACTCTTCTTTGTCATGTGGTAAAGACTTCCACATAAAACAGAAAACTATTTTTTTCTGTACTGCTTTCAAGTGTCTCGTTTGGCACATTGCACCTCCACTCGCCGTCTGATTGTTCTTTTGGCTCTCTCTCTCTCTCTCTCTCTCTCTCTCTCTCTCTCTCTCTCTCTCTCTCTCTCTCTCTCTCTCTCCTCAGTGCCCGTCTGTGTCTCTCTGTCTCTGTGTCTCTGTCTGTCTGTCTGTCTGTCTCGCTCGCTCGCTCGCTCTCACTTCTCGGTTACTCTTTCAATTGCACGTCTCTCCGTCTTTCTGTTTAAAATTCGTACCGATTCCTGTTCACTACTGATTCATTTGTACAAGAAACAAGCCAGACTTGTTCTGTTCTTTGTTGGTAAAGAGCGGAATAGCCTAGCTGCGCACTGACGAACTTCGGGTCGCAAAAGCTAAAAAGGTATTTCCTGAGTACGAATACTGACAGAACAACCAAACGGCCCGTGCGGAGGGAAATGTTTGCACTTTGGCTACAATTTCAGGCCCACTGCGTTTTAGGCTCGATTCCTCACTAAAGGTTTCTTCAGTAATTCCGTGGCAAATGACGGACTTTTTTAACACGGATTTCTCTTAGAAAAAATTAATAAAAATAAAATAAACAAATGACTGCTAGCGTTCTGAAACAAGATCTCTTACGAGTCACGGATTGTTTTATTATTTTATTTTGTTTGTCCATTGTATGTGTTTCTACATTTTCTGCATCTTTTTGTACGGCACATTGTGCCCCAGATTTGGCTACGGATTACTTCTTGTTTTTCCAACGGAAGAGACCTTTAACAAGAGTCCGTTATATCGTCTTAATTTCATCGTACGCCGCGTCAGTAGCATGCAAGTAACACCAACATAAAGCCACTGAGATTAAGAAGAAGAAGCATTATTGGCTCATATTTTTGCATCGCGATTGCCGCTACCACGCATCCCCCAGTCACGCTCATTGGAACTGATTTTAAGAAAACCCAGGTTGCTGACAGCCAACAGCTTTGTCACTGTCACCTCACTGGGGGGGGGGGGGAGGGGGGTCCTGGCAGCGTCCGTGCAGCGACTCACGGCACGTGAAAAACGTGTGAATACGTGTCGACGGAACTGACTAGAAACCACAGGTAACAGCCGCATGGACCGTCCAGCTGCACGATTTTCACACTGTCTGCACGCCACGCAGCCAAGCGAGCAGAGAAGGTAGCTAGCTGTAAGATACGTAAAAGTCAATGTCAGAGTTCGGTAGATTATGCAAACACCAACACAGCCCACCGTGCACTGAGTAAGTCGGTGTTTTACGCCCAGTCAACCAATGCGGCCTATATCAGGGCGAACCATGCACTGAAAGTGTCAAGAATCTTGGGAATGTTGACACTATACGGAAGAAGAAGAGCCTACAAAACCGCCGCCATGACCCTAACCAAGGAATCATTGGAAAAGTAAAACTCCAGTACCAAGTGTATATTATTACGCTGCTGGGTACGCGTGCTGGTCGTACTGACTGCTACCCGCAGGACCCAACCAGTTCAAATTCCACGACTCTCCGGCACTTGCGCGGCCTTGGTCAGCGGGGCATACTGCAAAAAGCTTGCGACTTGAACTAACAAAGTAAGTAAGTAACTTGGTGTTTTATGCCCAGTCAACCACTACGGTTATATCCGGGCGAACTAGCACAGTAACGTTACGTGGTTAAAATTCATATAACCCAAAAAAGCTGAAAATTAAAATTCTTCCAAAAATATTTATTGCTTTCAAAAGAGTTAAAAATCGTTTTCATCGAAAGTTCTCCAAACAGGATAATATTCAGGTAGGTGACTGCAGTCAATGGCATTACTTATTATTATTACAGTTATAATTATATGGACTCTTGTTGAGCGCCTCATCTCGAGAAGAGCCCTAAGCGCTTCACAGTGGCAACCGAATAGCGCTATTCTCTGCTTCCAAACAGACCCACTGCCGTTTAGTCGTACGCGACTTTGAATGAGTTGCTGAAGCTTCGCTCAGTGCGTTTTTCAATAGCCAGCCATGTGGTTCAGCGCTGTTTGGTTGTTACATGGCTGGTGCCACGTGATACTGCTGCTGTTTCGGCACACGTTTTTTTTCTTTTTCTTTTTTCTTTTTTTCTCAGTGCTGCTTTATTCGAATCCACACAGGTACGGTGCATGTGTGATTAGCTGTAACTTGCTACCTGCACCGTTTGCAGAATGCCCTGGATCTTTCAAGTTTGCATGCTACCGCGGTAACGCGGGTGTGGAACTGATACCGAGCACATAAAAAAAAAAAAAAAAAAGGACCGTGGAGAAGAAAACTCTCCCGCGGCGCCTGCTGGGACTCGAACCCGCCACCTTTGGCCTGACGAATCTGGCGCTCTACCACTGAGCCATCCACGCTTCCCGTACCTGCTTATGCGTCATAGGTCTTTCATCGGATTCCTTGGACTCCAAGCGGAGGCCGAGTCACTCGCCGTGAAGAGACGGGAGGACAGGAGCAGGGCAGTCTTCAGGTAAGTGACTCCAGTCAATGAAGTATGCTTCCTTAGTCGTTTACCTGATTCCAAACTCTGTGCGCCCCGATATAACCTTAGGCTGGGCGTATCTATCTATATATATATATACATATATGGTTGACCGGGCGTGAAACAACAAGTTAGTTACTTACTTACCCCATACTGCCAGCAGATTATGACGAGATGGGTCGACAGAAGAGGAAGCCCTCACAGGTTGATGATTGCAGCGACTTGGAAGCCACGTCAATCTTTTAAAACACAGTTCCGAACAGACGAGGGACAATATATTCGTTCGTGCGTCCGTAATTCATATGTGCTGAGTTTACAGAGGACAAATCAGTATTCTTGATTCTTGCGTATAATTTATCATGCTTTTCGTGTGCAAGCATCTGCGTCGTGAACTGACATAACGACTTCTCTCTCTGTCTCTCTCTGTCTCTATCTCTCTCTCTCTCCGACTCTCTCTCCCCCCCCCCTCTCGGATGTGTGTGTGTGTGTGTGTGTGTGTGTGTGTGTGTGTGTGTGTGTTAGCGCGCGCGTGTGTCTGTTTTTTTCCCCTTCTTCTTGAGCGCACCCGCGCAAGCGTGTGTGTGCATGTGCGTGTTGCTGCTTTGCTCTCTATCTCTGTCTCTCTGTCTCTCCCCCTCTCTGTCTATCTCTGTCTCTTTCTCTCTGTGTGTCTGTGTCTGTGTCTCTCTCTGTCTCTGTCTCTGTCTCTAGCCCCCCCCCCCCTTCTCGACAGTAACAACAGATTTGAGCAGTAGAATTGATACGTGAGTACCGTTTCAGTCTGCCGCTCAGTCTATCCCCGAAGACAGAGGTCCCAACAAATGAACTTCAAACTCAACGTATCCCCAAAGCAAGACACTCAGTTAAACCCCGAAGCAAGACGCCCAGACAACCGAACTACAAACTCAGTATATCCTCGAAGCAACGACACTCGAAGCAGTTAAGCAGTTAACGACACTCGAAGCAGTCTAACCCCGAAGCAGTTAAGACACCCAGTCCATCCCGGAAACAAGATACTCAGTCTGTCCCCGAAACAAGACGCCCTAACAATTAACTACAAAACAATCTGTTCCCGAAGCAAAACGCCCCAGCAAATTAACCACAAATTCAGTCTCTGCCCGAAGCAGGACGCCAGAACAAACTAACTACATGATTAACAGTATCTCCCAGAAGTAAGACGTCCCAGCAAATTAACTACAAACTTAGTTTATCCCCGAAGCAAAACGGCCCGACAGACTAACTACAAACTCAGTCTATCCCCGAAGCAAAACGCCCCGACAAATTAACTACAAAACAGTCTCTCCCCGAAGCAAGACGCCCCAAGAAATTAACTACAAAACGACGGAAACGACTGTGGCCGAGTGGTGCCATTCATCAGCTGGCTCTACGGCTGCCTACTGCCGACTCGCCGCTCGCTTGAAGCCGGCTTTCCACCTGGCAAGTTACGATGGCGCCTCGCTGGCCCTATTTCATGGCCATACATCTCTCCGTGTCGGTCTGCATGTGCCTCTGCTTGCCACTCAGTGCACCTCCAGCACTCGCTGATGACCCCACTCTGCTCTTACGGGAGCTGGAGTGACGGATCTCCTTTGCTGAGTCTGTATTCACAGCAAGCGAAGGTGCACATCGGCCTGAAAACTTTTTTTTTTTTTTTTTTAATATGTGCAAATATAAATTTCTTACGGGGATCTCCTTCGATGAGTCTGTTTTCGACTTAAAAGCGACGTACAGCAAGTTTTATAAGCGAAGGTGCACACTGGCCTAAAAACGTTAAAAGAATGTACTGATATAAATTTCTGTCTGCCGGTTTTAGTCCATGGGCCAGGTATCCGAAACCCTCCCCGCCCCCCCCCCCCCGCCCCCCCCCCGCCCCCCCCGCCCCCCTGGGGGGATTTTTGGAGACAATGATTTTTGGATAGCTCAGTATGTGTCTTTTCAATATCTGCTCGTCTGCAAGATGAACTACTCTGCTTTTAGGGATTATCTGAGATGGTACATAGCAGCTTAATGGCATCTATTAAAATGGGCGTGTCCCCTACAAATCCCAAACAACAGGCAACTATACCATTCTTTGGACACACAGAAATACTGCACATGCTGGTATCAGTTGGTAGCACTGCTCTGGCGGCTTCTGTTGTCTTACCTAGGTATGGTGGCCTGAATTACGCGTGTGGGATTAATGAAGATTGAAAAAGAAAAAATGTCACGTTGCATAATTTTGTACAATGCTTGTGTAAAAATATTGAACAAAAGTGCTTCATTTACCACCAAATGTATCATGGCGACTGAGAGAGTTACAGAGAATGTTTGATTAACACCTGCATTAATGAATGACGTCACGGAATAGAATATACTCAAGTTCAAAAGTTAAGCAACCTTTTACAAAAATGCACATAATATCTTCAAATCTCAATAAACTACTTCCACAAAACCACTACAGGTGCTGTCTTATTCACTGGTCTACCTCCATTTAACCTGAAATCAGTTTCACAGTACTCTATACCCGATGGAAGATAGGTGAGAAGCATGCCCGATACGGGGGCGGGGATAGCTCAGTGGTTAGAGCGCCGGACTCGGGATCGAAAAGGTCGCGGGTTCGAATCCCTGAAGGAGCGGCGGGAGAATTTTCCTCTCAAGGGTCAACTTTCTGTGCTGACTCTTATTTCGGTATCCGTTCCACCCCCGTGTTACCGCAGAAGCATGTTAAAGACCTTGGTCATTCCGCCAAAAGTGCAGGTGGCAGGTTACAGCTAAACACGCATACACCTTACATATGTGGCATTGCATGAAGTGACATGGTGCATGGTTGTATGGTGTACACAGAACGCGCCGAGATGGCAGCAGTTTCATTTGGCACCAGCCATGCCAGCGCTGTAAGTACACCACTTCGGTGGATATTCAAAAACGCGCTATAAAAAGCTATTCACTCATGTAGAATCACATGCGAGCGCAGTGATTCTGCTCGAAAGCGGAGAATAGCGCTATATAAAAACGACCAGTAATAATAATGTAACCGAGTGTATTGTATACATGTTCCAGGCCATGACCTTATAACCTTTTCTTTCCGGTCCTTTTCCTTTTTGATTGGGTGGGGTTTTTATGGCCCAATTATCTAAGGTGTTAAAAGTTGTGTGCTGGGCCGGCAGCGTCCCTTTTCCCCCAGTGTCCCTGCAGAGGCAGGTTGTTTGTTTAATTGTTGCGGCCGGTGTTCATGTTTTCATCAGGGGAGAGCCTACACTGTTTCCTGGTTGGTTGGTGTACAAATAAAAGTTATGTTATAGCAACCTCTGACTTGTGACTCTTCATCCATGCTTCCAACCTGCTTTCCCTCAACTCCCCATGCCCACTCCCCTACAATAATAATGTAAAACTTACCAGCTTTGCCTTTGTTATGTCTCAGTAAAACAGTTTATGTTTAGGAGCCTGATGCCACCGAATCGCATCTCTGGTTTGGCTTAATTCAGCACACTGGACAGTTTCATGTATCAGCTTGCAGTCAGCAGGCTCTTTGCTATTATGCCAAGGATGCAGACGAACAACTAGGAAATGTCAAAGATATTCACCAAAGTGATTGTCCACATTGTCAATGATTTGACAAATCATTGCCGACTTTCTGAAATTGTTATCTGACTTTGAGATATTAAAAATATATATATATGTTTTTTTAAATTAAAGTGATTGTCCACACTGTCTATGACAAATCATTACTGACTTTCTGAAATTGTTATCTGATTTTGAGATAAAACAACAACAACAAAAACGCATTACTTTATTTATTTTTTACTGCTTATCATTATAGCTTGGGTGTATTTTCCCCAGCCAAAGATACCAAAGCCGGTGCCATAGAAGGTTGCCAAACCGGAATGTTCCTTACTTTGAGTGTCACTGAATGCATGTCCAGCTTAGACATATATGTCAGCCTCAAACCTAAAGCCATCAAGATTCTCAAGCTCTGTGTATTCTTGATAGTTATCTTCCTTTTGGGGTTGCTCCACCTGGATTTCAACCAGGTCTTGCGGCATGAAAATACAGTCTGTCCAGTATACCGCCCACTTTTCCATTCACAGCATGCAAGCCATGGCCATCAGTTCGAGGAATGGTTTTAGTTGCCTTAACTGCGGAATATCAAGAGTGCTTGAAAGCTGGCCCTTTCGATGTGCATTATCAACGCATCTCTGCATGGTTGCATTGTGACTGTTCAACAAGGATGAGATGTGTTGACATATTTTGTTGACATATATCACTTATTTACCTCTACAGAGAAGATGCATGGAATGTTTCAGTTTTATAATTTTCCCTTAACGTGGTAATCTCTTTATCTCTAAACGATTCTGCCCATAACATACTGAACGATGTACTGAAAATAATGTTTATATATATAGTCTTGTTGGAAGCTTGCTCTTCAATGGTTTTAGTGTTTTTGATGGTTTCCGGGTGTCTGTCATCCTCTCGAGTGTAATCTCTCCGACAGGTGGCATGGTAATGAACTTCTCCTCAGCTGTTTTTGACATGCATTTGACTAATGTTTTCAACATGTTGTTTTCTTGTATTCAAGTCTTTTCACAAACAAGACATCTGTAACTGGGCAACAGCTAGCATTGTGGTTGCTGACGGATTTGCTGTTCTCGCTTTTTGGAGGATCTTACATCACTCCCTTCCGATGGGTACTTTTGTTTTAAAATAATTCTGCAGTCATTCACAAAGTAGCACAATGTGTGATTCCCTTGCAAATTCGGTATATACTCATATATTTCATCCACCATATCAGGACTGGACCATTGCACATGTTTATTTAGTTCTTGGATTTGTATACCTCATCAACCGCACAAGGTCACTTCAGGACAAATCACAGTCACAGTTTCTTACGAGCAAAAAGCTGGCTCATTGTTCTACACAGAACACAATCAATAACAAACATCCCAGCCAAAACAGTCAATAATTCGCACATCTGCAACTGCAAAAGATACTTCCAGGCAGATTCCTTGTAACGCATTCAGTACAAAAATAAAGAACAATTGATCAGATCACAAGTATGTCTAAATCACCTTTTTGAGGCACAGTAACACACATTTTGGTGCCTATTTATATTCTGCAGGCACTCAACATGAGAACCTGCTTAAATCAATTGACTATGACCAGTGTGACCTATTTTATTTCGCAGGCTAACGCGGGAATTCGCTTCAGCCAAGACTAACGCATTTGAAAAGTATGGAGAGGATTTGGAAAAAAAATGAAGGTGAATGGACCGGGTAAGCGGAAATTAGGACAAGGAAGAAATGATGGCACTGACTAAGCATATTTGGCTATATTCTGACCTACTCCGTGCTTTTAAGGGAAAACATTCGTCAGCTCTGGGGTTTTAACAGAGGGAACCTCAATATTTCTGCGTCCGCAGTGCCCAATAACAAGGACACATTTAAGACAAAGAGAAACGGAAAGCTACAACATATTAAACTGTTCAAACAATAAAACAATATATGGAAATGGCCTTTTTTGTCATAATAAATGAGTTGCTAAGAGACAAGGTCATCGCAATTTGGAATTCCATATAGTGCATCTATTAGAACCAGCACCACGGACACAAACAGCAACAGCTCACTTGCTGACAACCTGAACTGCGTACTTTGATGATCAAGGTACCCAGAAATTACCATGTGGTAAAATCCCCCGGGGGGGGGGGGGGGGGGGGGAGGGGGGGGGGTATAGGCTGGCTCATGGTCTGTTTCCTTCGTATTGTTCTTTTGTCAATATCTCTGCATTAAAAAGGTTTTGATATGTGCGTGCGTGTGTGTGTGTGTGTGTGTGTGTGTGTGTGTGTGTGTGTGTGTGTGTGTGTGTGTGTGTGTGTGTGTCCGTGCATGTGAGTGCGTGTGTGCGCGCGCGCGTGTGTGTGTGTGTGTGTGTGCGTGCGTGAGTGCGTGCGTGCGTGCGTGCGTGTGTGTGTGTGTGTGTGTGGGGGGGGGGTTGCCAATGTTGTTTATTGCCTTCAAATTGAGCGCCGCAGGGCACAGCTACATTGAGGATCTGTTAAGCCCGTTCTTAATTGGGCGAATGTTTCTTCGCGAAACTAGTTGGAAGTATTCGGCGAAGCTAGTTGGTTCTTAATTGGGCCAACTTTTCTTCGCGAACCTAGTTGGAAGTATTCGTCGAAGCTATATTCGGGGTCCAAAAACCTTCGCTCAACCTGTTCTGGGAACATTCGCCCTATTGGCTGAGAGCAGAGCTCTCCTGTGAATGGAGAAAAAACAAAAAAACAAAATGGATGACGGTGTCGCTCGGTTCTTCACTCGCTTCGGAGGGAATTTGTTTATTTGTTGACTTGTGGAAGGCGCAGCCTTGTCTCGGAGACCCAGAATGAGATAGTAGTTAGTTGAATTACCCTGTGAGGGATGATTAAAGTATACTGACTTGACTTGACTTTAGCCTACATTTTCGATCATGCTGTCTGCTGCACATCTGCCGCAAGTTCGGGCCGAAGCTTGCATCTCATTACAAGCCAGTTGAGAATGAAGTAAAGTTTGGACTGTCCGAACCATATTCGGCGAACTAAATGTTCAATTAAGAAACGAATCATAGTTTGTCAAACTGTCCGAAGTATGTTCGGGCGAACAAACTTTCGCCCAGTTAAGAACGGGCTTTACGCACTACTGCAGTAACACGGGGGTGGAGCGGACACCGAAATAAGAGTCAGCACGGAAAGTTAACGCGGAAGAAGAAAATTCTCCCGCCGCTCCTGTCGGGACTCGAACCCGCGACCTTTATATCACGAGTCCGTCGCTTTAACCACTCAGCCATTCCCTTTCACCGTTTTGGGGAACCGTTTTGCATGGGAACTTGTTATCGGATTTACCGGAAGAAAGTCAGGTGTGGCAGACCACACCGCTATGTCGCATACTTACTGTAGTCTTAAGCTAAGTCGAAATTTGCCGGGTTGGCGTTTCTCTGTCTGTTGTTATTATTCATAGCTTTTATATATATATATTTTATTTTATTTTATGTAGCGCTACTTCCTGTTGTGGACACAGGTGCCGCGGACGCAGCAAAATTTGAAGTCCCCATCGCTAAGAATACACAGTTGTCAAAGGTTTCCTCTTTGAAGCTTGCACGAGGTATTTTCTGTTGTTGTTGTTGTTGTTGTTGCTTGTTTCTTCTTCTTCTTTTTTTTCTTTTTTTTTTTTTTCTTTTTTTTTTTTAATTTCCTTTTATTCAGTTTGTTTCAAAATAACAAACGCACCATAAGTCACAGTCACTCACTCAAGGACAGCTACAAGGCATCGCACATACAAAACACACACACACACACACACACGCACACACACACACACACACACACACACACACACACACACACACACACACACACACACACACACACGTACACATGCGCGCATGCACAAATAAACAAACGAAAAAAAAATCAAACCCAAAAGCAAATACACCCCTCACCCCTAAACCCCCCACAAAAACAAAGAAGGTTGAATGACGCAACTATCCAGCTATTTACAACAACAACAACAAAAAAGTAGCATCCAAGCAGTAACAATTAATCAGTTCGAGTAAATCATTAGTCTTCCAGCAAAAGCGGTCTATAACAATGTCATCGTGCGTTAAAGACATTTTCTTGAAATGTGATTTTCGAGTTATATTTTTCTAACTTATGTCTTAGCTTAAGTTGTTTTCTGAACACAGAAATCAGCGGTACAGATTGCTCAAATTTACATCGATAAAGGTACTGCTTTGCCAATAGAATAATGAGGTCAAGTATTTTGTCAGTAATAGCTGTGCTGTCTATTCCAAACAATACAAGATTTTCTGCAATCTTAATGTTACAGGCTGTTTCACAACTTGTGCTGATAAGATTCTCTAATAATCGCCAAAAGCGTGTGGTAAAGTAGCACTGCCACAAGAAATGTTCAGTAGAATGCTTTTCATCACAGAATGTACATTGTTCACAGTTTATAATGCCCATTTTCTTCAGTACAACATTCGTTGCAATTACCCGATGGACAATTCTCATTTGCAAACACTTTAATTTAATGTCGTCAATTTTATGTATTTTTAAAAAGCAAGACTTCCAACACACATTACAATATGACTTTTTTGTCCATTTTGCACAACAATTTGGGTTACAATCACTATCGTTCAGTATCTTATAGTAAGCTTTCGTACCTTTTGTTATGTCATATATTGTCCTCAAGGCTACAGTTGTATTTGATGGGCTACTGTCATCAACTTGAATTTTTGTTTTGCGAATGTATTTTTTTAGTGATAATATCAGGCCTGAATAAGTTACAAAATCCATATAAATGCCGTACTTGTTTCTAAACTCTGTAAATGTTAACAGCTTTCCGGTGTTTCCAACAAAATTAGCGAGATTGTAGACACCCTTCTCAATCCATTGTGTGTACGAAATAACTTTGTTTCCTATTTTAATTCGGTCGTTATGTAACACCGGTTCAGCAAGAAGCTCGCTAGTATTTTGGGGTTCAATTCTGTAATAAAGCAGTCTATAAGCCTTAAAAAAAATGTTCCCAAAATATATGACTTTTTGCCTTTTGGCTATACAAATTCGGACCACATTGTTCTAAACCTATAATAAAAGGATAAGTTATTAATGCTATGTTTTTCCATTTGTGCTTTGTCTGTTTCAGTTTTCTTATCCACATAATCTTCAGGGCTGAAATATATTTCCTTATATCTGGTACTCCCAAGCCTCCACTCTTTACACTCTTTACGGCAGTTTTGCGACTTATTTTGTCTTGTTTATTATTCCAGATAAATCTAAAACACATTTTCTGCAGATTATTCACAAAGTCATCTGGTGGGTCTGGCAGTAGAATCCAAAGATGTACAAGTTTAGACAGTATCAGAGATTTCAAAATAGCAACTCTTCCAAGTGGGGTAATAAGTCGTTTTGACCAGGTGTTGAACAATGCCTTCACTTCAAAAAACTTTTCATTATAATTAATTGTTTCACAATCTTTCAGGTCTTGTGTAAACCGCACCCCTAATATTTTGAATTGACTAGGATTCATAACTATTTTCAAGTGTGGCATATATTTAATTTGTGACCGTCTTTTGCTTCCAGGCCAGATTGCCTGTGTTTTATCTGTATTCAGAAACAAACCAGATACTCTCCCGTACTTTTCGATTGTATCTAATGATTTTTCAAATGACATTTTATCACCATTACTCGTCAATTGTGCATCATCAGCAAATTGTTAAATTTTATGTTCTACCTCATTTATACATATTCCTTTAATGTCAACATTTTCTCTTATCATTGTTGCTAGTATTTCCACGCATAATACGAACAAGTAGGGTGAGACTGGATCGACCTGCCTACATCCGCGTTCAATAGAGAACCACGATGAGGTTTGACCGTTTACTATCACTGTTGAGTTAATCTTTCTATAAAAAGTGGCAATCCATCTACAGATATCTTCACCAAATCCAAATGCTTTCAACGCCTTAGTCATAAATTTCCAATCCAGAGAATCAAATGCTTTTTCGAAGTCCAAACACAAAAGCATACCAGGCATGTTTTTTTTAATTCAGGTAATTTATTAGGTCATAGATCAGTCTGATATCATCCCCTATGTATCGATTTAAAATAAATCCAGATTGGTCCTCATTTATCAATAGAGGTAAAACTGTTTTGATTCTGTTAGCAATGCAAGAAGATCCTATCTTATAGATAACATTTAGAAGAGAAATTGGCCTCCAATTTTTTATAAAATCTTTGTTCTTATCTCCCTTGGGGATGCATGTAATTATGCCCTGCTTCTGTGTTGCAGACAACTCTCCATCTCTGAATGATTCATTCAAAGCTCTAACAACAAAATGTCCAATTTGCCTCCAAAAGCATTAAAAAAAAAATCTGCACCAAAGCCGTCAGTTCCTGGACTTTTCCCATTTTTCATATTTTTCAAGGCAGTTCCTGCCTCTTCGAGTGTTATTTCTCCTTCAAGAGATGCTTGTTGCTCTGCTGATAATTCTGGTATTTCACTGATCAGCTCATTAATTTCACAGTCCTCTACGTCTCTGGACTTATATAACCTTTCATAAAAGCACTGGACTTCATTCATAATTGCATTGGGTTCCCCGAGAACTGACCCATTTTTATCTACTATTTTTTTCATCTGCTTACTTATAAACTTTCTTTTTTCAAGACTGCAAAAGTATTTTGTATTTTTTTCACCCTCAGCAACCCATCTTGCTTTTGACCTCAATAGAACTCCTTCCATCCTTTTTTCTCGTAATAAAATTAATTCTTGATTTTTTTCTTGTAGGAATTTTATATCTTCTTCTGTTTTTTCTTCTTTTGTTTCAATTTCTTTAATGCTCTTTTGAAGGTTATGCTCTTTTTCTTGCGTTTTCTTTTTCTTCATACTCGCGCAAGCTATTGCTTTGGATCTGATTTTCATCAACATGAAGTCCAAAAACAATTTGTCTGGTATACTAAGTTCTATCTTGGATTTGGGGATATTATGCAGAGTAGATCGATCATAGTGATCAGCTGCATATTCTTCTGTTACATTTTGAATTTCAATGTTCACTTGGTCTAGGTACTCTTTATCTCTAAGCAGTGAGCAATTGAATTTCCGAAAGGTATTGTGCTTTATATCTTTCCCAAATTTGAACTTGAGCATAACAATGGAATGGTCGATATCCTGGAAGAATATCTGTGTCATCAAAATGCCACATTAAATGATCTGACAAAAGAATAAAGTCTAATCTAGCTTGCTTCAAAGGGTTTGGTTTTCGCCATGTATAACGTTTACATTGTGGATTGTTCTCTACACCTACACCTCTTGAATTTGACTTATATGATGCAAAAACAACATTTATACCCCCACTCTGAAGTTACATATTTTTCTATCTTTTTATCAAAATGTGTATCTTGTAAGCAATATATTGAGTGAACTTTTTGTTTAAGATAATGAAAAACATCTCTTCGCTTTCGGAGATTTCCCAAACCTTGACAATTCAAAGATGAAATTATTAGACTATCCATTTGTATGCATCAAAGGTATCATACTACTAAAGCAAAATACCAACAAGCATAGCAGCTCTTCCACAACATAACACGTGATGTAATACAAAGCACAACATAACACGTTGATGTAATACAAAGCACAACATAACACGTTGATGTAATACAAAGCACAACATAACACGTTGATGTAATACAAAGCACCTTGTCGTTCATCAACCACACACAGAAAAACACGCAAGTGTCATTTCGCATCCAGCGCACGAAAAGCATTATAAAAAGATACATACTCAATACTAATACAAAGGAATCCATATTTGCATCACCAACCTAACAATAAAAAAGGACAAAAATACGAAGCATCTAAACTAAGACACCCAAACACAAACACACACACAAAGCCTGGAAAAGGGAAAAAATACAAGGGGAAAAACTTATAACTTGGTAGATCTGCCAAGGGCAGTGCGACAAAAAGATGTTAATGTTATGCATATATATACAAAGAAGCGACTGAGGCCATAATGTTTATAAATAACAAGCTCAACAAATAAATTTTAAAAAAATAAAATAAATGGGCACCAGAATCACTAATTCCAGTGAGTAGACCCAAACCGCGTTCGTGATGCCAGATCAAAAGCAGAAACAACAACAAAAGACAAGCAACAAAACAAAACGGACTAAAGGTAATGAACAAAAAACATAGGCATCATAATCACACACGTTTTCTATGCTGTTGCACATTGACATGGTCTACACGCACGCAGTGACTTTGTCAATATCCGCGTAAGTCAATGACTCAAAATAACGACGCATTGATGTCCTTTACAATCAGGTACCTGTCCACAACCCAACCCTCGGAGAGAAAAAACAGAAACAAAAACGGGGGATGTGGAGAAGAGAAGGGATAAAGAAGAAGAAGAGGAAAGAGAGAGAGAGAAAAAAAAAAAAAAAGGATGCGGAGTTCGGGAACAAGAGGTAAAGTCTTTTTCTTATAACGATACTCCCAATCTTAGCTTATGGCATAAACTATGTTCAACAACCCATGAACACGGCCAGCAAGAGTTACCTTTCCTACTACCACACATGCTGACTTTCGTATCGTCAATACTACATTATTGACAACTCAATCGGAGCTCACGCTTTGCACGACTATCCGTGGCTGCACGTGCACCAGTAAACAGCGGCACGCTTGATGCAGGTTTAAAGGCCCATCGTCAAATCAGACAAACCAACGTACCGGCAAGAGTATTGTTATCAAAAGAGTATATAAATAAAATTGATAAAAAAAATTTTTTTTTTTTTTTTTTTTTAAACACACACACAATTCAAGGCCTAACCAACACTCCTAATAGTACTGAGAGGGAGGCAGGGAATGAGAGCTAGGGAGATAGGAGAGGGGTGGGGAGAAAGGGAGAGAGAGAGAAGGAGAGAGAGAATACAGGCGCCCGACTGTAACCATTACGCTTAGAGAAGCCATAATCAAAACAACAAAAACACCAGCGATTCCAAAGTGATGATGGATTTAGCGGTTGCCAGCAGGCATCTCCTTCTTAAAAAGTTCATTAATGTCTGCCCCATATCTGATTCTCACTGTCTTACCGTTTTTCAGTTTGGCAAAGACCTTTCCTTGTGAAGACCATGATGCAAGTGTGTATGAATGTTTGTATGCATCTCTGGCCAGTTTGTAGTTGGCTGCCGTGAGGTCTTCATCCACAGAGACCCCCTTACCCTTCAGCTTCCTTCGATTGACAAGCACTTTGTCCTTCAGTTTCCTGGACTGGAACCGGACAATGATAGGACGCCTCTTGCCCGTCGTGGTCGGCCCGGTCCTGTGCGCTGCTTCTAGATCCTCCGTCGTAGGGACGCCGATCAGGTCTGTGAAAATCCGGCAACACTTCTTGGCACAGTCATCGGCGGTCTCCCCGGCCTTCTCCTCCACGTTGTACACCCTCAGGTTCCATCTGCGGTCGTACTGCTGCTGGTCGTTCCGGTCACTGAGAACGCTCAGTATCTTTTGCTCTTGCCTACTCAGCTGCTCTTTCCTCTCTGCATTTTCTTTTCTTACAGAAGTGAGATCACTCTTGAGGCTGTCAATTTCCTTTTCAGCATCGAAACACCTCCCCTCTAGTTTGTCTAACCGTAGCATCACCGGAGAGGTTAGTTTGTCAACATCACTCTTGAGTTGTTGTATATCGTCTCTGGTAGCAAGAGTCTGAAACTGCCTTTTGATCTCGTGAAGTGTCGTCTGTATTGTTGCCATTTCGTTCTCACTTTCTTCTTCACACGAATCTGACACTTCGTGAAAAAATCTCTTTTTGTCCTGTCTAATTTTCTCAGTCAATGGGCCTTAGGTCACTCGATGACGTCGAAGAAGGTTTGCGCTTCTGAGCGATTCTGCTAAAATATTCTGAAATGCTACTTGTCATTGCCAGCCACTTTCACTCCTCCACGGCGCAAGGTAAACCATACTGAGCGTAGCACGAGAGTCACAAAAAGAATGCACACATTGCCGCACTGCCCTTGTGGAAGCCGTGTCACATCGTCCACAGAGGCCTATCACACTTCATGATTACTGTCACTTCAACTCGCTGAACTGACGATTTTCAAAATCCAAGTTGTTGTTTTTTCCCCCCTTTTTTTTCTTTTTCTTTCTGAACATACACAACAAAAATATCAAAAAATACCTCTGTGTAATCAGCACGGTGTAAGCTTTCCAGAAATGTGAAAAATCGAATCAATTTAATCCATTGTCCTTGCTTTTTTTTCCACATTTTCATCAGAGCTCGTACTGTGTCGACCGGCTGCAACTGTGAGCAAACCTCCGTTGCTTGTTTCTTTGTTTGTCACACAGTCGCCATGATATAACCGCACTGGTTGACTGGGTGTAAAACACCAAGTTACTTACTTGTCACACTGTGTGTGTGTGTGTGTGTGTGTGTGTGTGTGTGTGTGTGTGTGTGTGTGTGTGTGTGTGTGTGAGTGTGTGTGTGATTGGTTGTGTGTGTGTGTATGTGCGCGCGAGCGCGTACATCTGACACTATGAACAGGCTGTTTTTGTTTGGATGTTCTTATGCTCCATGTGTACATTTTCATGTATAAAATTTCACTTACTCGTTCATGCTTAGATGTATATTATAAATGATGCCTTGTAATTTAATTTTTACTCACCAGTAGCTTAGCAAGGAGTAGTTGTTAGACAGGTTTTGACCGAACAGAAACTACAATCCTAAAATAAAGTTTTCCTGTCTCTTTCTGTCTCTGTCTGTCTCTGTCTGTCTGACTATATCTCTGTCTATCTCTCTCTCTTCTTCTTCCCTCCACCCATGAGCTCCAAGAGACTGCCGACTTTAATCCAGGGCGAGATTGCTGTGTCAGCTGTCTTGTTCTTTGTGTGGCAGATTCTTGATTTATATCGCCGGCAAACCAATTCTTGCCATTGCTGGGCTGGTACCATTAGGACCTCAGCTCTCCGCCACGTGTGACACGCCATGACATTGCTACAGTGACACCAACAACAACACTGAATGTAGGCGCTATTCCTACCAACTATCGTGTCTCGCATAGACTAAGTGTGTACTAGTTGCTCGCGAGTCCAATTTCTCTCTCTCTCTCTCTCTCTCTCTCTCTCTCTCTCTCTCTCTCTCTCTCATTTACTCTCTCTCTCTCTCTCTCTCTCTCTTTCTCTCTCTCTCATTTACTCTCTCTCTCTCTCTCTCTCTCTCTCTCTCTCTCTCTCTCTCTCTCTCTCTCTCTCTCTCTCTCTCTCTCATTCAGGCTCTCTGTCTCTGTCTGTCTGTCTGTCTGTCTGTCTGTCTGTCTGTCTGTCTGTCTGTCTCTCTCTCTCTCTCTCTCTCTCTCTCTCTCTCTCTCTCTCTCTCTCTCTCTCTCTCTCTCTCTCATTCAGGCTCTCTCTTTCTCTCTCTAGTAATGTTAACATCCAAATGAGGACTATTTTTATCGCATTTGGGAGAATGTCACGAAAGAGCTGAGAGAAAGAAGAAGAAGGGGTTGGGGGTGGCAAGGAGGGAATATAATACATTGAAGCTCGGGTTTCTCTTGAAAGTTGTGGTAGTGGATACTCTATTGCGTTTTAGTTGGTGACCCTGTGCGGTTGACAGGACGTTAAAATCCAGTAACCAAGTAACCCTCTGCAGACTTGACCTCGGAGTGACCCTGTGCAGTTGACAAGACGTTAGAATCCAATAACCAACCAAATCTCTGCAAGCACGTGCGGGCTTTGAAGAGTGACCTGGGATGTAATGAGCGTGGAGGATTTCAAACCGATGACGAAGGAATACCCGGTTGTCTGCTCTGATAGAGTTTTAGTATTCTCGTGAACACAGCAAGCTACGAGTCTTCAATCTGGCACACAGCGAGATCTCTCACCAGGTCTTTCGATCATGACACTCACCATACACTCGAAAATGTAGTTTCGTGTTTTTGTTGGTTAAGGGAAATCGATTTGAAGAGGTCTGAAGCGGCATTACCGAGCTGGTATGACTGATTCTACCGAGACCCCGCTGTCTTTCGGGATATCTTTCATCCCTGAAATGGTCTTCTCTTATCTTTCTGGTCACAGTAAGAGCGTGGTGTGTAACCACAGCGTTCAAAACCATTACCTCTCAAGTGCGGCGTCCCCCAGGGTTCAGTCTTGGGTCATGTGGTGTTCAACCTTTACACTCAGCCACTCTCTGAACTCGTAAAGCAGCACGGCTGTGATAATCACAAGTACGGCTGACGACACACAGCTTGAAGATAAAGCTTCTCCTTGCGAAATCACTTTGGTTCTTACTCGTCTGGAACAGTGTATTAGTTCAGGTCAAGCATGGATGCTCTGTAATCAGTTAAACCTAAAACAATTGACATAACCGACGTTTTCTGTTCTAAGTTCTCCCCCTGTGTGTCGTGTGTGTGTGTGTGTGTGTTGTGTTGTGTGTGTGTTGTGTGTGTGTGTGTGTGTGTGTGTGTGTCTCTCTCTCTCCTCTCTCTCTGTTTTGCGTGTGTGTGTGTGTGTGTGTGTGTGTGTGTGTGTGTGTGTGTGTCTCTCTCTCTCTCTCTCTCTCTCTCTCTCTGTTTGCGTGTGTGTGTGTGTGTGTGTGTGTGTGTGTGTGTGTGTGTGTGTGTGTGTGTGTGTGTGTGTGTTTTAAAAGCAGTGTATTTCTAGCCACTGGAAGTGCGCTCTACAAAAACGCTGTCAATTATGAAGCAGGTCGAATATCAATAAATGGACCGGACGTGACTGGCAGTTCCTGATAATTATAGAATGAGGAGCAATGCAATCGCAATTTCACCACACCCACAAGACACTGTGGCAGCTCTCGCGTAAGAGTTGGTGGGCTGGGAATGGGGGAGGGGGGGGGGAGGGGGGGGAGGAGGTCGATGCTCCAGTTTCCAGAAAGTCCTAATCCTGCGTGGCTTCAATGTAGGGTCATGCGTTGGGAGACAAATGTTAGGCCCGCTGTACAAAACAAAAACAAAAACGTGCCTCTATAGTTTCATGCT
>OY757546.1:25727463-25741986 GCA_963584105.1 Alviniconcha strummeri | reverse complement strand
ATAAAAGAAACGCCTGATATAATTTTAGTTACCTCTTACAAATTTAGTGCAATTTGAGCACCAACGAAAAACTGTCCGTTAGCTGACAGTTTTTCGGGACCTATGACGTAATCAGTTTATGGCAGTCAGTGGTTGGAGCAAGGATGTCGTAAACCAGTGTTTGGAATTTGGCCGGGAACTTGCCCGAAATAGGCGTTGTCACTGTCATACAACAGCGAGGCGTGCACGTGCAACACGTATGCATGCCGCAGAGAAAGCAGCCGTCAGTTGGTGTGTAACGTTTACACGGGGAAGCGGAGTGTTGCAGACCATTTAAATCATTCAGTTCATTAGTGCCTTCGTGGTTATACCACGTGACGATTAGATTAATGCTTTTACGCTGCTTACGGACCACGTACACAATCGCATTGACTATCATCAATAAAAAATAAAATAAAATAAAAGTTTTTTAAAAAGTTAACAAATGTAAAAGAAAATATAGAAGAAAAAAGAGAAAAAAAGAGTGATGGATTTGCTGATTGACTTATTCAAGGATTGTTAAATGACTTAACACCATTCTGTAATAAAATAACATTCCTTATTAGTCCATTTAGGGAGGTAATTGGTTTAGCAGAAGGTTCATAGATTATACTTATTTTGCATAACGGACTTGATCAGTTTAGCATTGCAGGCTTGGTCAAAATACCATGTCTTAGTTAAAAGCAGGAGCTGGTGAACAAAAGCGATTTGCCCATACTTCATTGATCAGTGTCGATCTCAGAGCAAGCTGTGTATTGCGACACAACACTTTCGAGGCACTTCATTTCCTGTTGCTAGCTAAGAAGAAAAGACCACACGCACATGCACACATGCCCACGCGCACACACGCCAGCACGCTCTCTCTCTCTCTCTCCCTCTCTATCTCTCTCTCTCTCTCACACACACACACACACACACACACAAGGGACACACATGCACACACAGACCCACGCGCACACACGCCAGCACTCTCTCTCTCTCTCTCTCTCTCTCTCTCTCTCTCTCTCTCTCTCTCTCTCTCTCTCTCTCTCTCTCTCTCACACACACACACACACACATACACAAAAGGGACACACATGCACACACGCACCCACGCGCACACACGCACACACACACACACACACACACACACACACAGGCACCGCACACACGAGCATTACTAATTTTGCACAGCTTAATTTACACTAACAAAATAATCTAAGCGCCTACACACACACACACACACACACACACACACACACACACACACACACACACACACACGCACGCACGCACGCACGCACGCACGCACGCACGCACGCACGCACGCACGCACGCACGCACGCACGCACCGCACACACGAGCATACTGACATTGCACAGCTTAATTTACACTAACAAAATAATAACTTCATCCTCAGATTCTGAAGGGCTTCGGGGGGTGGGGACGGGAAGGGGGGGGGGGGATCTAAATGTGTAGAAATGCGTGATAACTTTTATACACCTGGCGGTCTTACACCATCGGTAGTATGCAGGAATGTGTCAAACCCCGATGCGGGAAGCACAGAGGATCAAGCACAGGAAGTCGGCACTAAACTCTCCGGAAATGCACTCGTGGCGGGAATATGAAACGATAATTGTTGCCAACACCACCGTGGCTCCTACCTACAAATACAGTGCGGGGTTGTTTGGGGGTGAAAACATTTCACAGTCCTGACCCTGTTATCACTGACACCAGTTCGACGTCACAGCGCGTCAGACTGGCGCGGAAGCAAAACGACGGCACGTGCAGCAAGGTATGCAGGGTGCGAATGTCTGTGTACAGCATGGTGCACGCCAGTGTGGGGGAGGACCTTAAAATAGCGGGTGCTACAGCGAGGGGACAAAAGTATGCGATTGTTTTCATCACAAAGACGAGAATGTGGCAGGAATTTACAAACTGTTTTCAAACTTACAAACTGTTTTCAAACTCTATGTCTTGACAGAAAGAGACCCAAACACGTAAAAGGTTAAACATCCATAAAAGGTTAAAAAGAAAGGTAAAGTCGAATTACAGCCACGATGACTTGATAGTAGTCAGTGAGGCGAAGCAACGGTATTTGCAGATGCGATATCACCACAAAGAAACGTTATTCTGACGTCGACTGTCTACGGGTATAAATTGGAATTATACGTTATTTTGCCACACGATAGATAGATCATTAGTTTTCAACGCCCAGTCAACCACGAACTTAGCTGTATAGCTAAGATGAGAAGCCAAACTCGCGCACGCACACACACACGCAACATACACACACACACACACACACACACACACACACACACACACACACACACACACACACACACACACATACCAAAGCATCGACAACAACTGTGTCTGAATTCAAAGTATATGTTGACATCGCAACGTCACGATCTATACGCTGAAGCTTAGATGAGGGGATTCACGCATTATTCAATAGACGATCTTCGGAAATCCAGGGGACTGCACTCGGTAACAGACTTCGGGCATGGACCTGTATAGGTCCATGCCTGCGGGTGTAGCGCAGAGTAGGCACGTTTTGTTGGGGGTAGAGCGAGCACATGGGGAAGATGACGGATACCCGTAAACAAAAGGCAGAAAAGGCATCAGAAATGCCGATCAAACACCCACTGCTCGCGGGGGACGTGCAGATCGGATAGTAGGTTCCCCCAGCTGGTAGTCTAGTATAAATTATAATAGGTCCATGCCTGTAGATCTCAAAGTGTCGCAGATCGGCTCTTCTCCGCTGCCACCCCCATTCAGGGGACTTCACTCTCTCCGGAAATCGTCTATTGCAAGAGACACAAACTGTTGTGGAAATCGACACACTTAAAGGGCACAGAAAGGCAGTTTTCGTTTGCAACGGAACGTTGAAAATCAACCCAATTATGAAAGTCTAGTGCATAACATGACCTTTAAATCTAATAAAATGTCAATGCCATGAAAGTAAGTATGTTTACGAAGGAAGAAATGCATGCCGATCAGGCCGAATTTCGTATGCTTGTTTTAATCTCGAAATATGCGCGAGATCCGTGACGTAGGTCTCTGACGTCACAAACAGACCTCTGAGGCGAATGGCGAATGAGGCGCGTTTTCACCATCAATCGGTCCACAACGAAAATGCCACGCGAATGTGCGGCCGCGGGATGAAAGGAATCATAGTTCGTCGAAAGATAGCAGTCGAAGGAAGCTTCATCCTTGGAGAAGTGAACTGGAAATTGTTCAAAGTCGGTTACCCTGTGGACATCCACACAGCACATGAATTTTTTACTGAAGGGTATCGGTCACGCATCGCCCGGCTTTCGCTAGGTTGATCCTTGGTAGACGGAAGGAACGGTCTCTTCGGATGAAACTTCCGTCCTTGCCACTTCTGCAAGGAATATATCCAGACCGACCAAAGGACTCAGAAATACATTTTGACACCTTGGCACCCAGTGCAAAGATTAAAATTTAAAAAGGGGAAACACCTTTTTCACAAGAAACCCTCCAGAAAAAGAAAGGGAAATCAACAAAAGAGGCAAATGTACACACAAGTCCTCAGCAAGAATGAACTCGTAATAAATGCAGAAGAAGAAGAAGGGAGAGAAAGAAAACAAACAAAAAACAAATGGACATGGTAAACACGGAGAAAAGAAAGGAAAAACAGGAGGTACAACTACTGAACTACCAACAAATACCCCTGCCTTATGTAAGAAACAAAAACAAAAACAAAAAGCGAGGCAAAACGTCAATGAAAACAACCGAGAGAAAAGTAAAAGCCGAAAGGTAACCAGAAACTCGGTTGGCCTGCACAGGGCTTAAGCCCGTTCTTAACTGGGCGAATGTTTGTTCTCCGAACATACTTCGGACACTTCGACGAACTATGATTCCTTTCTTAATTGAACTTTTAGTTCGCCGAATATGGTTCGGACAGTCCAAACTTTACTTCATTCTCAACTGGCTTGTAATGAGATGCAAGCTTCGGCCTGAACTTGCGGCAGACGCGCAGCAGACAGCATGCTCGAAAATGTAGGCTAAAGTCAAGTCAATATACTTTCATCACCCCTCATTCAACTAACTACTATCAAAAAAGTGACAGCATTTTTGCCAGTATAATCCGCACAGCTTTTCTTTTTTTTAAACTATTTTATTTACTTTATTTCGGACAGAATTCTTTCAGTATCCTGATGGCTTCAAAAACTGGGGTGGGGGTGTATATTTAAAGAGGATTCACAACAAAATCACCGGCCTAGCCTATGTGCTATCATTACTGATAGAAAAAAATGCTGTAACCGAGATTTCCACGCACGTCGCACGCATACACCTACATGCTTTTGATGTCGGCAATTTCAAAGACACTGCTGAATTTTGGGGCGTTTGATATTATCAGCTTCAAAGACACAGGTGGAATCCAGTGCAAAAAGAGACTGGAATGAGTTGAGAAATGAAACGAAATGAGTACCAGCATGTTGATCTCTGTCAGGAGAATGAGTTGAGAAATGAAACGAAATGAGTACCAGCATGTTGATCTCTGTAAGGAGGATGATTACAGAGTGGTTTTCAGGTCTAGCATTCAGTTGATCATTTTGCCCGAGTATCTAATTCAGTGTCTTCCCTTGTTTTCAACACATGGAGGACTCTTAATCCTGGTACTGATTCATGGCGGCTTGTGCCATAAAGCCCGTTCATAATTGGGCGAACTGTTGTTCGCTGAACGTAGTTCGAACAGTTCGACGAACTATAATTCGTTTCTTAATTGAACTTTTAGTTCGCCGAACATGGTTCGGACAGTTCGACGAACTATATTATGTTCTTATCTGGCTTATACTGAGATGCAAGCTTCGGGTCGAACGTATGGCAGAAGTGCAGCAGACAGCGTGATCGGAAATGTAGGCTAAAGTCAAGTCAATAGACTTTAATCATCCCTCACAGGGTAATTCAACCAACTGCTATATCATTCTGGGTCCCAGAGACAAGTCTGCGCCTCCCACAATTCAACAAATAAAAATATTTCCTCCGAAGCGAGTGAAGTACCTAGCGACACCGTCATCCATTTTTATTTTTATTTCTTCCTCATCCACAAGAGAGCTCTCTGCTCTCAGCCAATCAGAGGCAAGGTTCACCGAACTAGATGAATATTCACAGAACATGTTGAACGAAGCTTTTTGGACCCCGAACATAGCTTCCTCGCAGTTCGACGAATATCCCGAACTAGGTTCGCGAAGCAAAGGTTCGCCCAATTAAGAACCAACTATGTTCGCCGACCTTTTTTTCTTTTTTCTTTTTTTACCAAATGTTCGCCCAGTTAAGAACGGCTGTTGCTTCAGCCTACATCAGAGAGCTGCTGTGTCGTTGGTAGTTTCATCCGTGGCAGTACTCGTGGAGTATCAGTCTCGGTGGGCTTGGCTTGGGACTCAGCGTGGATGTGATGGTAATAATGGCAGTTCGTGAAGCGCACATTTTGACCCCCCCACCCCCACCTCTTTTTTTTTTACCACCAAAAGGACAACGGTCTGCGTGTTTCTGTGCTTGGCCTTTTTGTAGGTTTCTTTCATGGTGTTAGTAGATAGAGACCAGCGACAACAGAGACTCTGGGATTGCCGGTGAGCAGCATTTTATGGTGGGTTTGTTCCCACAGTGGGACAGGTTGGGATCGCAGCGTGCTACCCAGTCAGCTGCTGGCTCTTCAAAGGACAGGGGCTTCCGGCGTTTGTTTATGTTGACTGGGTGGGGTTCTCTGAGCTTTCCGCACTGACTGTGTACCGGGATTGGAGATTGTTACGGTGACTTCGCTTGCCTTTGACGGTCGTGGGCAATGCGATGTCTGTGGTAGTGAACTAGTCTTGGCGGGTAAAACGGCTGCCCCCTAACCCTACCCCCCCCCCCCCCCCCACACACACACACACACACAAACACACACACCCCGAGAAACGAGAGACGGCTCTGGAATTTCAGTCTAGGTGAACGAGGGACCCAGTAGGCAGATACAGTTTTCCAAGGGGACGTAGGGCCTTCGGAGTCTTCGTCTTGACCCACCACACCATCTTGACTCACCACGACGTCTTCGGATTTCCCCCCTGGCCGTTAGCAATAGACTGTAGGGCAGCCGTCAAGCAAGACGGCTGTGGTTGAGTTTCGGTCTAGGTGTGTAAGGACTCAGCGGGCAGATATGTTTCCCAATATGTTCCGAGTCTTCATCCTCAGCATGACCCACCACACCATCCTGATCCACCACGACGTCTTAAAGTTTCCCCCCTGGTCGTTAGCATAGACTACAGGGCAGCAGACACGCAAGACGGCTGTGGTGGAATTTTGGTCTTGGTGTAGCAGGTAGGTATTGTTTCCCTAAGGGTCATAGGGCCTTCCGAATCTTCATCTTGACCTACCACACCATCTTGGTCCACCACACCATCCTGATCCACCACGACGTCTTCAGTTTCCATCCCAGGCCGTCGGCATAGACTATAGGGCAGCAAATACAAACCCTAACCCCTACAAGATTGCAACTCTTGCTTACCGCCATTTTGAAGGGTCTTACCTCCTTATCTTTCTTCATCTCTCTGCACTTATGAACCGTCTCGCTCTCTCCGATTTTCTAATGAAAAGCTGATCAAAATTCCAAAGCGAAATCTCAAATCATTTGGACAACGTTCTTTCAGTTTCATGGCACCATCTCTCTGGAATTCTCTGCCGGCCACTCTAAGAAATGTACCAACAATGTCTCAATTCAAATCGCAGCTAAAAACCTTCTTGTTTGCCAAGGTCTTCCTGTAGAATCGGAAGAAATCTGTGTCTGCGTGTGGCAGTTGAATGTAGATGGATGCATATGGATAGGGAGAGGGGGAAGGGAAGGGGGGAGGGAGAGCATGAGAGATCTAGTCAAGAGAAGGAGGCACGGGTTGGGTGGGTGATAAGACAGATTCAAATTGGTGTTGTTGTTTGAGATCATTAAGTTTAATATTTTGTTAATTATTGTATGAGTGGACGAGCGGAGACCGGTGTGCGCATGTCATTGTGTTTGTTTGTGTGTGTGTGTGTGTGTGTGTGTGTGTGTGTGTGTGTGTGTGTGTGTGTGTGTGTGTGTGTTGTTGTTGTTGTTGTTGTTGTTGTTGTTGTTGTTGTTGTTGTGTGTGTATTGTTCGATAGGCGATAACGGTAATTTCGGCTACAATAATTAAGGTTTTGTTTGCTGAAATGTATGTTAATGTAGTTTTTGTGATACGATGTTTGTACAGCGCAGTGAGTTTAACTCTGGTTAAAGAATAGCGCTTTATAAGAATTATTTATTATTATTATTATACACAAGATGACTGTAGTGGAATTTCGGTCTAGGTGTACGAGAGCGTCAGCGAGCAGATAGTGTTTCCCAAAGGGACGTAGGGCCTTCCGAGTCTTCAGTATGACCCACCACACTATCTTGACCCACCATGACGTCTTAAAGTCCCCCCCCCCCCCCCCGCAGGCCGCTGGCATAGACTACAGGGCAGCAGACACGCAAGACAGCTGTGGTGGAATTTCGGTCTAGGTGTAGGAGGGACTCGGCGAGCAGATATTGTTTCCCAAGGGGACGTAGGGCCTTCCGAGTCTTCATCTTGACCCACCACGACGTCTTCAGTTTTCCCCCAGGCCGTCAGCATAGACTGTAGGGCAGCAGACACGCAAGATGACAGTGGTGGAATTTCAGTCTTGGTGGGCTAGGGAAGCACGTTGGGTTCCAGTCCCGGTTGCTTCCAATTGCCGGAGGCATCCTGTCGGCACCGGGAACCTGGCGAGATGTAACGGTCCGGTAATCAGAGACACCCCGTCTCTGGGAACTTCGGCCTCGTTCTCTGCGTACCTGGCACTTTCTCCGATTCACAGGCAACACCTTTTCCCTGCCACCACCCCCGCTTCTCACAACCCGCCTCCATCTGTGCCCGCGGACGCAGAAATCGATCTTTCACATGCTGGTAATCCTGAGCTATCGAAGATCCTGTCTTTTTCAGAAACGAAAAATCAATCTTTCATTGTCTTCTTCGGAAATCGAGCTTTCATTTGCTGGTAATCCCGAGCTATCGAAGATCCTGTCTTCTTCAGAAATCAAGCCTTCATTAATTTTGCTGAGAATTCTGAGCTGTCGAAGATCCTGTCTTCTTCAGAAGTCAAAATTAATCTCATTATCTTCTTCAGAAATCAAACCTTCATTTACTGGGAGTCCTGAACTATCGAATATCCTGTCCCCTTCAGAAATGAAGATTTTCATTCACTGGGATCCTGAGCTATCGAAGATCCTGTCTTCTTCAGAAATCAGACTTTGCTGGGAATCTTGTGCTGTCGACGATCATGTCTTCTTCCCCCCCCCCCCCCCCCCAATCCCGCCAAGAGTAGGTAATAATCATAATTAGAAGTACATTTGTTTAATGTTTATATGCTGAACCAGTTTCGAAATCAAATAAAAATTGGTTCTGTCTTTGTCTGTGAACACCTGTGTCGCCGAGTGTTCCTGAAATGTAGGGTATATATACCACTGGGTGGCATCCTTTTTTGAGGATATACCTCTGGTGGAGTTACGTAAACGTGCGCCATGAAGTCCACCAGTCTTTGGCCCCGTTGCCTTGCTTCGGCTTTTGGGAAAACATGGCGGCCGCTTATTCGGGGTTTTCACGCGTACTGTTAACTGCTGCATTCTCACTGGCAGTCCGGCTCTGCTGACTTCATATTTTCATAGCAACACTCAAGAAAGGTTTGCTTGGTGCAAGCACATACTGTGTGCTGCACAACGTGCCCTTCTGTAGAACGCGAAGTAAGATATATTTTCTGTTTGAGCAGACCATCTTGATAGCCATCTTAAACATATCAAATTACCCAAGGGTGACAAAGTGATATCAGTGGGATCTTTAATGTACGAGTATCAAAAGTTTCAAAACAGTCAAAAATCGTCAGGTACTAGTTTACATGACAGTTATCCAGACGGCGTATCGACTATTGCTACAGTATGACTCACTGGTATGTGTGTGTGTGTGCATTGTAACGAGCACCAACAATGCAGATGTTTTGAGCGTGCTCTACAGAACAAGACAGACGCGTCTACTTTGATCAATGCCGGTTGTAATTTAGGATCCCCCAAATGTCGACAACAGCGGATATCGGAAAAAATAGCTGCCGATGGCAGGATGCTGCAGGAGCAACGTCCAAGAAAAACAAGGGAAACAACCTGCCCTATTTGTGTCTTTCTGGGAACAAGGCCACAGGATGTCGTGCAGACCAGATGCCTCATCACCAGTTTGATCAGACCTTTACTGAGAACTGGCCCCGATGAAATAGACGCACACAATGTGTTACCGGTTATATAACTTTGGCTAAATGATTCGTTTAACTCTGCGCTCGTTTTTGGATGGTGTTTTTTCGTGAATGAATGTTTTCCGTAGGAACGAATTTTGCGTCACATCTTCGGGAATGTTGACACTAGATCTGCTGATGACGACAATGGTAAGGAAGATACATACCAGCACCTAATCTGGGGGGCATTGGGGGGAAAAAAATCTTTGGAAACTTGAAGCCTGCAGACTTTGCCTGCTACTTGATAATATGCAAAATTAGCGACATTCTGTATCAATATCTGTTGTGCCGAAATGTTGTGATCTTCGTCCGAATAACCGTTGCTGTTTTGTAGCAGGCCTAATGAAAAGGGAAGGTAACCCTTTGGAACTCCCTGCCTGTCTGTCTGTCTGTCTGCAGGGCGTAAAACACCAAGTTAGTTACGGCCTGTCTGTCTCTGTCTGTCTGTCTCCGTCTGTCTGTCTGTCTGTCTCTGTCTCCTCTGTCTCTGTCTGTCTCTGTCTCCTCTGTCTCTGTCTGCCTCTGTCTGTCTGCAGGGCGTAAAACACCAAGTTCGTTACGGCCTGTCTGTCTCTGTCTGTCTGTCTGTCTGTCTGTCTCTGTCTCCTCTGTCTCTGTCTGTCTCTGTCTCTCTGTCTCTGTCTCTCTCTGTCTCTGTCTCTGTCTCTCTCTCTCTCTCTCTCTCTCTCTCTCTCTCTCTCTCGTCTGTAGTGATATAACTGCGATTGTTATTTAAAGCTCTGACCTCTGAAAGTACGTATTTATAGCTGTCTACACACATCAATAATTTTATCTGTGCACAGTCAAAGCTCATGAGATCTGACTCAGCCGACGCTGGAGTGGTATTTACGGCAGGGGCGGTTACCGAGAAGCACTATAAGGTTCTCGGTAAATCAAACCGACAGTGCTCATGCCTGTGACAGAGCAAGAATGCCGAGCGGCCATTTTATCGCGCAAATAGTGAGTGAAGTGCTGTGATTTCAGAGACGTGACAGCGCTGGAGTAGCGTTTGCGCGGCAGTGTTTACCTATTTACGTCACAGAGGGATATTTTATGGCAGCAAAAGACACTCGCTTGTCAAGCAGCTGTTCGCTTGTCGAGTCTTCTAGGGCAGTGAGAGAGTTCCGGTGTGCGGGGAGAGAGCTGAGCCAGACGGACAGGCAGACAGACATATAGCCTACAGACAGACAGGCAGACAGACATATAGCCTACAGACAGACGGACAGGCAGACAGACATATAGCCTACAGACAGACACACAGGCAGACAGACATATAGCCTACAGACAGGCAGACAGACATATAGCCTACAGACGGACAGACAGGCAGACAGACATATAGCCTACAGACAGACAGGCAGACATATAGCTTACAGACACACGGGCACAGACATATAGCCTACAGACAGACACACAGGCAGACAGACATATAGCCTACAGACAGACAGACAGGCAGACAGACATATAGCCTACAGACAGACACACAGAGACGGGCGGACAGCAAGAAAGAGAGCACACAGTGAGAAAAACGTGTATAATCAAGAAGAAAATCGGAAGAAAATAATTCTGTAAGACTTTAACAGTTGAAAATTACGGTCGATGGTAAATACACTTGCGATGAGATGTCATGTACCACGACATGTATGTTCGTGGATTTTTTGTTGTTGTTTTGTTTTGTTTTTGTTTTTTGTTGTTGTTTTTTATATATTAATTTTTTTGTTTTTTGTTGTTGTTCTTTTGCTGATGTAATCATTGTACCTAGACGGGTCTCTAGTCTCGATCGGGCCACTGTAGATTTTTTTCCCGTCAGTAGGTTGACGAAAGACCGTAAGACCTAAGAAGTGACCTAAAAAGTGGGTGCATGGTGTGGTGAGAGGTTGATTTACATGCACTTAAGTAGTTACAGTTACGTTTCTGATCACATCGGCGAGAATCGGAAAATGTTTACGATGTTCCACCACTTGTAATAGGGCGTTTGTCGGACGACAAAGACAAATTATTTTGTCGAACACTTAACATGTGCGTGCGTGTGTGTGTGTGTGTGTGTGTGTGTGTGTGTGTGTGTGTGTGTGTGTGTGTGTGTGTGTGTGTGTGTGTGAAAATAGACGCAGTTCTCTCTCTCTCTCTCTCTCTCTCTCTCTCTCTCTCTCTCTCTCTCTCTCTCTCTCTCTCTCTCTCTCTCTCTCTCTCTCTTATAAGCATTAACTGCTTCTGTTTTCTTTTCCGATTCTAGTCATATGAACTGATCAGATATTCTGCTGCTTCATTTGCTCATAATATGCTCAACGTATGCTCATAATATGTAGCTGAATGATGTATGGCATGTGTTCATCTGGCGCTCTGAGCACGCTGTGTTTTGTGTGGAAACTCATTCATGCCTGTGTGTATATAAATAATGCCTCTAATTTGATATCTATTCATCAGTAGCTTAGCAAGGTCTAGTTGTTAGACAGGTTTTTGATTGAACCTAAACTACAATCCTTGTAAAATAAAGTTTTCGAGTTCTCTCTCTCTCTCTCTCTCTCTCTCTCTCTCTCTCTCTCTCTCTCTCTCTCTCTCAAATCGTACTGGTTGATTGGGCGTAAAACACCAAGTTTCTCTATCTCTGTCTGTCTGTCTGTCTCAGCTTCCTATTAACTAACTCACTTCTAAACATTCGGTCTTAGAAGAGGGACGCTGCTGCATGGAGGTGGCCGTGAGCCAGACCTTAGCGCAGAAACGCTCTGCTGGTGACAGTGTTGGGCAATGGCCTAGGCCTCTATGGAGGTGGCCGTGAGCCAGATCTTAGCGCAGAAACGCTCTGAGGTTGACAGCGTGGTGCATACTCCGAGCATCGCTTTCCGGCACCTGAAGGATGTGGTAAACCAGGGGCCTTAACTATGAATCAGGCCTAAAGCGGTAGGCCGGCCTAAATCTCAAGGCTATTGACAATGGCCCGAAAATGGTAACTATGGACCGGGACTACACCAAAGTCCGGGCGAACCTCGGGCCTAAACAGCCGATATTTAGGCTAGCGATTTCGCTGGACTAAAGGCCGTAGGCCCGGGACTATGACTGCTTTTGGCCTTGTTATGCTTGGAAAGTTGGTTTTTCTTGTTGTTTTTGTTTGTTTTTGGCTGTTGTTGCGTCTTTACGTCTGAATCCAGCGTATTCTCTCTCATTTTAAATATTTTCTTTCGTTTACATCGTCAAATGAGTACTAGATGTTCGTCGGCCAAAGCTCTTTCATTTTGGAGGGAAGAAAGGTCGCACTCGCCGAGCGACGCCGGCATAATGACTGATTAATGTGATCGTATGATTTAATGTTCGCAAATTATTATGACAGCAAGTTTGCTTGACGTCTTACATTATCACTTGATTTATTTTCTTGTTATTTAAATTCATCTGCACAGCGTAGGCTACCTGATTTCACAGCGTCCACTCGCCTTTCTGACAAGTTCAAAATGGCCGACGTAGCAGACGATGCTACGGTTACTCGATTCAGTAAATGAGAAGAAGAATACTCCATCGAAGATGTCGATAGATTAGCGTTTTTACGAATAATGACCTCGTCGAGATCGCTTGGGTGTTGCAGAAGTAAAACATAGCGAATCACATGCAGAATCGGGGCCTGCTAGGCATGCCTTCACCTAATGTTTACGTTTACCGATGTTTGCGAGTACGAAATACGTCGCAGGGAAGTGGACGAACGTGTCGGTGCGCATGTCCAGATGGGATTGCCCCGTCTAAAGTTAGCACAAGCGATGACGCGTGTGATGACCACTTTCTTATCAGCGCGAAGTCAGAGACTCTGTTGTCTCGACCATTGTCCGCGTCCATGTATACGAACTTTGCCTAACTCAAAGTCTCGGACTCTAAAGTCAGGAACTTTGGTTTAGGCCTGGCCTACCGTAGTCCCGATTCATAGTTAAGGCCCCAGTGCTTGGAGTTTGAGTGTGGTGTTGACCAATGCCCTAGTGTCCCGCCTCGCGGATCGCCCCGATATAAATTATCATCGTTGACTGGGCATATAAAACCCACTCTTCCTTCCTTCCTTCTTGCTTCGGATTTCGGTTCCCGCCAGTACCTTTTCGGAGAGTACGCGGCTTTAGCCAAGTCTAGCACAAAGTCAGTGACGATGGTCTTCCAACCGGTCACTGTTCCCATTGTACTTTGCGGTCGTATCGAATGGACGTGATACATGCGTCAGCCAAGAGAAGCATTCGCGTCAGTCAAGGGAAGCAGTCGCTGCGTCATCACCGTGTTGCATTATGTCGTCAGTTCCGGTGATATTTCTTTTTCTTTTCATTTACAAATGGCCCGGATGGTGCGTGCGCCGGATGATTCACGTGCGTGCTTCGACGCCATGTTGCTTCCACAGTCTTAGTATTCGAACAGAAAACAGAAAACAAACAACAACAAACACATTTTAGTCGCAAATTTGTGGAACCGGGGTGGCTCAGTGATAGACGACGCACTCGTGATCAAAAGATCTCGGGTTCGAGTCCCGGCAGGAGATTTGTTTTCTCTTTTTTTTCTTTTTTCTTTTTCAAATGTCAATTTCCTGTGCTGACTCGTAATCCCCCCGCTCAACAAGTGTACATGTAAATAAATGGATAACTACAGTTTACGGAGGGAGCTGACAGCGTGAGCGAGAATGTGGCCGATTGTGGTAGACAGTTTAATGCGCGGCGATGAGTACCCCCCCCTTTCAGTGGCAGAGTTTGGCGGAAACGTGCCGGAAAGCGAGTGTGCCAAAGCGTCTGTGACTTGACAGGAGCTGCCCCGCTGCTCTAAAAATAAACTAATTACCTTCGTCAATGCATTATTACAATGCAGTCAAAAATATGCTGTTTTTCTCTCTCCTGGAATACAGATGTGTTGAATCGCATGCTGTGTGTGTGCGTGTGTGTGTGTGTGTGTGTGTGTGTGTGTGTGTGTGTGTGTGTGTGTGTGTGTGTGTGTGTGTGTGTGTGTGTGTGATGAGCTGTGTTTTCGTAATTAGCTAAATATGCAGAAGTGCATGTTTCCAATTTTCTTCTTCTTCTTCTTCTTCTTCTTCTCTCTCTCTCTCTCTCTCTCTCTCTCTCTCTCTCTCTCTCTCTCTCTCTCTCTCTCTCTCCATTTTTTTTTTAAAGAATGGCATTTTGGATTAGATCAGACTAAAATATGTGCGCGATTTTCTTTGATGCTTCTTTTTGGCGTAACCTTTGCTGGGAGATCCAAATG
>OY757546.1:25725648-25727263 GCA_963584105.1 Alviniconcha strummeri | reverse complement strand
ATAGCATAGCTAGAGTGTGTCAACACTGTGTCTCAAAACCCCGCCAGCACAGCATATCTAGAGTGTGTCAACACAGTGTCTCAACCCCCACCCCCACCCCCACCCCAGCATAGCATAGCTAGAGTGTGTCAACACAGTGTCTCAAAACCCCGCCAGCACAGCATAGCTAGAGTGTGTCAACACTGTGTCTCAAAAACCCGCCAGCACAGCATATCTAGAGTGTGTCAACACAGTGTCTCAAAAACCCGCTAGCATAGCATACCATTCAATGAAACGCGATCACGACGAAACCCGATCGGCATATGCTCCCGCCTTTCTGACCAGTCGCCAACGCTCAACATTTCCAGAATAAAGATCATAATCTGCCTAACAGCTATAGTCCACAGTTGTTAGTTTTCCTTCCACGACTCCTGCAAAGCGGCAACTAATCCGATTCGAGACCAGAAATCCATCGAGTGTTGCACTAGTGATTATCTACCTTTCCCTTAAATCCTCAGTCGGTCAGAGGTCACGCTGCGTCCAATCGAATGGCCGACGGCGAGACAGACTGTATGTGGAGGTAATCCGCATTAGCCAATCACAGGTGCTTACTATCCGCACCGGTTTAATGTAATAACTAATCACGTACGATCATACTGTAACAGTCAGCATGCTGGTTGGGTGAGTTTTACGTGCGTGTGGTTAATTGGGCGGCAAATTATAGAGAATTTCTTCATTCCCACCCCTACTCCCACCTCCACCCCGCCCCTTGCCCACCGCTTACTTCCCTCGCCCCCTGGTTGTGGTAGCCTAGGGCGGGAGGATTAATTAAGAGCGGCTCTGCTGAGATTCCACGGCTCTTAAAGCCTCTCTTTTTTAAAGCCTGCAGTAGGTCAGAATACAGCATTATATGCCCCCCCCCCTCTCTCTCTCTCTCTCTCTCTCTCTCTCTCTCTCTCTCTCTCTCTCTCTCGGTTGGTTGGTTAAGCTTGTTTAACGCCTATTTGTCTCCAAAGATGTACTGGAGAGGACTGAGGTGGGGGAAGAGGGAGATTGTACCTAACATTACACCGTTACCACCTGAATGACTCCTGCATTAAGATGGGCAGCGACGAGAGCCACGAGGGGCAAAGTCACAAGACAGTATCCACATATTACAGTTCTCTCTCTCTCTCTCTCTCTCTCTCTCTCTCTCTCTCTCTCTCTCTCTCTCTCTCTCTCTCTCTCTCCCTCCCTCCCTCCCTCCCACCATGAATACAACGCATATAGTCTTCATAATATTTAGTTACATATAATTTATTTGACCACCAAGGTGGCTTTTTCTTTTCTTATTTTTGACAGCCCGCCCGACACCCACAAGCGTGAAATAAACCAGTGCATTATCCAGAGTAAACAGAACCTACTCTCAACGACGGCAAAATGAACGAGAGGGAATGAGAGCATTGAGGCTTCCGTTCTGAAACCCAAACAAGCGTAATGTCTTAGTAGCTTAATTGTCAGTGGGCTGACCAGTCTTTGTCAACACAGAGCGATGAGTGCACCTTAGGCACAATGTTCACCTTGGCCTTGCTATTGCAGGAGACGACTGAATTCTTTGATGTTAAAAGCGAATGTCGTGTGGTATAATGGCGGTGTA
>OY757546.1:25708148-25720648 GCA_963584105.1 Alviniconcha strummeri | reverse complement strand
GGGTGTGGTTGGGGGGAACCGAGTGACACTGAAAAAGGAGGGGAAGGTGATCCCCACCAGCACTCTTTTCTTGACGTTCGGTTCCCCGGAACTCCCGAAAGAGATCACGGTTGGCTATCTAAAGGTGAAGGTGGCCTTGTTTGTTCTGAACCCTATACGTTGCTTCAGCTGCAACAAGTTTGGACACACGAGCCAACGTTGCAAGGTTGCTGCAAAGTGTACGTGTTCTGGAAAAGATAAGCATGAAGGTCAGTGTGAGGAACCCAAGCTGTGCTCTAATTGCAATGGTCCCCACGCTTCATCGGCTAAAGATTGCCCTGTCTGGCAGAAGGAGAAGGAAATTCAACGTGTCCGCGTTGAGAAACGCATATCCTTTCCGGAAGCCAGACAGTTGGTTGAAGCCAGGATGCCAGCTGTGATCACTGGAGGTAGGCCCTACGCCGCTGCCGCTTCCACCAAAAGAGAATCCAAATCTGTTCAGTGTCAAACCTCGTTAACCTGGGTGTTTTCAGATCGTCCACTTAGGACGACTTAATCTAACGTGCGTTCTTCTGGCGGACCCGGATCGGTATCGACCGGAACTCAGGCTTCCTCCGGGAAGTCGAGGACGGTATCGGCCGACGCCCGGGTTCCGTGTGAGTCCGCTAAGTGTTCTTCAGAGATGGATAGGAGTTCAGCCGATCTCCCCAAAACGGCCTCTAGGGGTTCCGCCAATCCCCACAAAATGGCATCTAAGGGTTCTGCGGCTCCCTCCAAAAGCGCCCCTAAGGGTTCAGCAGGTCCCTTAAAAACCGCGACCTCGAAAGATGATTCGTCATCTTCGAGGTGCTCACCTACTAAGGTGAGGGTGGATGGGGTCCTGGTGGACGTCGAGGGGTTTTCGCACCCCAGGCGCTCCACTCCTTCCAGCAGGCCCCGGGTACCACCCAAGCCTGTAGCCTTAGACAGGCTGAAGAAGGCAGAGCAAAATCTGGTTCTTTCGAACCAGTTTTCTGCCCTGTCTGACGACGAGATGGACTCGTCACCCATCTCACCTGACTGAAGCAATGGAGCACTCCATTATCCAATGGAACGTGCGAGGCTTTCAAGCCAACTTCGAGAAGCTCACTCTGCTTTCGAGAAGGTATAAGCCAGCTGTGTTTGGATTGCAGGAAACATTTTTAACCAGTTCCAAGACTGCATCATTCTCTGGTTTTAATATCTTAACCAAATATTCCCTAAATGATAGAGCTACCGGGGGAGTAGCTCTGCTCATAAATAAATCCTGTTTAGTGAGGTTCATTTGAACACCCCTTTGCATGTGGTGGCTGCGAGGGTGACGTTGAACAAGGTCGTCACCTTCTGTAGTATTTATCTTCCTCCATCAGATCACGTTGCCAAGACTGATCTGATTAAACTAAACGAACAACTGCCATCTCCGTTCGTTCTTTTGGGCGATTTCAGCGGCCACTCCCCGGTTTGGGATAACGAGTCCTATAACAGCAGAGGACAAATGTTGGAGGACCTCTTCTCAGAAATGGATTTATGTATTCTAAATGATGGTTCCGCACTAGATCTCTCCATTTATGGTCCATCTCTGGTCCTAGACTATGAGTGGAATATGCATGAGGATCTGTGCGGAAGTGACCACTTTCCTGTAATCCTGACCAGCAACGCTGTCGAAGAGGAAGCTACACCTAACAGGTGGAATTTTAAAAAGTCGGACTGGCTGTCCTTTCAAGCTCAGTGTTCCTCTGAACTGACGGAGGAAGCGGTCATGTCTGCCGAGGATCCCGCTGGTCAATTTACTCACCTTCTAATTCAAGCAGCAGACAAAACTTTAATCATTTAAAAGTTAACGGTAATCTCATTACCGATAAAAAGGAAGTGACAGAAGTATTAGCTAAATATTTGTCAAAACATTCTTCGACGGATAATTATTCTGATGAATTTCAGAGGATTAAGACGTTAAAAGAAAAACGACGCCTGGACTTCTCTTCCAAAAATGAAGAGGAGTACAACCTACCTTTTTCAGTGACTGAATTGAGGCAATCGTTACAGAGAGCCAACAATTCAGCCACCGGTTTGGACCAAGTCCACTACCAACTTTTTTAACACACCTCCCAAATTCTGCTCTGTCTGTCCTTTTAAAAGTTTATAACCACGTGTGGGAATCTGGCTGTTTTCCGCCATCATGGCGTGAGGCGGTAGTTATCCCAATTCCCAAACCCGGTAAGGATCACTCGGATCCCGGTAATTTCAGACCTATAGCGTTAACCAGCTGTTTGTGTAAAACGATGGAGAGGATGATCAACGCTCGCCTCATGTGGTCCCTCGAGTCGCAGGGTCTTCTTTCCGAGAAGCAGTGCGGCTTCAGGAAGAACCACAGTACGTTGGATTATCTCGTTCGTTTTGAAACATTTATTAGAAATGCCTTCGTTAAAAAAGAACACGTTTTAACCATTTTCTTTGACCTTGAGAAAGCTTACGACACAACGTGGAAGCACGGCATTCTGACAGACCTCTGGGATCTCGGTTTCAGGGGCCACCTCCCCAGGTTTATTCAGAGCTTCCTGTCGGAACGTTCTTTCAGGGTTAGAGTGGGTTCCATTCTTTCTGAGCTGCACGAGCAGGAGATGGGGGTCCCGCAAGGTAGCATCCTGTCTCCGGCCCTTTTCAGCATTAAAATTAACAACATTGTTAAAGCTGTCTTAAAGGGTACTGATTGCTCCTTGTTTGTGGACGACTTTGTGTGTGAGTAGAAAGACGTTAAACAGAGTGGAGAGAGCTATGCAGCTGTGTGTGAACAGCGTTCAGAAGTGGGTGTCTGAGAACGGCTTCAAGTTCTCCACCTCTACGACGGTCTGTATTCATTTTCATCAACAGTACGTTTTTTTCCCCAGACCCTAACATTCTTCTGGGAAAAACACCTAAAAAGTAGTCAGAGAAGCAAAGTTCCTTGGTGTTATCTTCGACACGAAACTTTTAAAAATCACATTCAATACCTTAAAATCTCCTGTCAGAAGGCTCTGGACATTCTTCGTGCAGTGGGACATACTTTTTAGAATTATATACAGAAATGACAAGTGAGGGAAGAGAGATTGTTTTTATCTGGGTTCCCGGCCATGTTGGCATTAGGGGAAATTCGGCTGCAGATTCTGCAGCTAAGGATGCCCTTGATGGCGACATCTCAGTTGAACTCATCCCATTCTCAGACCTAAAATCATGCACAAATAAATATATATTAGAACTGTGCCAGTCTGAGTGGGATGAGTTCCCGGAAAATAAATTATATAAGATATTGCCAGTGTTAAAAGAATGTATCATATTTTGTCCTCTGACAAACAGAAAAGAAGAAACTGTGATGGCCCGATTGCACATTGGCCATTCTTTTCTTACTCATTCCTTTTACTGAAGGGTGAGGAACCGCCAATGTGCATCGGATGTGATAAACTTTTAACCATAGAGCATATTTTACTTACTTGTTCGGATTTTATTGAAATAAGAGAGAGCCACTTTACAGCTAAATCACTGCGTATGTAGTTTCATGATATTACACCTGAGAAGATTTGTAACTTTTTGAAAGAAATTAATATTTCTGGAAAAAATTAAACTTGAGAACTTTTGAGTTATGTTTGTGTTTTCACCTTTTAAGCATGGTTTTAAAACTATACAGACCCATTTTAAGACATACACATTAACAAATATATATATATATGTGTGTGTATCGCCCTGATATAACCGCACCGGTTGACTGGGCGTAAAACACCAACTTACTTACTTACTCACATCCGCGTGTTCTAGTGTTGGTTTGTGCGTTGCTTGATCGGGGACTGAAACCTTCTGGACCTGCACCAAGATTTCCCGAGTCATAGTTTTAAAAACGGTAAGCAGTGTTTGATCGTCCTGATGTTGTCTTGCGCGGTTGACTAGACACTAACGTCCAATTACTAACTAACTAACTAACTAACTAACTATCTAACTAACTAACTAACTAACTAACTAACTAACCAACCAACCAACCAACCAACCAACCAACCAACTAACTAACTAACTAACTAACTAACTAACTAACTAACCATGAGCTTACTTTTATTTATTTTTATTTTTTCCCTTGGCTTTTCCTCTTTCAACCAAAACAACAACAACTGCACAGCATAACTGGCTGATTGCAGCAGTACCTGTGCTGGTCAGACGCACGGATCAGGTGCAAAATCATTCGAACGACTTATGCTGCACAGCCGATCAACAAGCAGTATCTGATCGCTTCATTCCCCTGGCTCCAGACCACATGATATCATTTCTGTTGCCCGGCCCCAAGACTGTAACAGCGATAAAAAGAAGAGGGGCAGGTTAACCCTTTCACTGCCATGCTTGCCGCGCTGTCACTCTTAACCCCTTCATTGCCATGATGCCATTTGAAAATGACCATTAAAAAAACGAAATGTGAAACCGTTAAAGTAAAAGTCCAAGGTTTTTAAGTATGCAAAATGACCATCGAAACGATTGAAAAATGAGTCACTAGTTTCAGATTAAATGAAATAAAAATAAATAAAAATGTTTAATTGGTTTTTTAATCGATTTTATTTTCTGTAGGCTTCCCCGGAAGTGACGTCAGTCTGGGGAGTCAGTGCGGTTGCCATCTTAGATTCTTCAGTAAACTGTGTATGCGTGTGGTAGGCAAAAAAGTTAACGATGCCGGCCTGCTGTGTTACCGCGAACTGTAACAATTCGCAGACGACCCCAGGTATAACAATGCACGAGCTCCCGCGCAAACGACCCGCAGTGAGGCGAAAGTGGATTAAGTTTATACAATTCAAACGAGCTGACTTTCTTGCTGCGCCGCATCACGCCCATTTGTGTAGCGAGCACTTTAGTGAGTGCGATGTCGCAAACCCCATGGAAGACCGCATGGGGTTTGCTTCGAAGCTGACACGATGTTCCGGTACTCTTTCAAAATCCTGCCTGACAGGCTCAAACTGATACGGCTGTATCCTTGTGGGTCTCTCGGGCAAAGTATCAGTTTCGTCATCGGAGCTCGAGTTAGCCATTTTGCAGCGACTCCCCAGAGTGACGTAGTAGGCATATGGTCACGTGATTTGGGCGTCATGGCGACGCTTTCGGTACGACAGAAAATGCCTCCTTTTCCCCCCCATGCATTTATAACCCTCAGATCACAGTTTCATCTACATCATCGTTCTCAGCGAGCTTTAACGGAAATCGTGTCAAAAATCACCCCTAACCTTGGACTTGTCCTTTAAGCTTTTTTGTTTTCTTTTTGCCTGGCATTTGAAAGTATTTCCACCAAAACCCACCGCTGATGATGAGTTGATGCTTAATGTCCTCAGATGTCATTTGACATATTAGGGACAAGCTGTGACCAATGCCGAAGCACGGTTCAATAAAATCCACATACGTAAGGTGTATGCGTGTTTAGCTGTAACCTGCCACCTGCACTTTTTGGCAGAATGACCGGGATTTTTTACGTGCTACTGTGGTAACACGGGGTTGGAACGGATACCGAAATAAGAGTCAGCACAGAAAGTCGACCCTGGAGAAGAAAATTCTCCCGCCGTTCCAGCAGGGATTCGAACCCGCGACCTTTCAACCACGAGTCCGGTGCTCTAACCACTGAGCTATCCCCGCCCCAAAACCCACCGCATTGAAATTAGATGCCTTATAGGACCAGAAGGTGCGTCCGTGCATCTTTCAGCCCAGACATTTTACAGGCTGGGGCAGTGAAGGGGTTAAAACGACCAATAAAAGTGTCAAATTTGAAATCATCAGTGCTTTTTCCTCTCCTTCGCACGAGTATATGAAAGGATTTCCATCAAAATGAGCAATATTAAATGTAGATTTGTTGTAGTATTATCAAATTTGCAGGCGCGTATCTACGCAATTTTCAGCCCGGAAATTTTACAAGCTGGAGCAGTGAAGGGGTTAATGTTAGATTCTATACTTAGCTGCATTCAGCTGATTTGTCCGTAACTCCAACAGAGATGTTCGTACACGATGAACCACGTCCTTGGCCCTGAGATCTGTTCTTCTCTGGTCAGCGGTTGGTGTCAAACCTCTCCTCAATAATCTCGTGTCATAAACTCTTGCGCGTAGAATGCGTACAATCTACGCGGCGCAACAGCTGGTATCGACTCTCCACGTCATTCACGCGGATCGAAGCCGTGAGTGGGGTGAAGAAGCCCTAACGTTAACGATCCTAGGCACAGGAAAGGAGGACAGTGCGTCTTGCGCACAATACGTTAACGCTAGGAAGACGAGGGCAGGATAGGCCTATATCCATGACCTTCGCAGTGACGGTTCGGAGGGTGCAGCTGCACTGAAAATGTCGATGCCTGGTGCTACATTTCCAGCTGCGGGGACGGATTTGCCGCTACATATGTGCTGTTTGAGGCGATAATTTTACAGTTTCGTCCTGATGTAACTGTATGCAGTAGACGAGGCGTTGAAATCCAAGAACTAATTAACTTTTGCAGTTCCAGAAACGCAGTTCCCTTGCGATAAAATCAACTTTGCAGCGACGAGACTGCCTCCTGTTTCTTTTTTCTTTCTTTTCTTTTCTTTTTTTCGGGCTACAAATGAATTGCTGGTGCAGAATAGCAACCTCGAAACTTTGGCGCCACGTGCCGCTTTTGCGGTTGCAAAACTTCTTTTACTTTGGCTGCTGCAAAGGTCGATGCAAAATGCACGTTTTTTTGTTTTTGTGTGTGTTTTTTTCAGTTGTAAATCTGTGTTTGGTGTTGCAAACGTGTACGTTGCAGCAACAAAGTTTTGCAGCGCTGCCAGTGTTGAATGAACGAGTCTCCAGAGCAGACAAAGCTCCGCTCATTGGTTGAAACAAACTTTTATTCATTCATCGTATTCATAAGTTCAACAAATAAGTACAGGAAACACAAAAGCAGTGTGTTTATTTGAGTGTTGCCTATGGACAACACGATAATTACACAAACATTTACCTTGGCAAGATGGCAAATTGTTGTCAGAAAGTCAGAGCTCCGCCCATTGAGGTAAGGTCCGACAAAAAAAAAAAAATTGACTGCTTTTATATAGCGCTATTTTCCGCTCTCCAACAGACTCAATGCGTTCTTGTCGCATGTGACTCTAAATGAATGACTGTAGCTTTTCACAGCGCACTGAATATCCACCCAAGTGGTGTACTTAGAGCGCAGTTTGGTTGTTTCATGGCTGATGCCACGCGAAACTGCTGTCGTCTCGGCGCACGTTCTGTGTACACCATACAAACGCTCACCATGTCACCTCACTTCATTCATAACCAAATATTGTGTCCGTTGCTCAAATCACTGAACTATCCTCGCTCCCCAAGGAGCAGAGATGGCTCAGTAGTTAGACAGCGCCCGCCACTTGATTGAAAGGTCGGGGGTTAGAATCCCTGCAAGAGCGGCGGGAGAATTCTCTTCTCCCGGGTCAGTTTTCTGTGCTGACTCTTATTTCGGTATCCGTTCCACCCCTGTGTTACCACAGTAGCACGTAAAAGATCCCGGTCATTTTGCCAAAAGTGCCGATGGCAGGTTACAGCTAAACACACATGCACCTTACGTATGTGGCTTTGCATGAAGCGACATGGTGCGTAGTTGTATGGTGTACACAGAACATGCCGAGACGGCAGCAGTTTCATGTGGTACCGGCCATGTCAGTGCTGTAAGTACACCACTTCGGTGGATGTTCAAAAACGCGCTATAAAAAGCTATTCACTCATGTAGAATCACATGCGAGAGAAGTGAGTCTGCTCGAGAGCGGCGAATAGCGCTATTTAAAAGCGATCTACAACAACAACTACCGACAACTGTGACAAAAGCGGCTCACATGTCTATGAAACAGTTACCGGAACGATTTTCTCTCTCACTTCTGTACGATCGGTGAGCGCGAATTCGCGAAAAGGAGTAATGATTGTAAACTGTGGGATAAAACTGGCGGTCGAAAGAGTGGGTGTCTTATCTACGCGTGATGATTGGCTTATCGGGGTCTGTCACTCAAACCTCTTTGACCGCCAATGATTGACCCAGGTTCATCTCACTGTCCACACACCGAAGCAGCACGTTCACTGTCACTGTCTCTGTTTGGCCAGAACAGCGTGACTCTAATCTGTGATCATGCAAACAGTTACATGTGTCCCAACCGATTCCTTCTCTGTATTTACACAGGTTATTTACTTACTTATTATTCCTTAGCACGGGTAACTTTTTCGTCAGTTTACATTGACAACTGCCACAGCACCACTGAAGCGATTTCCCGTTTCGCTAACACGTTAGAGCTAGTGGTTTTCCCCAAATCGTGAATTCCACTCGGATGTACGGTGAATCCTGAGTAAAGGTTCAGGACTGCCGATTTGCGATCACTTCTGATTTGTTTGCATAATCATGTTCTAACTCTATGAACAAATAACAAATATCATGGCTCTGTCCAAAACATCAATAGGTAAAAGCAAAGCGTCAGCGATGTTCTGATGTGAAAGAGCTCGATTGAAGGTCAAGAATGATATCAGTTATTCAGGTTTGTTTGCATGTTTATTGACCTCGGGATGGTGCTGGTGGTGGTTCTTTTTGCTTTTATATTTTCAAGTTATTATTCTTATTCAACAGTGTGTATGAAATATTTGGCACAGTATAATGATTCACTAAGAGAGAGAACTCGAACTCGAAAACTTTATTTTACAAAGATTGAAGAGAGAGAGAGAGAGAGAGAGAGAGAGAGAGAGAGAGAGAGAGAGAGAGAGAGAGAGAGAGAGAGAGAGAGAGAGAGAGAGAGAGAGTGCGTGAGTGCCTGCGTGTGTGTGTGTGTGTGTGTGTGTGTGTGTGTGTGTGTAATTGTAGAGTGTGTGTGTGTGTGTGTGTGTGTGTGTGTGTGTGTGTGTGTGTGTGTGTGTGTGTGTGTGTAACTGGGGAGAAAGAGAGAGAGAGAGAGAGAGAGAGAGAGAGAGAGAGAGAGAGAGAGAGAGAGAGAGAGAGAGAGAGAGAGAGAGAGCATCACTACAGGAGGCTTGGGACAGTTGACGAAAAGGGAAATTTTAACCTTTTCCGTTTGTCTGCATGACGAAATGAGCGTTAGCAAAAATGGGATTTAATTTATCGAAAACGATCCTCATCCGTTTACACAGCACGCATTTGTCCCCCTTTCCTGTGGTCCCAAAACAGAAATGTCAACACCGAAGCGACACCTGTGCGCGCAAAGGCACGGAAACCACAGAGCGCCGACATGGTCTGAACCACTTGTCCCCAGCAAGCCCCCACCCCCACCCCAAAAAAGGTAACAAGCGATCAATTCTTTTGCACTCGTGGCTGTTTGTCGGTCAGCTGCTTCCTCTACGGAGCGTGTGGACAAACAGTATCGCGACGCGTACTACGTCAACCTTGGCCGATGTGTTTGTTGATTCAACCGGGATTGGGGGGGGGGGGGGGGGGGGGGGGGGGGTCTCTATTCCGTACCCGTCCCACCTCCATCGTTTCTAGTGTTTGTTCATTTTGGTCAATAGCTACACGTACATAGGCAGCTATAATGTCCCACCGTGTTTGTTTAACATGGTAATAACGGAGTTCGACGTTTTGACGAGTTCGTTCGTTTCGATCCCGGGTCCAGTGTTTCAGTCGCTCGACCACGTTTATATCCTACCGATTATTTTCCCCTTGTTGTTGTTGTTGTTTTGTTTTTGTTTTCGTTGTTCTTGGATTTTTTTGTTTTTTTGTGTGGTTTGTTTGTGTTGGTGTTGTTGTTTGGTTTTTGTTCTGTGTGTCTGTGTGTGTGTGTTGGGGCCGTTCCCGGCTGTAAAGCTCGTTCTTAATTGGGCGAATGTTTCTTCGCGAACCTAGTTGGAAGTATTCGGCGAAGCTATATTCGGGGTCCAAAAAGCTTCGCTCAACATGTTCTGGGAACATTCGCCCTATTCGACGATCATTGCCTCTGAATGGCCGAGAGCGGAGCTCTCCTGTGGATGAAGAAAAAACAAAAATAAAAATGGATGACGGTGTCGCTAGGTTCTTCACTCGCTTCGGAGGCAATTTGTTTATTTGTTGACTTGTGGGAGGCGCCGCCTTGTCTCGGAGACCCAGAATGAGATAGTAGTCAGTTGGATTACCCTGTGAGGGATGATGAAAGTATGCTGACTTGACTTTAGCCTACCTTTTCGATTATGCTGTCTGCTGCGCGTCTGCCGCAAGTTCGGGCCAAAGCTTGCATCTCATTACAAGCCAGTTGAGAATGAAGTAAAGTTTGGACTGTCCGAACCATATTCGGCAAACTAAAAGTTCAATTAAGAAACGAATCATAGTTCGTCAAAGTGTCAGAAGTATGTTCGGCGAACAAACATTGGCCCAGTTAAGAACGGGCTTAACTCCGAATGACGGTTTGGCCAGAGCGAATATTTCATTCGCGCACCCAACCACAGTTTGGGCATATTTTGATATTAGCTCACTTTTTTAAAAACTTTGTTATTGGGCACCCGGAACTGACACGAAAATAATTCAAAATAATTCACATGCTACGAGAGAGAGGTTGTAAGTTGGTCTGTGGACACATGTTTTGTTATTGGGAGTGGTCAGTATGTGTATTAGGTGTCAGGTGGTAGACTATGGTGGCAGAGTTCAGAAGCTGTGTGAGAGTCGAGGTGGCCGTCCTGGACTCCCGGTTCTAATGAGCCTTATGGTTACTGTGGACGTAAAGCAACACTGAACCATGCACACGCATTGGTCACAGTTTGTCCCTAATATGTCAACCCGACATCCGAGGACATTAACTCCACATCATCGACTGTGGTGGCAGCATTGAGGAATGGGCATCTGAGTTTACTGTTTTTTAGAACAGCTTAGCGTCGACGAAATGTCAGTTCGACGGGACGAAAATGTACTGGCGAAGAAATGACGCACTATGCCAAAGGTTCGACGAAATGACGCCCTATGCCAAAGGTTCGACGAAATGACGTAATATCAGGCCAAGGGTTGACGAAATCACGCACAATGCCAAAAGTTCGACGCAGTGACGCAATATAAGGGCCGAGGGTTCGACGAAATGACGCAATATCAGGGCCAAGGCTTCGACGAAATGACGCACTATGCCTAAGGTTCGACGAAATGACGCAATATCAGTGCAAGGTTCGACGAAATGTCGGTCACCGCCGCGACGGTAGCCGGCTTGGTCTGGTCGGATACCAGAACAACTATTTGTTGTTTTTCACTTCTCGTTAGCCTGCAGCAGTGTGCATACCAAAGGTTCGATTAAATGACGCAGTATCAGTGCCAATGGTTCGACAAAATGTCGGTCACCGCCGTGACGCCGGTGGCCGGATTGGTATAGTCGGATTCCTGAAAAACTAGTCAATAGTATTGTTGTTTTTTCACTTTTCCTTAGCCTACAGCAGTGTGCATACCAAGTCAAATGGTTGTCAGGAGTGGCAGTTCGACTTCTCTGTTTTAAAGGTCCACAACGTGTCACAGAGTCTTGTGAGCCGGTTTGGCCTGGCGGTAAGGCGTTAGTCTGGTAAGCGGAAGGACCTCGGTTCGATACCGCTTCGGCTCTCCTTTCTCTTCGAAAGGTTGTGGTTTGTGGACACTTGTCTTGTGACTTTGTCCATCACTTCTTACGGAAACATTAAAATGGCTCTCATCGCTGCCCATCTTAATGCAGGAATCATTCTGGTGGCGACAGTGTAGCGATAGGTATATAATCTCCCTCTCCCCACCTTCGTACCCCCTTCCCCCCTTCTCCCCGTCCCTAATAAACCTTATGGTTTCTGTGGACGTTAAGCACAGTGTTTACTTACTGTCGAACAGACCCTCACTGCACTCTTGTCACTGACAGTGGTTATCGGGTATTGTCTGGGACGACTCCAGGTTCATTTAGTGTCTGGAACGACGAGGTTCATTGCATTGTTTTGGGACTGCAAGGCTCGCCGTATTGTCTGAGATGACTGACAAAACTGGGAGGTTCATGTCATACAGCTTGGCTGTGACACTGAAGTTTACTGCGTATAATTAAAACAGCGTCATAAACGCATTTGCACACTGTTGTGCACTTAAACCATATGCAGATAAAAGAGCCGTGTCGTTGTCTTCGTGGCTGGCTTATAACAACAATAACAACAATGATGGTAACAGTACTAGTGGGTCTTAGAGCGCCCTTTCTCAAATGAGCCCTCGGTACATACATTTCATACTCCAAACAACCGACATCAAATCACATAATATAAACATGCACAAATTTGTCATCAAACATTGCGCCCCCCCCCCCCCCTCCGACACACACCTGAGATGCACGCGCGCACAACACACACACACACACACACACACACACACACACACACACACACACACACACACACACACCCGCCCGCGCACACACACACACATACAGAGGAATTTACTTGAAGTAGGCTGGAGACAGCTGGAAGTGTTAGGAGTAAGAGGACAGTCTTGAGCTGACTTGAAAGAAGACAGAGGTTTGAGCATGTCGAACAGAGAAAGAGAGATAGTTCCAGTTTGTTCTGCTGTATTCTGATT
>OY757546.1:25691010-25707948 GCA_963584105.1 Alviniconcha strummeri | reverse complement strand
CGTCAACTTAAAATTGTGGTCTGTGGACACTGTCTTGTGACTTTGTCCCTCACAATTAATGAAACATTAAAATGGCTCTCATCACTGCCCTCTTAATGCAGGAGTCATTCTGGTTGTGACAGTGTAGCGATAGAAATAGAATCTCCCTCTCCCCCCACCTCCATACCCCCTTCCCCCCCTTCTCCATGTCCCTAATAAGCCTTATGGTTTCTGTGGACGTTAAGCACCATGTTTACTTACTTATTTATTCGTCAACTCGCACCAAACAGCATGCAGTCACGGAGTTGCAGATGTCTCGTTACACCCCGAATGATAGGCTTATAGGGTGGCCTAGGTGCAGATGAAGTGTCCCCCATTTCAACGATTAACCCTTTCAGCGCCAACAGTTCTAGAATGCAGCAGCTCCTAGCGCCAGCTATGTGTTTTTTATTTATTTGTTCCCCCCACCCCACCCCCCACCCCTGTTTTTTTTTCTTTTTCTGCTAACTCTGGCAACAAACGAACAGTCACTATCTTTAAACGCCCATAACCTCTTTATTTTCGAACCATTTCTAGTGCTGTTTTTGGCAGAATAAAATAAGCTGGTTCAGGTTTTCGTAAATTTAGTGCTGTTATACTTCTTTCATTATCAAATTCTTAAAAAATCGTTCCCTGTTCATTTCAGTTCAGTTCAAGGTGGTATCCATGCGCTCGGAAAGCTATTTTATTATGCGCTCCACCTCGTCTCTCAGAAGTTTCCCCATGACGTTGCCTTTGAAACGGTTGCAATGTTCGTCTTGACGATGGCCCTCTCTCGTCCTTTCAAGGAAGATCGTTTAGCGCTTCCTCAGTCTTTCAACGTCTCTCTCTCTCTCCAGATGTCCCCTGATTTGGACACATCAAATGTGACGTCGGCGGGAAGCTTGGGGGCACAGTATTGTGACACAGGAGCCGCAAGGGTTAACAGTGTTTTGCCCCGATATAAAGGTAGGTAGTGTTGCTTAATGTCCTCAGATGTCAGTTGACATATTAGGGACAAGCTGAGACCAATGCCGAAGCACGGTTCAGTATAGCTTTACGTCCACGGAAAGGCTCGTTAGGACGGACAGCCCAGGACGGCCACCTCGACTCTCACACAGCTCCTGAACGATGACCGATATAAAGTAGCAGACGTGGCGTTAAATACGCCGAAGTAACCCCCATTCATAACGGTTTCAAGCGGTCCGATCAATAATTATGTTAACGTCACTAGACCATTCGGTTAGTTATTTGCTTTTTTCACTCCCCCCTTCCCCCCCCCCCCCCCCCCCCCCCCCCCCCCCCCCCCCCCATTACGGTTTTGTTGTGTTTTTGGTTTGGTTTGTTGCCTTTGAATTTTGACAATAATTTGCCATCTCGCCATCGTAAATGTCTATGTCATTATCATTTCATCCATAGGTAACACTCAAATAAGCGTACTGCTTTTGTGTACTGGTAACAACTTGGTGTTTTACGCCCAGTCAACCATTGCGGTTATATCAAGGCGCTTGCTATTGTGTTTCCTGTACTTGTTTGTTGAGTTTATAATTACTATGTATGAATAAATGTTGTTTAAACCAAGCGGCAAGCCACTGAAAGAAGAAGCAGGAAAGTTGCGAATTTCACTGGACTGATCCGAGTATTGAACTGCGGCAGCTGTGTCAGTAAAGAAGGAGAAAGGGGACGAGAAAAAATAGGGAGGGAGGGAGAGGGATGAGGGCGGGGGAGGAAGGTGGGGGGAGGAAGGGACGGGGGGGGGGGGGGGGGGGGGGAGGAAGTTGTTCCCGTTGTTTTCGCCTCCAAGCTCTGTCTACACCTGCTGCAGGGGCTGGTGCCGGCGTTGGCGGCCCCAGTGACTGACAGTTGGCCAGGCATCTGCCGCGTGTTGACTCAGACCCGTCACTACACGGCAAGGGGAGGCTGACAGCGCACAGGTTAGGGTAGGTAAAGGCCAAACGCTCAGCTCTATCTCAATCTGTTTTAGCCTCCCACCCCACCTACCCCCCCACCCGCCATCCCCAACCCTTTCCATTCTTTTTCTTTTTTGTATGGTGGTGGTGGCGGGCGGGGGGGGGGGGGGGGTTAGGTAAGTAAGTGGGCGTAAAACGCTAAGTTACTTACCCCACCACGCACACACACACACACACACACATACACACACACACACAAAAAAAAAAAAAAAAAGGGGGGGGGGGGGGTAAGGGCGGGATGAAAATACAAACCGTAAAAAATAAATTTAAAAAAAAGGGGGGGGGGGGGACTGACAGTGGTGGAGAGAGAATTGTTTGAGCTGAGTGCAAGCTTGTCCGTGCTTCAGTGAAAATACCCCTTCGTGAAGAGTGAGTGACTTCCACTGACAGCAACAGCAAAACAAACAAACACCACACACAAAATAGCGGCGACCAGTTAGGTGTAGAGTCAACGTGTCAGCCACCAAAGAGAGAGGCCAAAATGCGCCAGTCTCAAGTCAGTGGTGGGCCTGGGGCGGAGGTAATGGTTGACTGGGCGTAAAACACCAAGTTACTTACTTACTGGAGCGGAGACAGCGCCACGGCACTTTAATCTGGTTTAAACAAGAAGTTATTCAAAACAAAATAAAAGTCTCAAGAATGACTGCTAGCAAGCCAAAATAAAGATTAATGAATGGTCATGGGCTCACCAACAAGCCTGCGGCTCATAGGCGGTGAGCTCATTTACACAAACAAGTGTGAAATAAGAATGACTTCTAACGTTCTAAAACAAGATCCAATCACACAAAGGGTTCAAAACAACGCTGTTTATTAGGACAAGACAAAACCAGCAAATTTTCGGGGTAATCTCCCTTGTCAAGCTACAAAGGACACTTAAACAACAGCTAAACGGTCAAAAACGATGAAAAATGAAGCGCCGAAAACTAAACCACTTCATTTACGTACAGTTGAAAAAGAAACACAAATGTATGGCGGATGAACAATTTAATGTAATCTCACTAATACTTAGGAGAGGAAGCGTGAATAAGGGGTAGGGGGGGTAGGGGGTAGTCATCACACTTCAATGAATAGGGTAGGTGAAGATAACCGAGACTGCAAAACAGAAAGTAAAACCAAGAGAAGCGTTAGTTGGTGCTTTGAGCCCAGTCAACCACACGGGGTTATACCAGGGCTAAGTGAAACCAAGACGAAAGTGAGGAAGTCGTCTTAAAGACAGTATTTAGCATGACGAAGAGGGCAGTTGAAGAGAACGTTAGTTAGTTGGTGCTTTGAGCCCAGTCTGCCACGGTTGGTTAAACCAGGGCTACGTGGAACCAATACGAGAGTGAGGAAGTCTTGACGACAGTATTTAGCATGGCTGAAAAGCCTTTAGCATCAGTCCTACCAGTGCCGGAAAGGAACCGTAGCTGTGAAAGGGAATCGCAACGTAGCGGTTACTGGAAGTTCAAATTCAGTGTCGCTTTACGTCCACAGTGGCCATAACGACTATCAGGGAAGGCCGGAAAGCCCAGGACGGCCGCCTTGACTTCACACAGCTCCTGGACCCTGTTCTTCAATGCTGCTTTACGTCCACAGAGACCGCCCTACGGACTATTAGGGACGGTGAGCCCGGCCACCTCCACTTTCACAAAGCTCCTGAGCTCTAATAAAGAAAGGAAAACGGGTGAACTGAAGTGACTATTGTGTCAGCCAGTCAGTCCCAGTCCCGTGGAGAAGCAGTATGGACACTGTCGCTGGCTGCGATGTAAGCGCGCGCAGACTGAAACGTTTAACCCGCATAGTCAGTCAGTGATGCAGTCATCTTTTCTTGTAGTCAGTCAGTGATGCAGTCATCTTTTCTTGTAGCCAGTCAGTGGCGCAGTCCGCACCTTTCCTTCTATTCCTTCTAGTCAACCAGGCCGGAACGTAATCTGCATTTTTCCTTCTAGTCAATCAGGAACGTAATCTGCATTTTTCCTTCTAGTCAATCAGGATCGTAATCTGCATTTTTCCTTCTAGTCAATCAGGGACGCAATCCGCATTTTCCTTTCCAGTCGGTTAGTGACGCAATCATCTTTTGTTCTAGTCAGTCAGTGACGCAATCATCTTTTGTTCTAGTCAGTCAGTGACGCAATAATCTTTTCTTCTATTGGTCAGTGACGCAGTCATCTTTTGCTCTAGTCAGTCAGTGACGGAATCAGTGTCAGTGAGGAATTTTGCCCGGCAGTGGAGACTAACTACCACGCCAACATAAGAACTAGCACCTCCATCCTCATGGGTGGGAACCCAGCGGAGCGACCAGTCAAATAATAATAGGGATACACCTACCCCAGCATCAGTCGAAACCACGTCATCACAACTAACGTTTAATTCCGTCGCTCGACTGGAGCGGACTTGTGCAGTTGTAGTCTACCTCCCCTCCCCTCTCCTTTCCTCTTCTCACCACCCCCACCACCACTACCACAACCCAGTGAACCCACCCGTCCTTTTCGTCAGTTTGTCAACCCACCACATCCACGACCGGAGCTGCGTGAAGGTTAGCAGACTACCTGCCGATCTCGTTCTATAATACGTCCGGCCACCACGAGGGTGACAGCGAGCGAGCCCCTCTCTCCCCTACCGCTCGGAACTCCTCTCATTGGAGGCGGCCACGGAGATAAGAGCAGAGAGTGGAACAAGCAAACTCGCCCATTCACAAAGTCGTGCATGCTGCTCGCAAGGTTGTGTAGCGTACACCGCGGCGGCTCTCGACTGAAAAGCCCCCGTCTCTCTCTCTCTCTCTCTCTCTCTCTCTCTCTCTCTAGCTCGCTCGCTCTCGCTCACACAGCACAGCTGTCCGAAGGTCTGGTGCTTTGCTCCCGCAGCGGTGAAAAAAGGTCAGAGCAGGGGGGGGTCGGCGTGTGCGCACGTGAAGGGCGCGAGCTCCGTCGACACCGCTTCTTCTCGACGCTGTCTCAGATTAACTTCACTGACCGGCGTTTTCACGAGTCTAGCACCGATCGTCCACCGCGACTTTCAGCGACCTGTGAACGTGTGCTGGTGTGTGTGAGTGTGTGTGTGTGAACCGTGTCGTCAGTACTGTGCCTGTGCGCTGCATGCACTCTTGAGTGTCAGGTGATGGGGTTGAACCACGCCGCTCGCTTCTTTCACACACCGTTGCCACCATCGCTGCCACTGTGACCGCGCACGTGGAGTTTTCTGTGACGTAAACCGACGAAAAAAACTTCCTGCAACATTTTCTCCGTTTTTTCCCTTCTAGTTCAAGTTTGGCCTTCTTCTTCGTGCGGGGGATTTGCAACCACTCGTCGATCTCTGGCGGCGTGGGATTTCCGCGACTTGAGCCGGCGAGGCGCTGCGTGCTCGGATGTTTACAACCGCGGCGTGTCCGCTTCGTTCGTTAGCGCGACCAGCAGCGTGATAATCAATGTGACATAGCGCGCACGCAGGTCGAGCCATTGAGAAGCGGGGACTGCCCGGTGCAAGGCTGATTTCGGACACACGACTGACGGCCCTGCGGTCAGTGGGAGTGAGGAGGTCTAACTCAGGGGGACTGAGACAGCTGACTCAGTTCCGGCGGACGACGCACCCAGTGTCTCGGCGTTGTTGCACGCGCTGTCTCAGTCGCGGCTCATTCAGCCTACCTGCGTCAGTGGACAGTGGTGGGGTGGACAGTGGACAGTGAACGGTCAGTGGAGCACTCAGCCCCGCAGGGGGTTTGGTTTTGACGGAGCAGAGCGAGGAAGGAAGCAGCGGGAAGGGAAAAGAAAGAACCGCTTCTCTTTGTCGGGCTAACTTTTGTCCGAGGCTGTCGGAGGGCCGTGTCAGTGCCCCGAGGCCCTTCTCTCTCTCTCTCTCTCCCTCTCTCTCTCTTTTTTCCTTCTCCCTCGCCGTCGCTGTCTTCCGGCCGCCGGTTGTCCACCTTCGCTGCCCCTGAGCGCTGTCACTCCCTCCCTCCCTCTTGTGCCTGCCCCCTTCCCATACCCCCTCCCTCCTCCTCCTCCTTCCGTTGGCCGCCCGTCCGTCGCCTGCTGACCCACGGCTGCACTCCGTCACTCCCGCGCCAGCGCTGTCCGGCGTCAGATGGGAACTACAGCAACGGATGTGCGTCTCGCTGCACGTTGAACTTGCACGAGCGATACATACCTGCCTACATCGACAGGACCGGACCTCGCTCGTCGCTGCCGTCGTTTCAGTCGGTCCCCGACGTCCACCATCAGGAAGGAAGCCCGCTGCCTGCGTTCAGATCCGTCAAGCCCCTTTTCCCCTTGTGTCAGTTCAGTTCAGGCTTGGAAGACTGGGAAGCCGACGTGTCGTCAATGAAAAAGTAAACATTTTGCTATACGTCCGCAGAAGCGAGGTGGCTTATTGGGGCCGATGTGTCGTCAGCGAAGGCCTGCCTCTGTTTTTAAGTGCACCGACTCGCCCTCAACCGCCGCCGTTCACGTCGCCTCGGTGTAATCAGCGGGCCCGAGTTCAACCGAGTTTAACTGTTCGCCGAGGATACGACGCTTACGCATAAATACGGAGACACGGCCGGCGTCGTTTCAGTCGTTCATTGACGCTCGTTCCAGCCCTCAGTTTCGGCTTTGGGACTTGGCCGAGTTTCAGCAGTGGATGGAAAGTCCCGGGCTGCGGCAGAAGTGCTAGGAAGAAAGTACAGGAAAAACACACCAAAACACACACACACACACACACACACACACACACACACACACACACACACACACACAAAAAAAAAACAACAACAACAAAACACACACACACACACACACACACACACACACACACACACACACACACACACACACAAAACAAAAAAACAACAACACTCAGCTCTAGAGAAAAACCAAAGCGTCCGTTGTTTATTTGCTGGGTATCACAGCCCAGTGCCGTCGGTGGTAGGGTAGCTGGGGTGAACGCCGCGCGTAGGGTAGTAGTGACTAGTGGCAGTGAACACCGCCGCCGTGCGGTGCGGGAGGAAGGACAGTAGAGGGCATCCCTCTCACCACCATCTGCGGCCCGGCCGGCAGTTGGTGCTGAGGCTTCTCATCACAGGGCTGGTATATCGCTGGCCCGCCGCTACTCCACCCACCCTTGCATGCCTCCTCCGCCGCTGCCGCGCGCTACCCGTGTACGTAGCGCACCTCCGCTTGACGTACGTACACCTCGCATTCCGCACCCGCAGGGTTGCGGCTCTACCTGCCCCCTTAACCCGTGCACCGCTCGGCGACTGTACGGCGTGACGCTGGCTTTTTGTCAGTGTCAGTTGTTAGCGCTTTGGTGGTGCGAGTGATCGGCTTCATCCCGCTCCTCGGTTTCAGCTGCTTGATTTGGCTTCCCTTGGTTACTTACTTACCAGCGCGGCTTCTACTTCTTCTATACATGTATGAGCTGCCGGTCTTCTTCGGCTGACGACTGAGGACGAGAGAGGAGGCAGAAGGAGGAGAGGAGCGGAGGTTTCAAAGAGTCGCTTCCCAGTGTTTCCCTTTCAGCCCCTTCAGTGTCACCATGAGGGAACACGTCGTTCGAAAAGCGCTGGACAAAGGGTTCAGGCTGGCCACGGCCTCAGCGAGGACTCGAACCCGCCTGGCGCCCTCCTCGGCCGCCTCACCCGCCCCCTCCCCGGCCCCGTCCGCGGGGCCACACCGGACAGACACCCCGGCCCCAGCGGGCGGCGGGTGCCCCCACCGTCAGACCGCACACCCCGCAGCTGCCCCTCCCAACAGCCGGTGCGTCTACACCCAGACAGAGAGTGCCAGAGACGGTCTGTCGGCGCCGCTGCCCCCGGGCGTGGACAGTGAGGAAGCACTGGGCGTGGCCACGCCCTTCCCCACGGACAGTGTCCGCAGCTTTGAGGAGATGCCCGGCCCCAAGGGCTACCCCGTGGTGGGCACGCTGCTGGAGTACTTTCGTAAGGAGAACCACGGCAGAATGCATGAAATCCAGGTAAGGACGGGCCCTTGACTATCACTGTAATCATCATCATCATCGTCATCATAACGGTGATTTTTAAAGAGCAGATTCTTAAAGAAGAAGAAGAAGAAGTAAGTAATTTGTTGTTTTACGCCCAGTCAACCAATGCGGTTATATGAGGGCGATAAGAAAAGGAAGAAGAAGAAGAGAGAGAGGGATAAGGGATAAAAAGAAGAAGCTCTGAGCGGTTTACCGAAGAACGTTTGGGAGGCTTGAGAGTTTGTTAATAAATTTATATACATAGTACAAAAATAAAACGAGGCATACATTTTTTTTATTTTTTTTTTAAAGAAAAAAGGTTTTCAGCACTTCGTTCATAACGACTGATACAGTCATACGTAGGAATTTAATAATGATCACTTGTCGAGCGTCAAATCTCCAGATGAGCCCTAGGCACTTGGCAATTGTGACCGTTTTTTTTTTGTTTGTTTTTTTTTTGTATTTTTTTTGGTAAGTTTAGTAGTGTGTTTATTTAAAACCCAAACAGAAAAAATACCGAAGAGACTTCACTTCATAATGGCTAATAAAATCCGGCGCAACTGCCATGAACGTGCTGCCACATTGGTGACTTCGCTATTTAAACGTAAATGCTTTTGCTCACTTCCAATGATGACTGATAAAATATCATTTTTGTTGTTTGTTTTTCTAATTATATATATATTTTTTTTTTCTTTCTTTCTGCTCTTACTGTGCAATCGGTTTAGGTTAAGACGTCACGGACCTTTTCTTCTTCTTCTTTTTTCCTCAGACGTTATGTGCTCAGCTGTGTGACAGGACTGGACTGAGCTGCATGTATAGCATTCATCGTTTAATTCTTCTTCTTCTTTTTCGGGGTGGGGGGAGGTGTCTTGTCTGCAGTATATGGACAAGACACCCATACTTCAGTCATTTGTGTGAGACTGGGTGGGGAGCCGAGGGCAAGTGTTCGTACGGTCTCTCGAAACGTTACGTCGTTTGCTACACGTTTGTCAATGTTTACGACGAAACTGATCAACATGTGCGCGCAAGTTTCTGTTTGTTGTTATTTTGTTGATTTGTTTGTTTGTTATATTGTCCCCCTTTTCTGCGTATGTGTCAGTATGTGTCAGTATGTGCTAACAAACAGCTGCTGCTATACACTACTTACCTGCTGATTAATTATCTTTACACCTCCCCCACCCCCCTCCTCCTTCTCCCCTAGTCACAGTGTCAAACTACCCATAGCCCGCTTCATGTTATGTCGCACACCCAGTGTCGTTCATTGATCGACGATCAGCTGATAAAGTTTTGGACGACCCGCTCGTCTCTTATAAAAACGTTCGACAACAAACGTTGGCTCGGGGGGCGGGGATAGCTCAGTGGTTAGAGCGCCGAACTCGTGATTGAAAGGTCGCGGGTTCGAATCCCTGCTGGAACGGCGGGAGAATTTTCTTCTCCAGGGTCGACTTTCTGTGCTGACTCTTATTTCGGTATCCGTTCCACCCCCGTGTTACCACAGTAGCACGTAAAAAATCCCGGTCATTCTGCCAAAAGTGCAGGTGGCAGGTTACAGCTAAACACGCATACACCTTACGTATTGAACCGTGCTTCGGCATTGGTCACAACTTGTCCCTAATATGTCAAATGACATCTGAGGACATTAAGCATCAACTCAACAACAACAACAACGTTGGCTCGTTGAGAGCCGGTGTGGCCTAGCGGTAAGGCAGTAGGCTGGTAAGCGAAAGGACCTCGGTTCGATACCGTTTCGGCTCTCCTTTCTCTTCAAAAGTTGTGGTTTGTGGACACTGTCTTGTGACTTTGTCCCTCACAATTAATGAAACATTAAAAAATGGCTCTCATCGCTGCCCATCTTAATGCAGGTCATTCTGGTGGTGACAGTGTAGCGACAGGTATATATACTGGGGGAAGAGGGAGAGTATATATAGTCTCCCTCTTCCCCCACCTCCATACCCCCTTCCCCTTCCCCCATTCTCCCCGTCCCTATTAAGCCTTATGGTTTCTGTGGACGTTAAGCACCATGTTTACTTACTTACGTTGGCTCGTTGAAGCTTCGCTGTTGTTTTAATCAAACTTTATTGATCATACATGGTAATCATAAACTCAACAACGAACAGGTATAGGGAATACAAAAGCAGTATGCTTGTATGAGTGTCACCTGTAAATGAAAATGCATTCACATACATCTGTGTGCGTTTTTGTTTCTAATGGAACAGTTCTAAATGTTACTGTACTTCACTTGCGCCAGGTGGTTTTGTAATAGGATCTGCTTGTCAGTTTTGTTGTTGTATTTTTGTATTTTTATATCTATATATATATTTATTTTTTATTTGCCTGGTATTCTTTGTTTTGTTTTTGTGGGGGGTGGGGGTGGGGGTTAAAAATTATTCATAGATACTGATAGAGCTATGTTTGTTTTTGGTTTGTTTTTTCATTTTCCCTTTTCTGCTGTTTTGTTTTGTTTTGTTGTTTCCCTTCTCTTTTTAACGCGACGTGAACACGATTAGACAGTGTTTATTAGACAGTGTGTATTGGACGATTAGACAGTGTTTCACTTGCAAAACATGTGAGGTTTGCCACTGACGCTGAATCGTTCCAGTTCAGCACGCTGACCGGCACATAGGGAAACGGTGCTTTGTTTTGCCAGGTAGGCCGCGAAGGGCGTCTTGTATCAACTTTGTTTTGCCAGGTAGGCCGCGAAGGGCGTCTTGTATCAACTTTGTTTTGCCAGGTAGGCCGCGAAGGGCGTCTTGTATCAACTTTGTTTTGCCAGGTAGGCCGCGAAGGGCGTCTCGTATCAACTTTGTTTTGCCAGGTAGGCCGCGAAGGGCGTCTTGTATCAACTTTGTTTTGCCAGGTAGGCCGCGAAGGGCGTCTTGTATCAACTTTGTTTTGCCAGGTAGGCCGCGAAGGGCGTCTTGTATCAACTTTGTTTTGCCAGGCAGGCCGCGAAGGGCGTCTTGTATCAACTGTAAACACACTGCGTGCAGTTTGAGTTGCATTCATGGTTTGTACACCCGTAGTAAGGCAAGGATTATGTCACAGTGCGCAAAGGTTGCTGGCTTTTCCTACATAACACGGGATAAAAAATCCGAGAAGAAGAGGGGAAAAGAAAAAAGAAAACACACACACACGCACGCACACACACACACACACACACACACACACACACACACACACACACACACACACACACACACACACACACACACGCATGCACAAACGTACGCACACACGCGCGTGTGCGCACGCACACGCAGGCACGCACGCACGCACACACAAACACACACACGCGCGCGCGCGCACGTGCACCCCAAAACAAACAACACAGATATTTATTTAGGAAGGGACAGTGATGTACTCCAAAGTGCAAAACAACACCCCCTCACCATCTCCCCAGAGAATGAGAGAGAAAAAAGCGCGCTCATTCGCTCGAGCACCCGCTTGTCGTAATCTTTGTTTCTTCGCCAAGTAGTTACGTGTAGCCCCTGCGTAATCCACGCGATGAACTCCAGACGCTACCACCACATCCAAAACAACAACAACAACTAGGGGAAACACCTACACCGACGTCGTTGGGAAAGGATTTTCCGCCTCATTACGCCCCGAAGCGCAGCGTTCTGCCCACGACCCACGAAAACTTGAACATTTCGAAAGCACGCACACATTGCATAACGTGGCTTTGTTGTTGAAGTGTTGCTTTACGTCCACAGAAACCGTAGGCTTATTAGGGACGGGAGCCCAGGACGGCCACCTCCACTTTCACTGTGCCTCCTGAGCTCCGATAACGTGGCTGATGATGATGTAGAGCTTCATGTCCTCGGATGTCAGTTGACATAATTATTAGGGACAAACTGTGTCCAGTACCTAAGCATGGTTCAATGTTGCTTTACGTCCACATAAACCATAAGGCTTATTAGGACGGAAAGCCCAGGACGGCCACCTCGACTTTCACTGAAACAGCGGCTCCTGAGCTCCGATAACGTGGCTTTACCGCAGCTCGCCTTTAACGTTTAGCGAGGGGAGGTAGAGGAAGAGGCGGAGTAGTAAGTAGTAGGCGCGCCTGCTGCTGCGTCGCTGAGAAGGACTTGCACCGAGAGTTCGAGCGTACTGAGGCCCCCCTTACCCTTCGTGACCCTACTTTCCGCAGGCTGTTGCTATTACGTCGTCACAGAAAGGTTATCTGTCGTTACGTCACGAGCGACGCCCCGACTCGGGCCGTCCATTTTGTGTCCTTAAAGAGTTGGGGCCACTTCGTTCACTTCTCAGGGGCGGGAGGCGTAGGGCACGGATTTCGGCCCGTTTTCCGGACAGAATTCCGTGCCTGTCTTATCTAGATTCGGCCGCCTCAGCCGGGGTGAAGGGTTAGAGGGAGCAACAAACAATGAATAAGGCTTCAACTTGACGTAAGTGCTCGGCAGCTCGGCGTTTCAATGAACGAACAGCGGGTCACTGGTGTTGTGGTGGGACTGTAGCGTGATCGTGTGTTTGGGTGTTTATGTAAAAATCTGGGTCAGATAATCTGGGTTAGAAGAGAAGTAGAGTCTCGTCCCTTCCCCGTGAATTGAGCAGTCTCTGTCTGTCTGTCTGTCTGTTTGTCTGTCTGTCTGTCTGTCTCTTTCTCCCTCCTTCATCTCCTTCTTCTCTGGATCGCTTCCCGTTTGCCTTATTGGGGGCGGGGATAGCTCAGTGGTTAGAGCGCCGGACTCGTGATTGAAAGGTCGCGGGTTCGAATCCCTGCTGGAACGGCGGGAGAATTTTCTTCTCCAGGGTCGACTTTCTGTGCTGACTCTTATTTCGGTATCCGTTCCACCCCCGTGTTACCGCAGTAGCACGTAAAAAATCCCGGTCATTCTGCCAAAAGTGCAGATGGCAGGTTACAGCTAAACACGCATACACCTTACGTATGTGGCTTTTATTGAACCGTGCTTCGGCATTGGTCACAACTTGTCCCTAATATGTCAAATGACATCTGAGGACATTAAGCATCAACTCATCATCAGTTTGCCTTACTTTCACTCAGTGCTTTTGGTTGACTTTCCAGAATACCCAGCAAGTAGATTTAACTTTAGAAACTGCGGGACCCTCAGGCCTGCAGGGAGTGACAAGACTGAAAAGTGTGTGTGTCTGTGGGGGGGGGGGGGGGGGGGGGGGTGCGCGCGCGCGCGCGCGCGTGTGTGTGTAGTGTGTATGTGTGTGTGCAGGACTTGAAAGAGAGAGGGGGAGGGGTTGTGTGGGGGTCGAAAGGTCATCCATGTTTACCTGCGCCACCTGGTTTTGTTCGGCAGCATTCTGGCCATACCAGGCAAGCGGGACCTGCCGCGGTTGTGGAAGTTGAAGTGAAGATGAGCAAATGTTGTCAGTCTGTGCTGTAAACGCTACGCTACTCAGTGTTGTACAACCAACCGCACACGCTCCGTGAACGGGGCCTGTGCCAGACTTATAAATGGCTTCCTTAGTGATAGATCTGCCTGCATGTAGTACTATAATCAGGCAGCCCCTCTGATCTCGTTCCAATGTGATTGGCAGTGGCGCTGAAACCATGACGTCAAACATTCAAAACACACGTTGACGTCATATTGTTATGCAAGGAACAACGTCACGATTCAACACTCGATGACGATCGTGTTGTTCAATGCCGTCACTTTTAACCGATCTGGTGGTGAATACTGACAACATGCTTTGGGCGTCTAACAAATAGGTTAATTGAGCAGTCTGGCCCGAAGATGGGGGCACATTATTATTCTAACGAGCTTGGCGCCTTAAAAAAAAAAAAGAAGAAGAAAAAAGATGGGGATCGTCGATTGAATGTTCGTGATCAGTTGGCTCTGTGTGAGAATATTGTTTTATTGATTTAAAGTTTACTGATCACGTTGGTATGCCGGATTTTCAAGGTGGGCCTTTCACTTCAGAGACTGCATATTGAAATCAACAAACAGTTCTTACAACCGTTCCGTTCCGTTTCGCTCTTGTGTTCTATTCTCTCTGTCTCTCTCTGTCTCTGTCTCTGTCTCTGTCTCTCTCTCTCTCTCTCTCTCTCTCTCTCTCTCTCTCTCTCTCTCTCGTAATTTTTTTTTTTTTTTTCTTCTTCTGAATTTGAGCTCCTCGGCGCGCAGCACATTAGTTTGCTTTTCAACAATGATCGACGAGCAGAAGACTTTTTGTTTTTCTTTTTCTTTTTTGTTAGTGAATGGCTCGTGACGTATTTGATTACCTTTGATACATATTCTGGCCTTGTTTACGGATGGTATCTATGCGCCAGGAGAAGCCCACATGCGCTCCACCCCATCTCTCAGAAGTTTCCCCAACGTTGCCTTTGAAACGGTTCCAATGTTCGTCTGATTGACGATGGCCCCCTCTCGTCCTTTCAAGGAAGATCGTCAAGCGCTTCCTCTTTCCACGCCTCACTGCAAGCCGAGCACAAAATGTCTGCACTCATGATCGTGTTTTTGCGACTTTCAGGTGTCGAGTTTTACTCTTTAGTCAACAGGACTAGTAATCGAGTGGAAAAAAACTGTTGTGTAAACATATTCTTTATTCCATTCCTGTTGACAAGGCCCGTCATGTTTCATCGCTTCAGTTCCACTTTAAGCCATCCAGAAAAGTTTGAGAATTTGACTCCACATGGGAAAGCATATAATGTTAGAGTTGCAGCAGGAGGACTAAACGCGAAAGAGAATTGTCCTGATATGGACTTTATAATATCAAAGGCAGGGACTCAGTTACAGGGGGAGAGAGAAAGGGGCGGGGGGGGGGGGGGGGGGGGGGGGGGAGAGAGAGAAGAAGAAAAAGAAAAAAAGTTATTTGTCGAACTTATGATTATGTTTAAACCCAAGAAAAACTAAGAAAATGGACTTGCGAAGATTTTAGAAGTATGTGGCGTTTCCTAAACCTTTAAAACAAATTGTACCCCTTGCTTTACGGTTTGGCATTTCACAAAGTCCATTTTAAGCAGCTGTAGAACGAAGTCATTGACGCGTTATGACTGATTTGATGTAGGTAGAGGTATATTATATATGGGAATAATTAAATAGTAATTATTTCTCATGATCCGACACAAATGACTTGCATTTGCAAGTCAGTCTTACCTGAGGCCGACAACTGTATTATGTTAATCACTAGGAGTTAAGTTCAAGCCCAGGGTCACATGTTTCGCTAGCCACTAAACTTAATCTGATTGGATATATATTAATACATAAGTGCATTATTTCAATTTTGGAAAACTTTGTTAACTGTTATTTACTGTTGTTTTAGAAACTTTTGGCATATATACGAGTATAGATAGATAGATATTCATGCATATATATGTTCATTTCCTGATGAAGCTTGAGATAGGCGAAAGCTTGATAAGAATAAAATCTTCGTGGGAACTTATGTCTCTTGTTGTCAGTCACTAAACATGTAGTCCCAGTTCTTGCTGTCAATCACTAAACACGTAGCGCCAATTCTTGCTGTCGGTCACTAAATACGTAATCACATATTTTACTGCCAGTCACTGAGAACTGAATTCGAATTTGCGTTACTTTAGCTCTGTTCGTATTTGCGACGTTTAACAGTGGTGTGTGTGTGTGTGTGTGTGTGTGTGTGTGTGTGTGTGTGTGTGTGTGTGTGTGTGTGTGTGTTTTCCTGTTATTTGTACTCGTAACCTTTCCCTCCTTTCGTTTACCTCTCTCTCTCTCTCTCTCTCTTCCGGCGGTAGGTCTCACTCACTAATGGCAGAAGGCGAAGTCAGTCACAAGAAAATGCTCATACACCAACCACAACTACGATCGATCGATGCCGGCATTTACGATGCACTTCTGTTGCACTTGTGTGCTAATAATGATCCTCAGTCCGACTCAGACGGACGCTCCCTGTCGATTTTCCTGCCAAAACAAACTCTTTGGTCAAGGCGAACAGAAACACCAGTCTCAGGGGAACCAGTACTCTCTGTTATTGTTAATATACTGACTACCACTGGAGTTTTCCTCTTCTTCTTCTTCCTTTGGAGCGGGGATAGCTCAGTGGTTAGAGCGCCGGATTCGTGATTGAAAGGTCGCGGGTTCGAATCCCTGCAGGAGTGGCGGGAGAATTTCCTTCTCCAGTGTCAACTTTCTGTGCTGACTCTTATTTCGGTATCCGTTCCACCCCCGTGTTACCGCAGTAGCATGTAAAAGATCCCGGTCATTCTGCCAGAAGTGGAGGTGGCAGGTTACAGCTAAACAGTGGCTTTGCATGAAGTGACATGGTGAATAGTTCAGTGTATGGTGTACACAGAACGGTCGGAGACGGCAGCAGTTTTACGTGACACCAGCCATGTCAATGCTGTAAGTACACCACTTAGGTAGATATTCAAAAAGCGCGCTATAAAAAGCTATTCATTCATGTAAAATCACATGCGAGCGCAGTGAGTTTGCTCGAGAGCGGAGAACAGCGCTATATAAAAGCAGTCATCACCTTCTTCTCATCCGGGGGGGGCGGGGATAGCTCAGTGGTTAGAGCGCCGGACTCGTGATTGAAAGGTCGCGGGTTCGAATCCATGCTGGAACGGCGGGAGAATTTTCTTCTCCAGGGTCGACTTTCTGTGCTGACTCTTATTTCGGTATCCGTTCCACCCCCGTGTTACCACAGTAGCACGTAAAAAATCCCGGTCATTCTGCCAAAATTGCAGGTGGCAGGTTACAGCTAAACACGCATACACCTTACGTATGTGGCTTTTATTGAACCGTGCTTCGGCATTGGTCACAACTTGTCCCTAATATGTCAAATGACATCTGAGGACATTAAGCATCAACTCATCATCATCTTCTCATCCGACATCCGAGGACATTAAGAATCAAAGAACGAACTTCTTCTCAGAGTTCCGGAGCTGTGTGAAAGTCGAGGTGGCCGTTCTGGGCTCCCGTCCCTAATACGCCTATGGTTTCTGTGACCGTAAAGCAACACGCAACCATCTTCTTCTTCTTCTCCTTGCCCCTCTACCAAACCAAGAGGCTGCGGTGAGAGTGGATGGAGGCAGAGGCTAAAAGGAACTGGATCCCTGGGCTCGAGTGCTAATATC
>OY757546.1:25684463-25690810 GCA_963584105.1 Alviniconcha strummeri | reverse complement strand
ATGCCCCCCCCCCCCCCCCGCCCCTTCCCGACCCAACCCCCATCCCCCACCTCCCTGTTTGACATGGGCAGACGGCCTAGTTCAATAAACCGTTCGTTCGTTCGTTCGTTCGTTCGTTCGTTCTCTCTCTCTCTCTCTCTCTCTCTCTCTCTCTCTCTCTCTCTCTCTCTCTCTCTCTCTCTCTCTCTCTCTCTCTCTCTCTCTCACGTTATTATGAATTGATTTATTACTCTTTTGTATTATTCATAATTGTCGATTCACACTGATTCACCCCCCCCCCCCCCCACACACACACACCCAATGGTCATATATATAAGTGTTAAGTGTAACTGTTTGAAGGACAGGTTGCCCGACAGGCATTCGTGCCTAAACCTTTATCCTTGTGGCGTAATTAAAGTTCAGTCAGTCAGTCGATCAGTTAATCTCTCTCTCTCTCCCCCTTCCCTCCTTCCAGTTTGAGCTCCTCGTGACGCACTTCTGTTGTAATTGTATGTTGTATTCGTTCTTTACCAGAACTGGTTTGCTCATGACGTAATAGACACCTGAGCCGCACATGCCAGCCTTGTTCATGACGTCACAGACACAGACTGCTGGACACAAAATGACAGCGCTCACGACCGTGTCTTCGCGAATTTCAGGTGCTGATTTTCCACATGCAAATGTTAGACCATAATCGACTGAAAAGCTGAAAGGTTGTTGTTGTTGATCGCTTTTATTTGGCGATATTCTACGCTCTCGAGCAGACTCACTTCGCTCGCATTTGATTCTGTATGAGAAGTAGGTTAGCCCGTAATTCCGCCTTTCTGTTTTCTGTCTGTCTCCGGGTTCATTCAACTTCCTTTTCCTTTTGCCAGTGATCTTAATCCATAAAGTGAGGTGAGACATCAACAGCGAATTTGACCTTTACTTGCGATTGATAATTACGCTGATAAAAACATCATTTATTTGTCTTGTGACTGATGAAGTGTATTTGACCGTGATATGACCTTGATATGACCTTCACGGACGATTGGTCGTCAAATGTCAAGAATCAATCTGATGTTAACTGATAAATAAATTTAAAACACACACACACACACACACACACACACACACACACACACACACACACACACACACACACACATCAAATACACACACACACACACACACACACACACACACACACACACACACACACACACACACACACACACATCAAATATTTTACACTCCGTAAATTTTCGTGTTGCGAACCATTAAAATGTGTCACACGCACTACTTGCTCAAGCTGCTTAACTTTTAGGCGTGAGTGTATTTATTTTAACTACCATATGTAGACATACGGACGGACCAACTGCATGCTGTTGGTACCGTTCTGTGTGGTTCCGGGGACGGGTGGATAAAGCGGCATGACGACTGGAGAAATTCTCACTTCAAAGCCCCTTGTGAAAAGCAGGACTATTTCACACCCCAGCCCCCAGACAACAGTTTGCTTTCTTTCACTTCCACCCACTCGTGCTGTGCGTAGCATCAAGAGCTTTACGTGCCACGGCAGTCTTGCCTCTCTTCGCGCAGAGCCGGGGAGGCTATGACAGAAGAGTGGGACAGTTTAGCTAGAAAGGTTAGCCAGAAGGAACTTTGTATTTCACGCCAAGTCAACCAGGACGGTTATATCATAGCGAAACACATTTTATCATAACACAACAAGGGTTTATCAGCGACTTCGTGCAATACCCAGTGTCTGCTACAGTCATTGTGTGTGTGTGTGTGTGTGTCCGCGCGTGCGCGCGCGCGCGCGCGCGCGCGTGTGTGTGTGTGTGTGTGTAGGTGTAGGTGTGTGTGTGTGTGTGTGTGTGTGTGTGTGTATGTGGGGGTGTAGATGTGTGTATGTGTGTGTGTTTCCATATAATACTTTATGTAAATTGTTTCGGTAGGACTGTACTCTACATAGGTATAGAATATATTAATTTTAGGTTAATATATATCATTTGAGCGCTCGAGGCTTTGAGGAGCGCATGATAAATATACATTATTATTATTGTTGTTGGTGGTGGTGCTGCTGCAGCTGCTGGATTTGTTTAACGCCGAGCTGTCTGCCGGCATGACTCGTCCCTTTGTTTCCGCGCGCCGCTGAACGAAGGCTTTGAAGGAGGCCGTGCAGTTTGCCCTCAGCCTCAAATGGCGGATTTTCCGAAGTTTCGGTGCAGCGATTTCTAGCCAGGTAGTCTGAGCAGCTTGCTGTATTTTTTCTTGTCAGGGATACTTTATCTGATTGCCTATTAGTGTGTGAGGTTTGATGCCAAGCGTGTCGTTACTTTTTTTTCATCTTTGAGTTGTTGTTTTTTCCAACATTACCCGTACACGGAATGGTCGACGATTCTAGTATGCCCTACCCTATATGCTGTTTTGGTACGGGTAATGTTGAAGTGACTAATTGTTCAGTTTGATGTTTGTGTACGCATGTTTTGTTGTCCATTTGTGCAAGGATTGATTCTGTGACTTGAGAATGGGTTCACACACACACACACACACACACACACACACACACACACACACACACACACACACACACACACACACACACACACACGGGGGTGGGGGGGGGGGGTGGAGAGAGAGAGAGAGAGAGAGAGAGAGAGAGAGAGAGAGAGAGAGAGAGAGAGAGAGAGAGAGAGAATTAGTTTTCAAATATGCGTCTGCTTCCGGCAGAATGATCATCCTGATGTGACCCTGTGTGTTTGACAGGACGTTATAAAAATTCAACTAACTAGCTAGCTAACTAACTAACTAACTAACTAACTAACTAACCAACTAACTCGGCTGCATGTAGGTTTAATCCACTTTCTCTGTTGACTATACCAGACCGAAACCGAGTTTCCACATCAGACACAGACTCACACAGTTTAAAATACGTAAAACAAAGCTGACTGCCGGCATTCACATTTGAAAGCACACAAAATTTGTTGGGTAAGTAAACTTGGTGCCTAACGTCCACAAAAACCGTAAGGCTTATTAGGGACGGGGAGAAGGGGTGGGGAGGGGGAGATTATATACCTATCGTTACACTGTCAGCATCAGAATGACTCCTGCATTAAGATGGGCAGCGACGAGAGACGTTTGAACTTTTCATTAACTGTGGAGACATAACTCTTGAATGAAAGTTGTTGTTCTTGTTGACTGCATTTATCTCGCGCTCTTCTCCGCTCTCGGGCAGACTCACTGCGCTCTTGTTGCATGCGATTTTGAATGAGTGACAATGGCTTTTTGTAGCACGTTTTGGAATAGCCACCGAAGTTCTGTACTTACGGCGCAGTTTGGTTGTTACATGGCTGGTGTCACGTGGAACTGATGCCGTCTCGGCGCATGGTCTGTGTACACCAAACAACCATGCACCAGTCTACAGTCACTTCATTCAAAGGCACATGCGCAGGGGCATGTATGTTCAGGTGTAACCTAGCAATCTGTACTTTGGGCAAAATGACCGGGATCTTTGAGGTGCTGCTGCGATAACACAGAGGTGGAACGGATATCGAAATGATAGTCAGCACAGAAAATTCACTCTGAGAAAATTATTCCACCCCTCCTGCCGGGACTCCAACTCGAGACATTTCGATCACGAGTCCGTTGAACTGTTTCTGCTTCCGGAAGTAAACGCTATAGGATGAGACACTATTTTGAGAATGCAGCCCTTTTCCTGTACAGCTAGCTATGTGTATGGATACACAGCTACAGCCACGTGTAGAATATTACTGTAGAAATGGTATGTCCCCATCAGCCCAAATATAGAAGTGAGGAACAAAAAAGATAGAGTGAGGCAGGATACTTGATAAGACGCAGAGATACTTTTTTACGTATTTATTTTATTTATTTGTTTGTTTTAAATATAGCTTCTTGAACCGATGTCTTTTTTTCTCTCATCTTCTTCTCATTTGTATGCTTTGTATACTGATGAACAATAAAGATTTATTTAATTTGAGCTAGTCCGGTGAAATATTATGGGAAATGTCCCCCCCCCCCCCCCCCCCCCCATTTATTTGAGTTAGTCGGGAGAGACTTTCTTGGAAATGTCACAGTCCCATTCAGTGCAGTTGTACATCGGCCCAGAGGTCAGAAACGTGCTGATCTGCGCGTGTTCGTCATATCATTACAACACGTTTCGTAACTCGGCCGCAGGCTGGTCACGACCATGTTGGCTTGTTTCGTGACCTGTCGATAGAAACCGGTGGTGACACACTGCGATCCTCCTGTGTTGCACTGCGACACCCCTCTGTGCTGCACTGCGACACCCCTCTGTACTGCACTGCGACACCCGTCTGCACTGCGACACCCCTCTGTACTGCACTGCGACACCCCTCTATACTGTACTGCGACACCCCTCTATACTGCACTGCGACACCCGTCTGCACTGCGACACCCCTCTGTACTGCACTGCGACACCCGTCTGCACTGCGACACCCCTCTATACTGCACTGCGACACCCGTCTGCACTGCGACACCCCTCTGTACTGCACTGCGACACCCCTCTATACTGCACTGCGACACCCCTCTGTACTGCACTGCGACACCCCTCTATACTGCACTGCGACACCCCTCTGTACTGCACTGCGACACCCCTCTATACTGCACTGCGACACCCCTCTGTACTGCACTGCGACACCCCTCTGTACTGCACTGCGACACCCCTCCGTACTGCACTTCGACACCCCTCTATACTGCACTGCGACACCCCTCTATACTGCACTGCGACACCGCTCTATTGGGCGATTCAGCGAAGCTGGTTTGCTAGAGTGAATGCGATTTGTAATCTTTCGCGAAAGAAGTCGCAAGAGGGCGCAGCGCACTTCCGGGCCGATTTCTGAGTAGGCGTTGCTTCACGCTGTGCATAACAGTGGAAGTTGAAATTAGAACTGCGAAGCAGTACAAATACCAATACTGTTGCAGTTGGAAAAATGACCGTGGAAAGGGGATGGAGGGTGAACAAAATGTGTCTTTACGTCGTTTTGGGGCTGATCAGAAGATCGCGAGTTCGTAGAAAAAATGCGTTTTGGGGGCATCCTAAAGCAAGTTATTGCTTATTTCCAGACACCTTATGACTAAGTGCCTCAAAATATGCCTTTAACGTTGGCAGTGTAAAATTCGCAAATTCACTGTCACCGCCTACCATTGTGAAGAAAGTACGCACCGGAAGTAAAAGCAGCCAAGGGACTTAAGCGATGCCGGGAAAAATTCAAGGGAGTTAACAACCCCGCCTGAATCGCCCAATACTGCACTGCGACACCCGTCTGCACTGCGACACCCGTCTGCACTGCGACACCCCTCTGCACTGCACTGCGGCACCCCACTGCACTGCACTGCGACACCCCTCTGCACTGCGACACCCGTCTGCACTGCGATGCGACACCCCTCTGTACTGCACTGCGGCACCCCTCTGCACTGCACTGCATCACCCCTCTGCACTGCGATGCGACACCCCTCTGCACTGCGATGCGACACCCCTTTGTAGAAACCCATAGCTACCGTCGGAATACTGCTTTCGTGCTTTGATTTTGTGTCAGGATCCAAACACATAAAAGATTCAAAAGAACGCTATTTACTAGAACAAAACACAACATGCGAATTTTTCGGGGTTATCGACGCTTAAACAACAGTTAAACGGTGCAAAACGGTGAGAAATGAGATAGAGCGCTAGGACACTTGTCTGTTTTGAGTTGAGCTGTGTTGTTTTCCTAGCCAGTGCTTGGACTTGATCGTTTTAGAACTGTCGTTCTTGGTTTAAACAACAACAAAAATTCATATATAACAATACATTCACAACAGAACAGCTGGGCCGTGCAACAAGCAGAAATACTTATATAAGTACGGCCCGAATCTTACATAAATCATGTCACAAACGTCAATTTGATCGACAACAAGGCGAACATATAAGTCATTCTTGTTTCAGACTTTCTAATGCCAGTAGTTCTGCCGTTCTGATTTCAGGCTTCCAGGTTTATTCATGCAGGCAACTTCTTCTTCTTACGTAAACATCTTTTAACATAAAGTCCGAGGGCTGGATACCGTGGACACATAAATTAATGGATCGTCCGATGAGATCCCAGACATGTTAAAGGTTCCTTCTGACAAAGCCTGCAGTAGGTCAGAATATAGCCATGTATGCTTCACCTACTGCTGTGGATTCTGATGTCTTTTTTTTTCTGTCTTTTTAAAAAAAAGTTTCAAACATCTTGGCTCGTTTAACTTCATTTTCTGTTTCAGTCCGCTTCAGATAATAAAGGTGATGTATGACATGTACAATGAAGGAGACTTTTCGTGATTTGTGTTTAGTCTTGTTTCGGTTTGTTGTCGCTTTCTCGGTTGTCTGAGCG
>OY757546.1:25661963-25679463 GCA_963584105.1 Alviniconcha strummeri | reverse complement strand
GCTTTGGTTAACATTCCTAAATATGCCAGTGAAACAATTAAGCATTTTGATTCGCTCTGGTTAACATTCCTAAATATGCCATCAGTTAAGCATTTCGGTTCACTCTGGTTAACATTCCTAAATACGCCAACAGTTAAGCGCTTCGATTCGCTCCGGTTAACATTCCTAAATACGCCAATGAAACAGTTAAGCATTTCCATTCGCTCTGGTGAACATTCCTAAATACGCCAACAGTTAAGCATTTCGATTCACTCTGGTTAACAGTCCTAAATACGCCAATAGTTAAGCATTTCGATTCGCTCTGGTGAACATTCCTAAATACGCCAACAGTTAAGCGCTTCGATTCGCTCCGGTTAACATTCCTAAATTCGCCAATGAAACAGTTAAGCATTTCCATTCGCTCTGGTTAACATTCCTAAATACGCCAACAGTTAAGCATTTCGATTCGCTCTGGTTAACATTCCTAAATACGGCTGTGAAACAGTCTTGCATTTGCCTTAATATCGTGAAACAAACATTGCTCTGGTTGTTTTGCTGCAGTAAAATGGGTTAGAAGTGGAAGTCATTAAGTTAGAACAGAGAGGAAAAAAAGCATCCAGATAAGTTATTCTAGTGGCATATTCACATCTATCTTTTTCGGCGTGGTGGTGGTGGTGGTGGTGGTGGTGGTGGGGAGTTAGGAGAGTTGGCGGGGTTCGAGGGAGTGGGTGGACGAGGAAAGGGAATACTGCTTCCTTCTATTTTCAAAACAAATGCAAATGGTTACCTCAGAAGCATAACATATTTCGATTCACTTTGGTTAATACGAATACGAGCGGGTAGGTGTTAAATATCAATCACGCAATCAATCTTATTTCGACCGTCACACGTCATTCAGCGCCACCTAATTAAGGAGAGAAGAGAGAGAGAGAGAAGAATAAGGAGGGGAAAAAAAGGTGGTGGGGGGGGGGGGGGGAGAGAAAAAAAGAAAGAAACAAATAAACAAGCAAAAAACGGTTTTCAAAAATAGCGGGAAATGCGACTGGAGTATAACGGTCACGGAATTCCGCAGATCTGCGAATGCTGGAGCATTTGAAAGCCGCCATCAGTTTAAGATACCAAAAAGGAAAGCAGTCTGTTCGGCGTAGATGCGCACTTTCAAGTTTTATGAAAGAGATGCACAATGCCTCCTGCGTGCCCATTCACTTACACTCTCCGCGTGACGTCACGCGTGGGCTGATTTTGATAAGCTACTGCGCTGGAATAGCTGCCACCCGCTGGTTTTGATGATGGGGGCGTTCACGTGCTTTTTCCGTTTTCCAACTCTTGCTCTTGTAAACAAGCAATAAACAGAAACTGGAAGGGACTTTGAAATGTTTTTCTATACACTCAGGTTGTTTGCATTTATGCGTATTTTTCCTCGTTTTCTGATGAAATATGCATTGACCGAAATAGGCTAGTGAGCAATCAATTATTCCCTACCTCTGGAGATTTAAAAAAGAAAAGAAAAAAAAAAAAGGAATCTTTATTCAAGACATGAAAGAAACACTCGCTAATGGAACTGACCGTTAGAGTTTAAAATAAGAATCTTTATTCATACATGAAAGCAGCACTCGGTAATGGAATTGACCGTCAGAGTGGCTTTGGGACGTGTTCACTTGCCTGATATTGTGTGCCGTACTACTTTATTTTATTTTATATTTAAAACTAGCTCTCACCCCCACCCCTCTACCCCTCCACCCTGTGTTGTTTTGTTTTTCCTGTTCTTGCTTCGGGGAGTTTTGTTGGTGTTGTTTGCTCTGGCATCCAGTTCGGATTGTCCCGTGGGAAATTTAGTTTTTTTGGCCGTGTGCGCATAGTGACAAGAGGCAGAGTTTTCTTTTGGCCGTGTGCAAAGCCCGCATGGTGACAAGAGGCAGAGTTTTCTTTTGGCCGTGTGCAAAGCCCGCATGGTGACAAGAGGCAGAGTTTTCTTTTGGCCGTGTGCAAAGCCCGCATGGTGACAAGAGGCAGAGTTTTCTTTTGGCCGTGTGCAAAGCCCGCATGGTGACAAGAGGCAGAGTTTTCTTTTGGCCGTGTGCAAAGCCCGCATGGTGACAAGAGGCAGAGTTTTCTTTTGGCCGTGTGCAAAGCCCGCATGGTGACAAGAGGCAGAGTTTTCTTTTGGACGTACCGGCAGGTCCTCCAAACGCTGCAACAAAACACTCCTTGGCCCTACTTGTATGTTTCTGTCGTGTACAGTGTTACAGCCGTTGCAGAGTTGATTGTTGCGGGGCTAAATCTCGCCCCCCGCTACACACACACACACACACACACACACACACACACACACACACACACACACACACACACACACACACACACACACACACACACACACACACACACATATAATCGAGTGTATTGTATACATGTTCCGGGCCATACCCTTTAACCTTTTCTTTCCGATCCTTTTCCTTTTTGATTGGGTTTTAAGTGTAAGTCAAGCACACGATTTGTGTCATTTTGTCATGTATTATAGTAACCTACAGGTAAACTACATGGTTACTGTATTTATTAGATTAGTAATTGCTGTTGTTTAGACTTTACATTTGCTTTCATGTTCTAAATGTTTTGTTTGCTTGTGTCTTTTCCAACAGACACTGTTTCCTGGTTGGTTGGTGTACAAATAAAAGTTATGTTATAGCAACCTCTGATTTGTGACTCTTCATCCATGCTTCCAACCTGCTTTACCTCTACTCCCCATCCCCACTCCCCTACATATATATATATGTGTGTGTGTGTGGTGTGTGTATGTGCGTGCGTGTGTGTGTGTGTGTGTGTGTGTGTGTGTGTGTGTGTGTGTGTGTGTGTGTGTGTGTGTGTGTTTGCCACTGGGGGGCATCCTTTTTGAGGATGTACTTCTGGTGGAGTTATGCGCCTTGTGTTTACACGCATGCCAGGTGAGAGTTACCGTAGGCGACTCAGGTCGTTGTTGTTGTACTGTAGGCAACTCAGGTCTTTGTTGTACTTGCGTGACGTGCTCGAGCGCTGATTGACTCCCTTGTGTGTTGTTAGCTAACAACGTAGTGGCCAAAATAGATCGCAGCTTCCAAGGTCGGAAGTGAGGATAGCTAGCGCTCTTCCTGTTCATGACAGCTGTCTCTAGCAGTTGGACTGCCTGGTGGGGGGAGTCCTAGCCTAGCAATGTCTCCATGCTCTCGCGGCCGCTCGCCTGGTCCAGCTCAACGTCCTGCAGAATCTCGGCCACGACACGAACCGTGAAACTGTCTCGGCCTCCGAAGATAGATTTCGGGATCAGGGTTCAAGGCCACGCGGACCCTTCCGCTCAGACCTGAGCGGACAACCCAGTGTTAGCACCCCGGGGCCTGACGCTCGCCGATATTTGCCGATGTTTGTCGATGTTTACCGAAGAGCTAGCTCCGGCCGCGCCGAGTCAACATGGCGGCTGGCCCCTGTGCAAACGCCTCGGCGGGTACCAGGAAGGTGCAAATGTAATAAAGAGACGCGGGGAAATGCAAGCAGTCTCCGGGGCCGAAGTTTGCCGAACGAGGCCTCGGGAGTTGCCGTGGCTCAAGGGCAGGTAATTCGTCGGCTTTCCGCCGAATATTGTATCCGATCCGGCTGAGTCTTAGGCAAACGTGTTGGGCAGTCCACCGCTGTCCTGTGGGACAATGGGATTGTTGGTAGGTTGCTTGATTCGTTTTGCTGGAGAGTTTTACCTGTGGAAGTGGTATTTTTATTTTATTTTATATATATATATATTTTTTTTACTGGGGCTGGATGGTCGGGGTTGACTGGGCCGGACGATATCAAGACCGGAACAGTAGCAACAACAACAACAATAATAACCATAGTAATAATAATGATGATGACAAGGATGATGATTATAATAATAATACTAAAAAATCTTTCACACAAAACTACACACCGGTGAAAAATTGCGAGCTCATGGCAATGTGCATTATCATAAGTAACTCGACACTAGAGTGGATAAGTACTATATATACAAACAACAACACTCAAAAACATTCCTAAATGCGCACACTGATTCACCCATTCCGAAGAACTTAAAACAGAGGGCTGTCAGTAGGCACTGCTTCACGCTGTGTATAAAGCCCGTTCTTAATTGGGCGAATGTTTGTTCGCGACCCTAGTTGGAAGTATTCGGCGAAGCTAGTTGGTTCTTAATTGGGCCAACTTTTCTTCGCGAACCTATTTGGAAGCATTCGTCGAAGCTATATTCGGGTCCAAAAAGCTTCGCTCAACATGTTCTGGGAACATTCGCCCTATTGGACGGTCATTGCCTCTGATTGGCTGAGAGCAGAGCTCTCGTGTGGATGAAGAAAAAATAAAAATAAAAATGGATGACGGTGTCGCTAGGTTCTTCACTCGCTTCGGAGGGAATTTGTTTATTTGTTGACTTGTGGGAGGCGCAGCCTTGTCTCGGAGACCCAGAATGAGATATTAGTTGAGGGGTGATGAAAGTATATTGATTTGACTTGACTTTAGCCTACATTTTGGATCATACTGTCTGCTGCGCGTCTGCCGCAAGTTCGGGCCGAAGCTTGCATCGCATTACAAGCCGGTTGAGAATGAAGTAAAGTTTGGACTGTCCAAACCATATTCGGCGAACTAAACGTTCAATTAAGAAACGAATCATAGTTCGTCGAACTGTCCGAAGTATGTTCGGCGAACAAATATTCGCCCAGTTAAGAACGGGCTTAACAGTGGAAGCTGAACCTAGAATCGCGAAGCAGTACAAATGCTAATACTGTTCCAGTTGCAAAAATTACCGTGGAAAGGGGATTGAGGGTGGAAAAAATTGTCTTTGCGTAGTTTTTTTGGCTGATCAGAAGATCGCGAGTTCGTAGAAAAAAAAAAAGCGTTTTGGGGCATCCTATAGCACGAGCAACGAGTTATTGCTTATTGCCAGACACATTATGACTACGGGCCTCCAAAAATGCCTTTAAAGTTGGCAGTGTAAAATTCGCAAATTCACTGTCACCGCCTTCCATTGTGGAGAAAGTACCCACCGGAAGTAAAAGCAGCCAAGGGACTTAAGCGATGACTTAAGTTAACAACCCCGCCTGAATCGCCCAATATGGAGACCAGAGACAGACATTATCTTGAGTGATCATTGCATTAGTACAGAACGTCGACAAACGTATAAACCAGTTTTGGTATATTACAACGGAATAGCAACGGAAGTCGTGTGCATGTCATGGTAAAAAAGCATGGCGCCAACATTCGAAAATAACTACAAAATAAAACTACGCAAAGAGTGTTTAAGGAAAAATCTTGTGCTACGAACCCGTTTTTGTTGCTGTTGTTTAATTATTTCCTCCTTGTTTCTTTCTTTGTTTTTCGGCGTGCACATTTAGGAACGTCGGTTTTGAGTGTTGTATATATGTACATTATATATAGACCATGAGCCAGCCTATACCCCCCTCCCCCCCCCCCCCCCCGGGGGGGATTTTACCACATGGTAATTTCTGGGTACCTTGACCATCAAAGTACACAGTTCAGGTTGTCTGCAAGTGAGCTGTTGCTGTTTGTGTCCGTGGTGCTGGTTCTAATAAATGCACTATATGGAATTCCAAATTGCGATGACCTTGTCTCTTAGCAACTCATTTTTTATGACAAAAAAGGCCATTTCCATTTATTGTTTTATTGTTTGAACAGTTTAATATGTTGTAGCTTTCCGTTTCTCTTTGTCTTAAATGTGTCCTTGTTATTGGGCACTGCGGGCGCAGAAATATTAAGGTTCCCCCTCTGTTAAACCCCCAGAGCTGACGAATGTTTTCCCTTAAAAGCACGGAGTAGGTCAGGATATAGCCACATATGCTTAGTCGGTGCCATAATTTCTTCCTTGTCCTAATTTCCGCTTCCCAGGTCCATTCACCTTCATTTTTTCCAAATCCTCTCCATACTTTTCAATTGCGTTAGTCTTGGCTGAAGCAAATTCCCGCGTTAGCCTGCGAAATTAAATATGTCACACTGCTCATAGTCAATCGATTTAAGCAGGTTCTCATGTTGAGTGCCTGCAGAACATAAATAGGCACCAAAACGTGTGTTACTGTGCCTCAAAAAGGTGATTTAGACATATCTGTGATCTGATCAATTGTTCTTTAATTTTGTACTGAATGCGTTACAGGGAATCTGTCTGGAAGTATCTTTTGCAGTTGTAGATAGTGATATGTGCTAATTATTGACTGTTTTGGCTGGGATGTTTGCTGTTGATTGTGTTCTGTGTATAACAGTGAGCCAGCTTTTTGCTCGTAAGACACTGACTGTGATTTGTCCTGAAGTGACCTTGTGCGGTTGATGAGGTATACAAATCCAAGAGCTAAATAACTTAAATATGTGCAGTGGTCCAGTCCTGATATGGTGGATGAAATATATGAGTATCTACCGAGTCTGCATGGGAATCACACATTGTGCTACTTTATGAACGACTGCAGAATTATTTTAAAACAAAAGAACCCGTCGGAAGGGAGTGATGTACGATCCTCCAAAAAGCGAGAACAGCAAATCCGTCAGCAACCACAATGCCAGCTGTTGCCCAGTGACAGATGTCTTGTTTGTGAAAAGACTTGAATACAAGAAAACAACTTGTTGAAAACATTAGTCAAATGTGTGTCAAAAACAGCTGAGGAGAAGCTCATTACCATGCCACCTGTCGGAGAGATTACACTCGAGGGGATGACAGACGTCAGGAAACCATCAAAGACACAAAAACCATTGAAGAGCAAGCTTCCAACAAGACCATATTAACATTATTTTCAGTACATCGTTCAGTCTGTTATGGGCAGAATCGTTTAGAGATAAAGAGATTACCACGTTAAGGAAAAATTATGGAACATTCCATGCATCTTCTCTGTAGAGGTAAATAAGTGATAGATGTCAACAAAATGTGTCAACACACCTCATCCTTGTTGAACAGTCACAACGCAACCATGCAGAGATGCACAGATAATGCACATCGAAAGGGCCAGCTTTCAAGCACTCTTGATATTCCGCAGTTAAGGCAACTAAAACCATTCCTCGAGCAGATAGCCATGGCTTGCATACTGTGAATGGAAAAGTGGGCGGTATACTGGACAGACTGTATTTTCATGCCGCAAGACCTGGTTGAAATCCAGGTGGAGCAACCCCAAAAGGAAGATAACCATCAAGAATACAGAGCTTGAGAATCTTGATGGCTTCAGGTTTGACGCTGACATATATGTCTAAGCTGGACATGCATTCAGTGACACTCAAAGTAAGGGACATTCAGGTTTGACAACCTTCTATGGCACCGGCTTTGGTATCTTTGGCTGGGAAAAATACACCCAAGCTATAATGATAAGCAGTAAGAAATAAAGAGAGTAATGCGTTTAATTTTTGTTTTTAATTTTTCTTTATCAGATAACAATTTCAGAAAGTCAGTAATGATCTGTCAAATCATTGACAGTGTGGAATATCACTTTGGTGAATATCTTTGACATTTCCTAGTTGTTCATCTGTATTCCTGGCATAATAGCAAAGAGCCTGCTGACTGCAAGCTGATACATGAAACTGTCCAACATGCTGAATTAAGCCAACCAGAGATGCGATCCGGTGGCATCAGGCTCCTAAACCTAAACTGTTTTACTGAGACACAACAAAGGCAAAGCTGGTAAGTTTTACATTATTATTATTGATCGCTTTTATATAGCGCTATTCTCCGCTTTCGAGCAGACTCACTGCGCTCGCATGTGATTCTACATGAGTGAATAGCTTTTTATAGCGCGTTTTTGAATATCCATCGAAGTGGTGTACTTACAGCGCTGGCATGGCTGGTGCCACATGAAACTGCTGCCATCTCGGCGCGTTCTGTGTACTCCATACAACTATGCACCATGTCACTTCAAGCAAAGCCACATACATAAGGTGTATGTGTGTTTAGCTGTAACCTGCCACCTGCACTTTTGGCAGAATGACCGGGGTCTTTTACGTGCTACTGCAGTAACACGGGGGTGGAACGGATACCGAAATAAGAGTCAGCACAGAAAGTTGACCCTGGAGAAGAAAATTCTCCCGCCGCTCCTGCAGAGATTCGAACCCGCGACCTTTCGATCACGAGTCCAGCACTCTAACCACTGAGTTATCCCCGCCCCCGTACATACATCGGGCATGTTTCTCGCCTATTTTCCATGGAGTACTGTGAAACTGATTTAAGGTTAAACGGAGGTAGACCAGTGAATAAGACAGCACCTGTAGCGGTTTTGTGGAAGTAGTTTATTGAGATTTGAACATATGTGCATTTTTGTAAAAGGTTGCTTAACTTTTGAACTTGAGTATATTCTATTCCGTGACGTCATCCATTAATGCAGGTGTTAATCAAACATTCTCTGTGCCTCTTTCAGTCGCCATGATATATTTGGTGGTAAATGAAGCACTTTTGTTCAATATTTGTACACGAGCATTGTACAAAATTATGCAACGTGACATTTTTCTTGTTTAATCTTCATTAATCCCACACGCGTATTTCAGGCCACCATACTTGGGTAAGACAACAGTAGCCGCAAGAGCAGTGCTACCCATTGATACCAGCATGTGCAGTATTTCTGTGTGTCCAAATAATGGTATAGCTGCCTGTTGTTTGGGATTTGTAGGGGACACGCCCATTTTAACAGATGCCATTAAGCTGCTATGTACCATCTCAGATAATCCCTAAAAGCAGAATAGTTCATCTTGCAGACAAGCAGATATTGAAAAGACACATAATGAGCTATCTAAAAATCATTGTCTCCAAAAATCCCCCCCCCCCCCCCCCCGGGGGTGGGAGGGGGGGGGGGGAGGGTTCCGATACCTGGCCCATGGACTAATAATATACATAGTACTCTTTGATTTTATTATTTTTACGATTTCTTTTTATTTGTAATGCACAGCTCCATGAGTTCGCCAGTTATTTTCCCACGGGGTATAGCGCTATATAAAAGTGATTTATTGTTGTAACCGAGTGTATTGTATACATGTTCCGGGCCATGACCATGTAACCTTTTCTTTCCGGTCCCTTTCCTTTTTGATTGGGTGGGGTTTTTATGGCCCAATTATCAAAGGTGTTAAAAGTTGTGTGCTGGGCCGGCAGCGTCCCTTTTCCCCCAGTGTCCCTGCAGAGGCAGGTTGTTTGTTTACTGTTGCGGCCGGTGTTCATGTGTTCATCTCAGTGGAGAGCCTACACTGTTTCCTTGTTGGTTGGTGTAGAAATAAAAGTTATGTTATAGCAACCTCTGACTTGTGACTCTTCATCCATGCTTCCAACCTGCTTCCCCTCAACTCCCCATCCCCACTCCCCTACATTGTTATCATCATTATTGTTTTTATCAGTATCAGTATGAACAATCTAACCATGGGGACGGGTCAGAATATGGAGGTGTTGTCTTTTTTTCTGTCAGATTTTGTTTAGTGCTTTAGAAAGCTTTCCTTCTTCAAACGTTTATACAAACGAAGCAACAACACTCAGAACAGGTAGTACACGTATATTCAGAAGCTCCGGAAGTAAGTCCCCAAAAATGGCGAATGCTGATCGACCCTAAACACTAAGAGAATTTTAAGAGGGACTTGCATGCAAAGGTCCCTTGTCTTCGTTTGCTGCCATTCCGAAGATGAAACTCAAGCTGCATGCAGCTATGTTTTCACTTTGTAGTCCGCAGTCCCATATTACAGGAGTTTGTCAGACCAACGAAGACAGAGTTATTGTCGTTTTTGTTGTTGTTGTTGTGTGGTGTGGTGTGGTGTGTGTGTGTGTGTGTATGTGTGTGTGTGTGTGTGTGTGTGTGTGTGTGTTCGTGCGTGCATACGTGCGTGCATGCGTGCGAGCGTGCATGCGTGCGCGCGCGCGCGCGCGTGTGTGTGTGTGTGTGTGTGTGTGTGTGTGTGTGTGTGTGTGTGTGTGTGTGTGTTTGGGGGGTAAAACTCAAGACCGAACTGTTAGAAGTTCTTGCAGCAGTATGGTAAATGATATCTTTCAGAATGTGCAAACTGGCTTGAGCTAGTGGGTGGTGAGGCGTTCGGTTAGTAAGTCTAGACAGGCCCAGGCTTGATTCCACCAAGTGTCTGAATGACTGAATGAATGAAAATGTATATATAGCGCATAAACAGTTTCCACACAAAACCTTGCGCGTTGAATGTATGAAAATGTATGTATGTATATATATATATCGCTTAGAAACAAGTGCACGCAAAATCTTACGTGTTTACCTGTCTTTCCTAAAGTTGTGACTTATGGGCACTACCTTGTGCCGTGCCAGCCTTCCCCCTCCGCCCCCCGCACCCGGCCCCCAACACACACACACATGCATGTATGCATACACAGTTAATGAAACATTAAGATGAGTCACATTACTGTTCAGCTGAGTGTAGAATCACTGTGGTGGTGTCGACAGAGTGGCGGTAAATAACCCTTCTCCTCTCTCGCATTCCCGTTTGAAACTAATTCATGAACTGTACAGAATATCATATTTAGGTTAATATGTATCATGTGAGCGCTCAGAGCGTTGATGAGCGCATGATAAATGTACATTATTATTATTACTTAGATTTAAAGCCAGATGATTAGGAGGTCGAGTTCGTCTGAGTGTCTGGCCACGTTGCCATTAGAGGTAATTTGGCGGCAGATTCCGATAAGGATGCTATTTAGTTGAAGTCAGTCCTTTTCTTTGTGATCTGAAACCCAGCATGAATAAATCATTATATATATCATCGAATTCTGGCAATATGAGTTGCGTAGGTATTCTGATAACAAGTTATACCAGCTAGGTCACACCTAAACTACATCAATGTCTTTTATCCTGTGGTTCATACACAAAGGAAGAAATTCTTTAGGGTCGATACTGTATTTATCATTCATATCTGACTCATTCCTTTCTATTCACTTGAGAGAAACCCTCTGCATTTCCTGCAGTGACGTACTTAGTATTGGCCGTGTTTTATTGCACCGTGAAGATTTAGTTGATGAAAGACAAAACTCGTTCTGTGAGAATATTGGTAAAGAATATAAGCGTGGAAGATGCGTTTTACGTTCCCACGAAAAGAGGTGCTTTTATGAGTTTGCCTCTTCGGAGACTAAGTCTAAAAGTCACCTCTTCCTGTACAGTCCCGGTGTCAAGTTCAGTAGCTTATGGCAAACTCACAACAGCACCTCTTTCTGTACAGTCCCAATTTCAAGTTCAATGGCTTATTGCAAACTCACAACAGCACCTATTTTTGTACAGTCCCAGTTTCAAGTTCAATGGCTTAAGGCAAACTCACAACAGCACCTTTTTTTCTGTACAGTCCCAGTGTCAAGTTAAATGGCTGATGGCAAAACTGTGAAACAGAACGAGGCCCAGAGCGTTTTTGGCAAACTCACAACAGCATCTCTTCCTGTACAGTCCCAGTGTCAAATTAAATGGCTTATGGCAAACTCACAACAGCATCTCTTCCTGTACAGTCCCAGTGTCAAATTAAATGGCTTATGGCAAACTCACAACAGCACCTCTTTCTGTACAGTCCCAGTGTCAAGTTATATTGCTTATGGCAAACTCATAACAACACTTTTTTCTGTACAGTCCCAGTATCAAGTTCAATGGCTTATGGCCCATGTCTCCGCAAAGGCTGTAACCAAGAGGCTGCGACGACCGCTAAGCCAGGGAGCCATGTGCTGTCGTTAAGCCGCTGGGCCCGCTGTTCTAATCCCGCTTGTGTCCCCAGGTGACCTCAGCACCCATTAGAGCATGAGTCACTCATTTCCAGAACGCAGCCGACTTCTTCTTCTCCGTCCTGACCGCAGTTCACATTCAGTTATAGGATTCGGCTGATTCGACGTCTGATTTGAACTTGGGACACTGCATGCTTTTTGAACTGGAGAGAGAGATCTTCGTTGTTCTTACTTTTCGTACCCTTTCACTTCTTCTTTTTCGTTCTCGTGTAAGTGATTTTTCCCCCCATCCTCCTTCTCTTCTTACTTTTTTGTTTCTTCTGCTTCTTCGTCTTCGTCTTGTACTTGTTCATCTTGCTCTTGTTCTTGTTCTTCTCATCGCCCTAATATAACCGTAATGATTGACTCACCCTGATATAACCGTACCGGTAAACAGGACGTAAAACACCAACTTACTTACGTAATGATTGACTGAGTGTAAAGCACCGAATTACTTACTCTTGTTCTTCTCCTGTTTTTTTCTTTAATTTTTTTATTATTTTTTTCTTTTTTCTTTTCTTTTTTTCTTCTTTTCTTTTTCCATTGACGGTTGTTGTGAGGTGACCCTGTGCGGTTGACAGGACGTTAAAGTTCAGTTACTAGCTTACTACCTTCTGTTGACGGTGTAGTGTGGATATTTGTGAGTCAGCTTTTTGCTTGTGATTTATGTTTTGAACTAGTGTACAAACCTGAATATGTGATTTCGTCCTGCGATGACATTGTGCGGTTGATGAGATGTTAAAAATCGAACAACTAACAACACCTATCCTGTTCTTTCTCTTTTTCTTATTTGCCTGTCTGTCTGTTTCTTGAAAAAGGTGTTCTGGCTGAAAATGTCCGCACGTTTTTTTATTGTCTAAATGAAATCAGCGTTCCATTTAGCCTTTTGTGTTTTTTTGACCTTGCTTCGTCTGCTGTCGAGAATTCTACCATCCTAATTTCTGCCATCCCTGTTCATTCAGCTGCATTTTTCTGCGCCCCTCTTATTCACGTTAACAGTGGCGTATGTCCTGAACAGCGGATCAGGCATTTGCTCTTGAACCGATGCCATGTGTTTTGCCCTTGTTTGACTTTCGCAACCGATTGGGCGCTGTCGATCAAGCAACCAACATTGCATGGGCTGTTGTTTGGTCACTTTGCGGAAGGCGTTTGTGCACAGTCCCAAACGATCTGAGGCTGCACTACCTGTGTGACTTTCGTAGCTGGTTGGCTAAAGCGCTGGACTGTAGATCCAGTGGCAAAGGTTCGACTCCCGGACGAGACGGGGTGAAAGGGTTGTTTTTCAGTTCCTGTGATTCAACGCTTGTGCATGTGCTGCTTCGTCACTGCATGCCTGTCTCGCCTTCGTGTGCACAGTACACTCTAACATCGCTGCGCACGTTAAAGATCCCATGTCCAATGGAAGAAAGAAGAAAAAGATTGTTAAAGTAATTCAAATGTTTGTCATCATCCTATGCCCACATAACGTATTATGACCTGCTTGAATTCTGACTGTGCGCTCGTTTTTATTGTGTAGTACCGTTCTATATGACTATTTCCGGTTAGCTTATAACCAGCATTTGTATGGAAGAAAATGGCACCACCAGCATACATTTTTCACCGAAGAACGGGCTGAAACAACACACAAGGATTTATAGTGCTCGAAAGACGTCACATAAGCAACAAAGACCTGAGTCGCCTACCAAAACCCTCACCTGGCATGCGTGCAAATACAAGGTAAATAAACCCCACCGGAGGTACATTCTGAGGTGCATATGAGAACGTACTTCTGGTGGGGTTTATGTACCACAGGATGCACCTCTGGTGGGGTTTATGTACCACAGGATGCACCTCTGGTAGGGTTTATGTACCACAGGATGCACCTCTGGTGGAGTTTATGTACCACAGGATGCACCTCTGGTGGGGTTTATGTACCACAGGATGCACCTCTGGTGGAGTTTATGTACCACAGGATGCACCTCTGGTGGGGTTTATGTACCACAGGATGCACCTCTGGTGGAGTTTATGTACCACAGGATGCACCTCTGGTGGGGTTCATGTACCACAGGATGCACCTCTGGTGGGGTTCATGTACCACAGGATGCACCTCTGGTGGGGTTCATGTACCACAGGATGCACCTCTGGTGGGGTTTATGTACCACAGGATGCACCTCTGGTGGAGTTTATGTACCACAGGATGCACCTCTGGTGGGGTTTATGTACCACAGGATGCACCTCTGGTGGGGTTTATGCACCACAGGATGCACCTCTGGTGGGGTTTATGCACCTTGTATTTACACGCGTGCCAGGTGAGAGTTACCGTAGGCGACTAGGGTCTTTGTTGTTGTACTTGTGTGACGTCTTTCGAGCGCTAATTGACTCCCCAGCGTGTTGATTTTGCACGAGCGCTCTGAGCCTCGTTCTTTTTAAGGGGCTGAAACGTTTTTCGTTGCAGACAAGCTACCGGTCAGCATGCAGGCCATTTCCGGACAAGCCCCCCAAATCTGGACATGTTTTCAGTCTTCGTAGACACACGGGTCTTTTCTTTATCCCGAAAACACAGTCAATGAGTTTGAAGGTACAGAAGTCGTTTTATTTGTCCCAACGAGCCGCTGGTTCGGCAGACACAAAGCAAGTGGGCAAACAGAATGCCCGTGACAGACAAAGGCGCCATTTTAAACGTACGATCCCAGCGTGGCGGTCAAATCTCGTTGGGGACGAGAGTGTCACGCGTCTTCCAGCCCCTGAAAAGAGTGCTGGCTTTGTGGGCAGTGACCGAGGTGTCTGCCACAGGATCGGAACACCGTGATGGGGCACTGTGCACACAGAAATTCAGGTGCACACAGAAATTCAGGTCCCCTCCGCTGATAAGCCAGAGCTGTCAAAGACTTTCTCTGTTCATCTCGGACTATATCAGAATGTAGCCTTGCATGCATAGCCAGGTGCCGGGAAATTAAGCGTATTTCTCAGTTCATTCAGCTTTATTTTTGTCCCCTGATCTTTTTCATACGAAACGTGACGTGTGACACAAACAGGGAATCAGTCTTTGACTTGTCGATTTATGACGTGTGATTCGCTAGGATATGACCGTGCACAGCTGACTGGGCGCTAAGTCAGTCAGTCAGTCTCAATAAGAGCAGAACAGATTGAATGTACTACTGCTGCTGCTGCTGCTGCTGCTACTGCTGCTACTACTACTACTATTACTAAAGATAGTGGGCATTGTCATGGCGCGTTATCTGGAACCAAAACTAGGGCAAATACAAAAAGATTGGCCTCCGAACGGAATAGCCTTTGAAAGGGTTGACTGTTTTGATCCTTGATATTTAATCCCCCCCCCCCCCCCCAAAAAAAAACAACAAAAAAAAAAAAAAAAAAAAAACGGGAGGTGATATCAGGGCTAAGCACAGTTAATTAAATCATAAGAAAAAGTTCCTTTGTTACTCTTGCCTAACGCCAAGTTATCTCCGGAGAGGTACTGGCAGTGAACGGAGATCTCAGGCCGAAGGTGTGGGGGAAAGGAGACGATACCTAATGCTGGGTGGGGGAAGAGGGAGACTATACCAAATGCTGGGGGTGGGAAGAGGGAGACTATACCTAATGCTGGGTGGGGGAAGAGGGAGACTATACCAAATGCTGGGCATGGGAAGAAGAAGACTATACCTAACGTTGGACGGGGAAAGAGGGAGACTATACCTAATGCTGGGTGGGGGAACAGGGAGACTGACCTAATACTGGGTGGGTGAGGAGGAAGACGATACCTAATACTGGGAGGGGGAAGAGGGAGACTATACCTCGTGCTGGGTGGAGAAAGAGGGAGACTATACCTAATGCTGGGTGGAGGAAGAGGGAGACTATATCTAATGCTGGGTGGGGGAGGAGGGAGACTATACCTAATGCTGGGTGGGGGAAGAGGGAGACTGTACCTAATGCTGGGTGGGGGGAGGAGGGAGACAATACCTAATGCTGGGTGGGGGAGGAGGGAGACTATTTGGCGATTCAGGCGGGGTTGTTAACTCCCTTGACTTTTGCCCGGCATCGCTTAAGTCCCTTGGCTGCTTTTACTTCCGGTGCGTACTTTTTTCACAGCGGAAGGCGGTGACAGTGAAATTGCGAATTTTATACTGCCAACGTTAAAGGCATTTTTTGAGGCCCGTAGTCATAATGTGTTTGGCAATAAGCAATAACTCGTTGCTCGTGCTATAGGATGCCCCAAAACGCATTTTTTCTATGAACTCGAGATCTTCTGGTCAGTCAAAAAAACGACGCAAAGACACTTTATTTTCACCCTCCATCCCCTTTCCACGGTAATTTTTGCAACTGCAACAGTATTATTATTTGTACTGCTTCGCAATTCTAGTCAGTTTCAACTTCCACTGTTATACACAGCGTGAAGCAACGCCTACACAGAAATCGGCCCGGAAGTCCGCTGCGACCTCTCGCGACTTCTTTGCTGAAAGATTACAAAGCGCATTCACTCTAGCAAACCAGCTTCGCTGAATCGCCCAATACCTAATGCTGGGTGGGGGAAGAGGGAGTCTATACTTAATGCTGGGACTGAAGTTATAATAATATCCTTTATCCAGTTAAAAATCCCCAACACTGGCAGATGGGCAGCGCTGCTTTCGCAGTTGCTGTGCCTTATACGGGTAATGTCCGCAATGGACAATAAAGATTTTTCGGGAAACTATTATCCTTTTGCTTGCTTGATTGACTTTGACTGAGTGAGTAAGTGACAACAAAAAAGTCTGGCTAGAAAGAGATTAAAGAAGGCCCCCCCCCCCACACACACACACACACACACACACACACACACACACACACACACACACACACACACACACACACACAAACACACACATGCGCGCGAACACACACACACATGCGCGCGAACACACACACACACACACACACACACACACACACACACACACACACACACACACACACACACACACACACACACACATTATTGATCGTGTCGAGAAATCCATTTCAAAATAAAACTGCGTCATAATTTATGACGATACGAAAATGATGACGATTATGTAGGCCTACATTGTGCATACATGGATGCATGAATGTACAGACTAAGATACATGGATGCGTGAATGTACAGACTAAGATACATGTATGTGTGAATGTACAGACTAAGATACATGGATGCGTGAATGTACAGACTAAGATACGTGGATGTGTGAATGTACAGACTAAGATACATGGATGCGTGAATGTTCAGACTAAGATACATGGATGTGCGTGAATGTACAGACTAAGATACATGGATGCGTGAATGTACAGACTAAGATACATGGATGCGTGAATGTACAGACTATGCATGGCTGTGTGCATGTACAGACTAGCTGCATGGATGTGTGAATGTACAGACTAGAGGCATGGATGTGTGAATGTACAGACCAGATGTATGGATGTGTGAATGTACAGACTAGAGGCAAGGATTTGTGAATGTACAGACCAGATGTATGGATGTGTGAATGTACAGACTAGAGGCAAGGATGTGTGAATGTACAGACCAGATGTATGGATGTGTGAATGTACAGACTAGAGGCAGGGATGTGTGAATGTACAGACCAGATGTATGGATGTGTGAATGTACAGACTAGAGGCAGGGATGTGTGAATGTACAGACCAGATGTATGGATGTGTGAATGTACAGACTAGAGGCAGGGATGTGTGAATGTACAGATCAGATGTATGGATGTGTGAATGTACAGACTAGAGGCAGGGATGTGTGAATGTACAAACTAGATGCAGGGATGTGTGACTGTACATACTAGATGCATGGATTTGTGAATGTACAGACTGGATGCATGGATG